>VZTA01001262.1:0-127491 GCA_013398855.1 Mohoua ochrocephala
TATGAAAGTCTTAGAAGAGTTAGAGACATGTTTGGAAATATATCTGAATTTCGTTCCATGAAGATGGGAAAATATAAAAAGAAAAAAGACAGAACTCCTTTGCCACTGATAGTCATTACCCAAGAAAAAAACATAACTTCTGGAATAAAGAGTCGTGTTCATTAACATCCAGGCTTCTGCACTACAAATTTTTGCCAACATGGTTTCTTTGCTAGCCCATGCGATGAGGCTGATTTCCTCTTCACCTTGGTGTGCAGGCAAAAAGCCCCAGTCCACCAGCAGTTACACTGCCACTGTAGTACAGAGTTTATTTGACGATGAATGAATGGCTGGAGGATGAGAACTGAGACACAGATTCTTAAAGGGCATCACTCAACTTGTCCTCACTGCCTTACTGACGACGATATCAGTTTGTCCACTTTCTGTGTTCAAGCGACAAAACTTTGCAGTAGGAGCCTACAGAGAGCATGGATCTCCTGATCAGTCATCAGGGCTCTGCAACTGTGTCCCTTTCCATCATACCCATGGCTGCCCAGATCTCTCAAAATCTCTTGCTGCAGTGGCTCTCTGTACTGTGCTGAGTGAAGGTGCTTGATTTGTGCTGGTCTCTTGCCTCCTTTCCGGCCCAGCTACAGGGACTGTAAGAAATGACAGCAAAAACTACCCTTTGTACTTAGCCTCAAAAAATCTTTAAAATAACCCAGCCCACTGCTAGAGACTGAATAGAAGGCCACAGAGATCTTCATCTTAACTAGATATTTGTTCTTCTTGTAAGTTAACCAATGTGCTTAAAAATAATTCCTGATTTTGATTTGTAAGGCTGTTGTCTGCCATAAAAATAAAAAAATAAAATTGTATTTCTCAATTTCCTCAATTTTCATATTCATTGTTGTGACAGAATTGCATGTATGATTTGATCCATCACTGGTAGAAAAAGGAATCAGTTTCTCTTAGTTCGGAAGAGTACCATGTGGTACTACACAATAAACCCCTAAAACTTCATTAGACGTTGCCTTTTTTTTTCCTTAGATCATGATTCTGTGTATCAGGCATAGGATATTTTTTTAACCACCTTTGCCTGAAAATTAAGATTGGTTAGGCTGCCTCAAATCACACTTATTTAAAGACTTATTTTAATTTCATTTATTCTAAATTAATAGCGTGCCAGTTTTTTATGGGACACAGCTCTCTGCATTCAGGAAAATGAGGATAGAAATGTAGTGCTGCTTCCTGCCTGTGGCATTTCCTTTCCTCCCTGGGTTGTAAACTCCTCTGGGTCACTGTCAAACTACATTTCTGCAGTCCTTTGCTTCTCTGCTTAAAACCGAGTTTCAGAGCAGATCCCAGGAAACACTGAACATTTTAAATTCCTGTTGAAAAGGACATGCACAGTGAGAGTCTTAACACCCACTCAGGTCAGGTACTTCTTTGATTCTGCTACAAAAGAGGGAAACTGTGAGCTTCAGTTCCCACAGAGTTATTCAGCGTTTATCTCCAAAGGGGTACGACATTTGAAGCTCAGTAACAAGCATCTATCCTCCTCAGCAGACAAAGCTAAATGCAAATTTCACAGCAATGAAAATACAGAATTTCCATTTCATGCTTGGAAGAAGGGGCAGGCTTTTTATGACCTGATCCAATTTCAGAGACTTCCTGAACTGATAGATCTGATCTGATCCAAACTAGCTGCTGCTGCCCTTAGCGCCTGCAGTCCTTGCTGTCTGTTTCTGTATTTCTTTCCTGAAATTCGATCCTCTGCCCTTCCCTGTCCCCCAGCACTGACTCCATTTTAGTGCTTTGCGAAGTTCCTGCCTCTGTCCCATGTGGATGCATTTAGGAGCCCACATTACTAGTTTAAACTCCTGTTTTTGACCACTCCAACCTCTCCAAATTCTCATATCTCCCTGTCTACAAGCATCAACACCTCCATGTTATGTCATGTTCCCACGGGCAACAGTCCTGCTGGCTGGTAGGGATTACCTGGATAGTAGGTTGTAGGAAAGACAGCAGCCATTTAAACTGATTGATTTCTTTTTTATTGTTCCATTTCACTGTGTTCAGCACCATCTGTTCCCCCCACTGATGCAGCTGTTCTGTGACACCATCAGGGGTTAATCTGTGCAGGGCCAGGGGGAGGTTGTGGGTTTGCCCCTTTGGTTTTGGTGACTTCTTTTTTTTCCCTAGATAAAATCTTATCTTCAGGTACTCACATACAGGATCTGTTGGCTTGGGCAGGTCCCAGGTGGCACAGGGAAGATACCCAAGGGCACATAGGAAGTCTGTGGTAGAGCAGGAGATCAACCCACCACCAAAATGGCAACATTTTTTCTCATTCTTTAAGCTCAGAGCCCAGGCGAAATGCCAGGCTCCATGACTGCTGCTGAGGGAAAAAGAAGGGACTCTTTGCTGACTTCATGTAAGTGTTGCTGTCCTTAGAGCAGAGACAAAGCCTGGAGCTGTCATGCAGGGGTACAAGTGACCCTCCAAATCTGCAGCTGTAAAGTCTTGGGGCTCCTTCATCCTCTAACAAGGACTTAGAGCTGCTGTATGGAGCAGTGAAGAGCTTACTATGAATGATGTGCACCAAAGTGTGGGATTGAAGCTTTCCCAGCCCCTGATTACCAGTCATGAAAATATGGCAACTCCAATCTCAGTTTTTCCACATTTTCAGGAAAGGGTGTGGTGTGGAAGCCTCCTCTAAAGCTGCACCAGATCAGTTGCACCAGATCAGCTGCACCACGGGTTTGGGATAAGGGAGAGCAGAGAAAGGGTCCCTCCTGCCCTGAGTGGCTCCTACAGAGCAGGGTGAAACCCTCCCCACACTCTTGTCCACCTCTGCCTTCCCTTCAGGCAGAAAAATGCCACGACCTTCAATCAAACACCTCCCCAAGCAGCCGTGAGTGCAGCTGGGTCGTCTCACTGCAGCGCATCTGTTCCCCCTAAGTGTGAGGTGCTGTCTTGCAAAGTATTCCTCTCTTAATAAATTATTGATGAAGCTTCTCCCTGACAGATTGCAAAGCCAGGGAGCCTTGGGCAATTCTGCTCCTCCCTCAAAATGTTCTAACACTTGTATTTATCTGAAGAACATATGCTCGTCGTTCCTGATGACTTTGCAGCTTTTTGAGTTGTTGTCTTCTTCAGGAACAGAAATGCGCTGACTTCCTGCAGATAAGAAAATCACCTTCCCCTCCTCTACACTCAACTTTTCAGGGTGTTTTTGGAATTTAATAGGGAAATACTCTACTGGGAATGTGACTGGACTGCTTACTGATGGATTATGAAGTTTTAACTTTGGACTGACTGTTGGTATTGGTAGAAATGCTCAAGAAAGAAGCAAATTAAGGCAAAACTCTATTTTGTATTTTGGGAGTTTCTGTACAGCTGCGTCTGAGGAGCCAAAGAGCTTCAGATTGTTCAGGTTTTCTAAACACAGGAGGTTCTCAGAACAGTGAGAAAACATGATTTTAATAGAATTTTTCAAAACACAGACTCAAATTGACCACCTTGGAGTCAGCACGGCAGATATGAGCTTCTTGTCATCGTGCCTGAGGGGTGGCTGTCTGCCCTGAGTCATCCTTGTATATCTTAGACCACTGAAAACGTGAGGCAGAGCCATATCTCTGCTGGAAACTGAGCTCCCCAGGCATGCTCTGACTACAGCAAGTTGCCTTGGGGCTATGTTAGCAGCCAGAACCTGGCTTATCTCTACAAGCAGAGTAACCTTCAAATGGCAATGGAGAATATATTTTACTGTTGGCAAAGCCACATGCAGCCATTCCTGTCCCAGCCACAACCAAGGCTGATCAGGGCTCAGGGTGCTCTTTGCAGTGCTTGAGTCACACAGGTGGGCTTGGGGCAGGTAGGGCTGCTGGGGTCATGCCCATGCACAGGTCAGGCCATGCTTGCAGGGCTTTACTGAGTGCTGGAAGTTGGATTGCAGCTTTTAGAAAGTGGGTTAACCATCAAACTTCACATTCTTCCCAATTTCCCTCAAGTCATCTTTCCACTCGGCATCCTTTTACTGTGCCAAAAATATTTAAAAATATTCCCTTTTAAGTCAGCAGAATCTCCTGCTATTTCCATATTTAACTTCACCATTATTTTTATCTGCTCTGTTTTGTGCTTCCAGAGTCAGGTAGAACTTTTTTGTTCTCTTTGAAAGCTGCAAATGATCTCCTACCAGTCTGCTTTTGTGTCGGCTCCACTATCTTAATGGGGAGGGCTCCTTTAAATTCCCCAAAGAAGGGGGTGTAGAAAGGAGGAGGGATGGTAAAAGCAGGAAAAGGTTGGAGGTTGGTCAACACTTTTCAGCACTGTGAGTGGTTACATATGTTCTCATTGGAAGCATTCAGAGCTGTCTCTATCAGTCCCTGCATGGTAAGAGCCGGAACCTTTAGGGTTTTCCTTTTTAAATTTGACATTATTTTAATTTCTATAAGTCATCAGTTATCACACCCCAATGGCCATTGTTTCCTTGCACCAGAGAAAAATACAAGCTAGTTTTCCTTCAGTACCTTTATCCCAGTGGGCCAATCCTTGGTTTAGGATATGAAGTATCATAAAGTTTATGTAAAGCTGTTGTTTTCAGTCTATGTTTCATTATTATTAATACAGACTTTCAAGCAAAGGACATAAATTCTGAAACATTTTTCTTTTTATGCTGCTTTCATCTGACCTGGTAGTCCTGCTCAATTCTTGATTAGTGGGTAAAACTTAAGGGTACAATCTATTAACCTCATTTTGTTTTTACATATCTCCTTTGCTGCCTGAGACCTGCATTTAAACTTTCATCCATTGTGGAAAGCAGATAGGAAAAGCATTGACTGCTGGCTAGAATGGATATTTCTAATCCATCTTCATCAAAGCTACAACCAGTTTTCCCTCCTTAATCCTAAACTGCAACCATTTTCTAAACACTTGGGAAAGATGGTTATCACTGTAAAGAAACTACCTGGAGTGTCCCAGGGCAACATCTGTGGTAGCAATTACCTTCCTGGTGAAGTAATCCCACCTCTCAGCTCTCAAAGGTTATAATTTTCAGTGACAGGATCTTTTAAAGTCTTGTGTCAGGGTTAGGAGTTTTTAGAGGTCTTGCACTCTAAAGTTGGGATCTCTTTACACAACTTTTTTTTACATTGCCGGTGAATGCTTTTTAAGTCACTATTGAAATGATCATGAGAAGGACAGAAATGGGACCACAGATTCCCCCTGACCTGTTAGAGATATGCAAAACACTGTCTCTAACTAACTGTGAACATGGTTTCTGGGTACTGGTCTTGGGAACAAGAGGCTTCTTTCTGAAACTTATATTGTAAGATTAATCTGAATTAAATCCACCAGCCCTAGCATCTCAAAATAAAATACTTTCTCATTTATTGGACAGAGTTTGGAGAAGAGTTTCCGAACTTTCTGGACCACAGGAAGGTCTCAGCCCCAGGTGCTCCTCACTCATTTTGCCCCTAGTGAAAGGTTTTCAGAGGCAGCAGGGATGTGGTGACCGGCTGTGTCCAGGACCTGTGGGACCCCACAAACCATAACTTGGGGGATCACTGTGGCTGGGCCTCATGGACATGTGCTGAACAAACTGAATACAACAAACATTGAATGAGAGTCATGGTCAAGATTTGCAGCCTGAAACACAGGTGCTTCATTCCAGGAACTTTTTCAAAACTGGAAGACTGATTTCACTGCTGATTCTGTGCCTCAATATCCTCAATCATGGCATGTCAAACTGTGGGGTAGGATGGAAGACAAGGGCCAGCAGTGATCCATGCTGGCATCACACACAGCACAGGGCAGCACTGTGGGGTGATGCCAGCTGTGGTCTGGCAGCAGGAAAGCTGCTCAGGCTGAGGTCCAGCTGACCTATCTTGCATTCCCATAGGATGTATTAACTCAGGTGGTAACAGATCTACACCATTTCTTATTTCTGGTACTACCATGGTTAAGCTCAGGTCTTGAGGGGCCACTTGATGGGCAGCACTTTAAGAAGTTTTGAGGATGATGCTGTTGAAGCTCGTGCTCCTTTCTGGTAGGTATGGAGTGTTATTTTGCAAGGATGACAAAAGGATTTCTAGAAACTTCCTAATTCACACAAAAACAGTGCCACTGTGTGTTTCATTTCCACACTGAGCTCTGGAACAACTAGTTACAAAAAAATTCGGGTGGTTCTGGGTCATCAAGTCCAGACACCTTTCACCTTTGTGAATATTGAAAATGCTGTTCATAATCTGAAAAACTCTATTTTGAGATCATCTAGGCTGCCTTTCCTCCATTACTAGCAAGGCATTCAAGATCCTCACTCTTCTAACAGAAACTACCATAGGATTCTCAGCTCAAATTTACTGACAGCTAAGTCCTTGTCCCAGCATTTCTTTTAACAGTCCTCCCTCTAGGGTTTATAGCCAATGCATCGTCTCACATTTTACAGAATGATCATCTCTCTTTCGTTTGTTAAAACAAACAAGTTAATCATAAGATAAATGACTTTAGAGTGAGAGGAGATCGGACTTATTGTCTCACAGAATTGCACAGCAAATCTTAAGCACCTCTTTCAAATCATCTTTTTTGTTCTAGAGCGCAGTGGTCTGAAGTGATGTAGTGAAGTATAAAAGACAGGGATTTGTTTATTCCTGTGGGAAAGTACCTGCCCTGCTGTACCATTACTGGAAATATCACATCTGAAAAGTCCCTGCCTCACAGCGATTATTTTCATGCTGAATTCTCTCTTCGTCCTAGCCATGCTATTTTTCTTGTGGGACTATTCCCAATCCAGCAAGCTTTTTATAGTTCCTGCTGTCAGGGTTGGATTTTATGTGCTGGGTTTTTTCCCCAACATTTCTGGGTGAGGGATTCTTCAGTACCCTGGGTATACTGACATCCCTGGACTTGGCTTTTACCTGGGATATGACTGTACTCTCCTACCTGTGCTCCATTATTCTGATTGCCTGGGCTTTGCAAGCATTCCTGCCTCTTTCTTCTTATGAAAACAAGAAACATAATGCTTATTTCATATTTTATCTAGAACTTTAATCCTCTCCTAATCCATACTGGCCTTGCCCCTTTTCTTCTTCTTCCTTTTAGTAGGTAGGCACCTTTCACCAGAAATAACTCAGTATGACTGCTGGGTTTTCTCATCTGTTGACAGCATTAACAGATCAGATGTTTTCTTAATGCTTCTGAGATGATAGCTGCAATTTGTTTTTCTTGTTCAGGTTGGGTTATAGGAGTCATTTGCTAAAAGTGAATAAACAAGAACTCTTTACTTGTAAACAGAACTTAATTGGTAGTGGAATAATTTAGAGATAATATCACAGTGCCCTTCTGGCACAGGATGCACCGTCACTTTCATGCTCATTGATCCTATTTAATTCCCATGGCACACGGACTGCAGCTTCCATCAGACCTCTGGAGCCCACCAGGCACAGGTCACTGTATCTGACACGTGCATTTCACGTTACATCCCTCACGAGCGGCTCTCCCCTGATTTCTCGTTTCCCTGACTCCCACCTTGTGTGACACGCAGGCACAGTTCGGTGGGTGGGCAGCATCCAGCACCTTCCAAAGGGCTCCTACATGTCACCGTAGCAAAATAAAATGGTGCTGCTTTCATCCAGTTTAATCACGTGTCTCAATTTTGTGAGCTTTAAAACCATTCAGAGTATTTTCCTGTAACTCTAACCGACACCTTTTTCTTTTTTTTTCTTGGTGAGTAATGAAAAGAAGTAGGGTGAAATTAAATACCTCTAAAATGTTTTGTCAGTTTTCCCCCTATGTTCCAACTCTGCTTTGCACTGACTGACAAATAAGATGCATATGAAATTAAAATCACCAATGAATAACGCATTTCTCCAGGAGAGCGTGTAAAGCCAGGAAGATTGTCTTTCCCATTTATGAATTTAAAGCATGAATAATTTAGCAATGTACTAGCACACTAAATATTTATTTGTGGTGCTGCTCTGAGCAGGAAAGATTTAAAAAGGCACAGAAAACAAACTTGACTTTGACCATGAAGATATAAATAGGAGATTTACATGCTGACTTAAGAGGTTTAGGAACATGTACCTCAGTTGCAATAGGATTTATGCTACTAAATCCCCATGTTTCTTCTGGAAATGTCCTCTAACATCCTCTGTGGTTCCTAGATACTGCCTTGGCTTGTCTGGATGTGCCTTCTACTTCTGGCCCTTTTTGAACACAAGATGTGGTAATACTCTGGAATCAGCACTTCAGCTGCACTGGTTTTAATTATAAATACACTTCATGCAATTAAAGATTAAATCCCCCATCCCTGACTAGCTTTTCTGAAATTGGGCTAACAATCAGAGCACTTGTTTTGCTGTGTGAAAGGCAAATCACGATCAGCCCTCCCTGGAATCAGCCTCTGGAGGGAATATGGGGGTGGAAGGAGAGGATAGCGGAGCCTACTTGCTGCAAATAGAGAGGAAGGAACCTGGGGATGTGTTTTCCACCGTCCGGTTTCCAAAGATGAGAAGCAAACAACACCTAAAACCCCTCAGGCAACTCGGTGTCTCTGTTTTCTCTCTGTTCTCAGCTGTCACCATGTGAAATGGTTCTTAGGGTCCTACATCTCCGAGTTACTGTTCTGAATCAATTTACAGCGGTGCATGAAGGGACAGGACAGAGTGGACAAAATGCTCAGGCACAGACCCTCTTTTAAGTACTTGGCTTTGTAGTTCATACACCATGATTTTAAGAAGGAAGCTGACTGCATGTATTTTTAGCTAGAGAAAAACAGCACTGATAAAGCTGTAAAGAGAGATGATATTTTAAATAGGGAAGCACAAGTTGCCAGAGCTATGACTGAGGATCCCAGTGTTTGCATTCTGAGTCATATTAGAAGTATCTTTTCAAAAAGCTTTCTTCATACTTTTCATTTTTGCAGCTCCCTTTTTTTTAACAAGCTGATCATATTGTTTTCCTCTGCAGAGTGGTAAGATGAACATTGCCTTTTCAAGCTGGTAAATGAGCTGAAATGCTGCATTTAAAACCACTTACTTCCAAATCTCCCACGCAGGAGAAATACCTTGCAAGCCTAACAGTCCACCCAGAGCAGAGCCTGGGCAACTCGGGCTTCAAATGCAGCTCCTTCCCAGGAGAGGCACAAAAAATGTGAAGTGTCAATGAGATGGCTTTCTGAAAGAAGACTCCCAGCTAAATGTTGGGCTGTGCATGCAGAAGGCATTGTCTGGAATTCTCTGGCCTGTGGTACAGCAGATAGTTGGAGTCAGACTAGATAATAACAATGGCCCGTTGAGGTTGCATAACCCATAAACTGCATGAAGGTAGGAACGTATGTTTATGTTAACCCTGTAAAAACTCATGGAAAACATCAGTAGCATTACAAAGTCAGGCACACAGAGGCTAGGAAAAGCCAGAATTAGGGGAAGACTACTAATTCATGCACAGCAACTGTGATTGCCTTTTAATGTGGTAATTAATGTGCACATTTCTCTGTGATGTGAGGGTTCAGGGGGAAAAAGAACTCTCCTCTGACCTGTCCCGACCAAGCCAGCGGGACACCTGTGTCGTAGGGCTGCTTGGAACCCCTGTCTTTGGGTTTGGGAACCCTGGGAGCAGGGATCTGGGCACAGGGCTCCCCTCTCACAGTGGGGTACAGATCAGAACCTGCACACTGTCAGAGAGAACAAATTTAAGCTTTCTTCTCAAATTAGTGTTCCAGCTGGTAATACTCTGAGCTTCACCCCTGCAGACAGGCTTGTGGCAACACTCAAATCTGCAGTGCCCCAGCCCATCAGTGGACTAGACCTCAATCCTCAGGTCCCAGCTGGAAAACAGAGGCAGGAGCGTTTCCTTGTACAGGAATGCTGTGAGCCAGGGAAGTCCATCACTGACAGATTGCAACTTGCTCAGAAAGCAATGATTAAATAAATGGAAAATGTCTCATACGAGCCTGCCAGCTCCTCCACTGATCTTCTCCAGATCAGAGACTGGTAATTATAGCACTGTGCATTAAATTAAATGGTGAGTTTGTCCAATAAAGCGTAAGTTAATTAATTTTTACTTATTCTCTATAAGATTTGTACTGAACTTGTGTTCAAAGGACAATGCCTTAGCCTTAAGTTTTTTCTAGTCTCATTGTCTTGTTTTAGCTACAACTAAACCCACCTCGCTCTGAAGCTTGTATCATCCACTGGCCAAAAGTGTAAAATCTGGATTCTTTTCCCCACTTTTCCTGGTGTTAGGTGGCCACATATCTGAAATAAGAATCCTGGCCTTAGTTTACTATTCTGAGTATAAATTTTTCTTTCTTGAATTCCTGCTTTATTCTTGACAAGATTTCAGGCTCTTTAATTGTTTGACACAGTGAGTACTTTCATCTTCACATCATAACTCTGTAAATTTTAATTTCTTTTCCCCCTTTTAAGAAAAGTAAATGATCATTTCTTTTGCCTATGTGGAACAAGCAGTCTCCTGGGAGCTTGAGAGAGTGCTCATCTTTCACCTTTCATCTGCAGCTGAAAACAAGAGCCTGCCATGACCCACTCAGCAGCACAGGTTGATGCCAGCAGAGTTCACAGTGGCAGAGTTTTCCACTCCACTCCTCTGAAGCCTCGTTACTTCCTGCACAGTCATCTCTTCAGCTGGATGAGCTAAAGGCACTTTCCTCGGCATAACATTGCATAAGCTGGATGTTGTTTATGGGTTTTGTTGGCAAGGGATGCCGTGGCACACATCGGTGTGGGAAGGTGATCGCGGTCATGCACCCCAGGGGTTTGGGCAGCCAGGCTCGTGGCAGCTCCTGAAGGGACAGGGTTATACAGGGTGACAGTGACCTTTGGGGGGAAGAAGTGCTGTCCACACCAGTGTCCCTAGGACCCACCTCCTCCCACTTCCAGCTGTGACTTTTCTCTGTCCCCTCCCCACGGCAGCACAAGCCTGGCCCAAGGGATCTCTGTGTGAGAAGGGTAGAAAATGGATCTGACTGTGTTCCTCCTCTGACTGCTCAGCCTGGCACCGTTTCCTGTGCTAGAGACAATGCTGAAAAGTCCAGCCCCAAGCTGCTGCTGGTTTTACTTATTTATCAGTGTTTTCCATACTCCAGGTCTCACAGGTAGGCTCAGAAATGACCCTTTTGGGGTAGGGCATTCTCTTTTGTCAGACTCTGGATCTGGCTTTACCATACGTGCCCAAGAGCAAAGGAAAATTGGGATACTCATTACCTAGGTGTACATGTAGAAGTCAGACTTTACAATGCACCGCTCCAGGTGAAGGATCATTTCCTTTGAGAAAAGGAATCACCCTTCTGCATTTTGGGTATATCAATCTTTCTTGAGGGTAACCTGGATTTTGTAGAATGGATGACCACAAACATACAGAAAATTAATATATGCAGTGTTGAGTGAAGGTCCAGTCAAAGTGAATTCAAATGTGAACTTAAAGAACAGAAAATCAATTCCTGAGCCACAGTTTGTAACTACTTAAACAAAATGTAGAGTTAGTCCTGCTTATATAGATAAATATACTTTTCCCTTATTTTACGCTGATAAAAACTGTATTGCAAATGGTTTATCTACATCAGAGTGATAACTTTTATTTTTTCTGCGGAGGAAGAGAAGTGGTTAATCTGCAGCTTTTTATGGCTTTCTGGGATTAAAAGATGAGGAGAGTGCTCTAAACTTTTTAGTGAAAGATGAACCAATGACAAAAACGTAAGAGAAACCCACAGCCCACAAGCACCTTTCATCAAATGCTGCCCAATCAATAAAATGTTAAACAAAATTAGACAGCTGGGGTAAAAATAACACACACAAGATCACTTTGGAAATTGAACTAAAAATAAATATTAGGATTTGTCTTGGGATTAAATGGTTTAATTCTTGTGTTGGATCTTTTTTTTAATTGCAGGTGGTTTGTTTGTTTTTAATTGCAGGTTGTTTGTGGTCCTCTGTGGGAGTCACATGTTAAAAAAAACATGTGCAGGGGACCACAGAGGGACAAAGAGTTCCCAGCCCTGCAACTCTCCCCAAATTACCTCCAGCAAACCTTGCTTAAGGCAACGGGGTTATGCTTTTGGAAAGAGCTGGAGACCTGAGTCTCCCAGATGTGACATGTTTCACATGTGTTGTAAAAGCTGAAACTTTTTGCAAGTGCCCAAGAGGATAAAATAAATCTGGAGATTTAGTCACGAGCTAAAACAGTAGTAGGGGAAGGTTGGTGGGAGCAAGGGAGCGGATGAACTTGGCTCATTACTCCATCTGACATGAACATGGATGTTGTTTCCTTCTGGATTAGCTCATCACAAGGAGTTAGAGCAGTAAAAGTCACTGGTTCTGGCACTTTCCAGTCACCCCTGTTTTGTTGTATCCCAAAATGGATGCATTAGCTAAATCTGATTCTCTTGCAGTCTTGAGAGTTGCATTGGATTGGCTGCTTTAAAGAGAGCAGCATTCGATCCTTTGTATGTGGCTCTCTACCCTTCTGTGGGTAAATGCTACAGAAAGTCAGCCCTTTTCTCAAAGATTCATGCCTTTCCAACCCACATCCACTAATTGATTGCTCTCTATAAATTGTAGTAGTGTTTGAGATAGTTTTACTATCTGCTGAGGTTTCTGATTCACTGCTTTGTTTGAAGTGGCACTTTCTATTTCAAGGCACTCTGATTCAAGCACTTTTGAGCTTATATTTAAAAGGTTATTTTGATCATCATTGCCCTCATGGAAGTCACAATGCCAAGAAGATGCTGCACAGGTTGAGTTTGTGCTGCTGCTTTCATCACCTGAACCACGTTCAAGCATTCCTACTTGACAAATGTCTCAGAAACTCAGAGCATCCAAATGGCTTCCTGTTCCCTTCAGCTTCTGGAAGAAAAGTTATCTTTGTTTACATGTGGAGATGGAGAGAGGCTCTCAGCAGCTTCTGGCTTCTGCCTTTAGAATGGAGTGAAGGGCCTTGTCTGGAAATACAGACAAGTGTTCTCTGTGGGCAGTGGGAGATAATGGGCCAGCTGGGGGGAGAAATGACATTGCTCATAAACCTCAGTGGGCAAGCTGAGGTTTACATCTGATGGGGAGAGAAGTGATTGAAAAATGCATAGAGTGAAGAGAAAAGCAAATGGTGGGGAAAATAATATTGTCAAGATCATGTGGGGATTATGACTGGGCAAAATTACATTTGCCAAGACCAGAGCAAAGGTTGTTAGAAGGACGGTGTGGTGAGAAGCAGATATCAGTCACTCCCCTGTAAGAGCTCCTTGGTTCTGTTCTATTATCTCTTCTCTAATGTTACAACTAAATGTTTCTTGCAGCTAAACTCCTTCTCTGATGATAAATAGAATAGAAGAGTTGTGGCATGGTTACAAAATGTGGTAAAACTGAGGAGAAGGAGAAGAGGTGAATTGTCACTAGAATGGCATTAGGGTGGTGCTAGGGTTTCTCAGCAGCAGTGATGTTTACGGCACCGTGTGAATTGTGTGCTGCAGTTTTACTGTGTCCACAGAGTGAAAGGAAGACAGATGAGTTACAATTTTCTGCAAGGAAATTGAGTGGTAAGGTCTGTCCTAAACTCCCAGGAGGAATCACCGAGAGAAGTCATTTGATTTCTCAGATTCACAGCATCATGGTATTGGAAAAGACTCCGAAGGTCAGCCAGTACATTCACTGCCCAAGGCAGGACCACCTTTGCCGATGTTATTCGTGTCAAACTTGCTCTTGAAGATGTCCAGTGCTAAACACTCATACACTCCCCAGACATCCCATTCTCCTGCTTATAAAGCATCTAGAAATATTTTTTTTCCTGGTTTACACTTTGTTGGCTATTAGTAAAATACTTCAATCTCCTGTTTTGAAAGACAGGAGATTTCTTAGACTTGATGAGATGACTTCTTGTCACGACTGCAAGGCACAACTCTAACTCCTGTTGCAACACATTGCAACAGGGGCTCTGCTGGTTTAGGGGCCAGGGTTCAGCAGATGTGCTCATGGTGGACTCCAACACCTGCATCTGGCATCATGCTGTTGTTATACTGCAACTGGAGAGCTCAGCAACAGCATCTGTCCCCTGGCTCTCGTACAAAGACCTGAGATTTTGATTTGTTTTTCCTGAGAAAAACAAAGCTGGAGGCTCTGCCCCTGTTTTTTCAATGCAGAAAATAGGGATTCAAGTATGATTTTACTTGAGTCACCTGAATGGTGAGAATAGCTGTTCCAAATTTTTGTGGTATATCCTTGTGAGAGTAGAGTTGATCCTGTCCTCATGTTTCTTTCTTTTTATTACATAAACACTACTGTAAGATTTCTGAAATCTTTCATCATTTTTTAATTTATGCAGAAACAATGCATTAAGTTCAATAGATTCAATAGATCCTGTTGCCCCAAACCAGCATTTTCAACATGGAAAGAAATTGGGGAATTTATCCTTTTGGATTTGTGCAGTTATAGGAAGAAATTACTTGTGTGCTCCAGGAAAAAGGGAAAAAAACCCAGGGGACAAATATTGATCTTAAGTTTTCGTGTAAGATGCGAGCTCCTTTCATCAAGAACTCTGATTAACTGCTTGTCTCTACAGCACCTCATGCAGGGCAGCATTGCTGTAAATGTATTCTCCTGACTATCATATTAATAATGTCTAATAGGAACCATAAGATTACTTTTGTGTCTCTCCTCCATGATCCAGTGCAGGCACATGAAAGGCAAAATACCAGCACTATAAATATATATATTTAATAGACAGCCACTGCTTGTAACCTCGGAAAGGCCCTTCTAAAGGATGAAGAACTTAATGAACGTCTCAAACACAGCTGGTCCCTACACACTTGCCTTGAAAATTTGAGATCAGTGGAAAAGCTGAAATAGCAAGAATTCCAGGATTGCACTTTGGGTGAATTTTGAATCAAGAAATGGTACATGGACCCAAGGTAACAGGCTGAGGCACTCATCCATGTGCAGGTGCAATGGGGCTTTCTTTTCTTCCTTCCACTCCCAATACACACTGTTATTTTCAATACTGGAGAATCCGTGTCTGGTTTCTGCACTTGCTTTTTCTTCCCATGGTTACCTGGACAAGTCATAGCCTTTCTTTCATCCAGTCACAGCTGTCTTTGAAATAGGCAACAACTCCTTTTGAGTTTCCCCCTCTGCTGGGGGAAACAGTGGGGAGACCTCGTTTCCTTTCTTCAGTATGGCCTATTTGATGTCCATGGACAAGTGTTGTGACATCCTCGTGCCTCCTTTTACCCAAGAATAAACAGAGATATTAATGTTTCCCTTTCTTTTGGCAAATTGCATTGTTTGCTGATGAAAGAAGTATATAATATTGGTCCTTGTTGTTATCAATGTTATTGCTGAAGATTTCACACGCATTTTAGGGAGCAGGAAAATAAATGTACACCCACCAAAGATCCCAAAGCCTGTCTTTAGGAGCTGGATTGCTGTGAACAGGAGGACGTGGAGCTATTTGAATCTGGTTGAATGGAGCTTTGTGTCTTGTTCTGTCCTGAGGCAGAAGACTTCTGTCTGCTGCCTGGGACTGGGACAGAATTCCTCTTTCAAATGGACACTGAGCACTACCAGGATATTTCAGAAGTATATTGAGACAGTTCATCCTGGAAAATGTGATTTCACAGCCAGTAAAACATTAGACATGGTAATAAAAAGGCTTAATATGTGTTGTTTGTTTTGCTGGCAACAGTGATTTTTTTTTTTTTAATTGAGCTTTTGAAGCTGAGCAGAATGAGGCCTCTACAGGATTTTCTGAGCAATTTGGTTCGGATTTTCATCTGGAGGATTACTGTTTCCTTGCAGACAATAACAGAAAATCTCACAAAAATAACTGCTTCTCTGGGTTTTTGAGAACTACAAGCACAAGCCCCAGACACTCCGGTCCTGGAGCTTGTCTAAAATACACACCCCAGGAAAAAAACCTCTTCAGGCAAAGAGTGGTGCCTTGGTGTTGGCCAGTAAAACGATCAGATAAAGACTGTAGTTTAATTGCTCGTTTAAGACAGCCTGAAACTGCACTGCTTTCTGCCCCAGCTGCCTGCCATGCCCCAAAAGGAGAGCCAGAGGACCTCGATGCAGCCAGATAAATGAGGCTCCTCGCAGAGTGGCTCCCATGGATTGCACAGCCCAGGGCAAGGGGAGGGATGGAACCAGCACTTTCCTCAGTGATATCAAACCACGTAACCGTGCTTTTGGGCTTGCAGGCAATAAAGCCAGGACTGCTGAAGTCCAGGGCATTAATGTAAACTGCAGCTGGTGGTGATTTCCATTAATCTGGGGGCTGTGATTGTGGCAGTTCAGGGGTAGCTCTAAGCTCAGTTTGGATATCTCTGTGAAGAGAGAGGCAGAGAGCCTAAACATCAGCCACCCTTAAATGGACTGTGAAATGTGAGTCAGAGCCTTGATTTAATTCTTTACTGTGGTGGCGAGGTTCAAAGTGAAGCATTACATTTTACCTTGGAGCTCTCAGCAGTGAAGGCAACAGGTTGGCTACAGCAAAAGCCAAGCATGGGGCAGTGGCAAGAGAATGTGTGCCTCAAGCTTAAAATTAAACATTTTGCTCACCTGCAGAGTGCCAGTTATCTTCTATGAGGCTTCCTGTGTTTTCCAGTGTCTTGTTGTTTTCCCTGAAAATAGGAGTACAAAGCTAAGAAGAGTTTTATGCACTGAAACTGTCAGTACTGTGTCTGTGTGGAGGCAGCGCTGGGGCAGGGGAAGTGACTGCAGGCACAAGGGGCTCTCAGGAGCTGCATATCCCCCCCTTAAGTTTTAATATTTAACGTTTGGAATCGAATCAATGTAATCTGAAATGGGGTGGACCAAAAATAAAAACAGCAAGTGAGAAATGAAGTGGCCAGAGGAGCGAAACTGGGCTCATAATCTACTTCTTTAAAAGCATCCCTGAACAGGTGGACACTCTTCATGAAGCTCCAAGACCATCCAAACAATGAGGAGGGAGAAAATCTCTTCAGACCCAGTGGAAACCAAAAACGTCAGAGAAAAAAAAAGAAGATCCCTTGATCAAGGGCATCAAAGGCAGAAGGCACGTCTGAAGGAATGGGAGCAGATGTGTGACCGCAATCCATCACCAAGAAGATGCTGTGAGCTGTGACTCCTGGAAATGCCACTGTCTGGGAGCAGACTGAAGTCTCACCTGTCCAGCAAATTTTAGGAAAAAGCAATAGGCTCTGGAATCAGAAATGATTTAATCTTTTAATCTTAAACATACTTTAAGCTTTGTGTTTAATAGCCGCCGGTAGACCTGCCACCCATTAATATGGCTTATGACTAATTTGTTTTTGAATCCATTTGTTCTCCTGGCTCCTATGATATATCACGGCAATGAGTTACAAAATTGAAGTGTGGTAAGGTGTTTGGCAGGCTGCTTATTCTCGGGGCCTATTTGTCATACTGTGAGAAATAGTCAACAGCTCACTAAGTGCAGTAAGCCTTCCTAGCTCTTCTTTCACTTGTCACCTCAGGGCTAGGAGAGCTTCTGTAGGGTAGGAATTGTGGGGCAGTTGGGATCTTTCACCTGTATTTTCTATTCCTTTGAGTTTTTTCCTATCCTTCACTGCACTTTCATTTCTTTTGCTGCTATGCCCAGCCTTCAGAATACAATAAATCACATTTCATTTATGTTTCTAGTGGGCTTGAACGCATTTCAGTACTTCAGACTCTCCTTTAGAGTTTTGGTTTTGTTCTCCTGTTGTTCATCAGCATTTCCAGCCACAGAGGCTCACAAAATGATTCAGGCTGATCACCATTTTTTAACATGCTCTGTGTAAGCAGTTCCAGCTGGCTCAGTGCACAGTCCCCGAAAAAGTCCTGAAGCCAGACACAGTTTTCCGTGGACACGAAAAAATGTGAATGATTTCACTATTTACCTGCTTGTAACTTATCAGCTTCAGATGACTTGCCAGTATGGAACTTTGCCACTGCATTTATCTTTCCCAGCTACTGCATGTAGAGGTGTCTCTTTGTGCCACCCTGCAGAAGATCTTTATCTGCACCTGTTCAGAAGATGTCTTTCTCTGGCATCTCCTTCTTTAAACCAAAGCAAACCAGTAGATTCATGAGTCTCATGAGAAACATGACAGCAACATACATAAGGTGGATGTGGACCTGTTGGAGGGAGGCCAGAGGAGGCCATGAAGGTGCTCAGAGGGCTGGAGCACCTCTGCTGTGGAGACAGGCTGAGAGAGCTGGGTTTGTTCATCTGGGAGAAGAGAAGGCTCTGGGGAGCCCTTATAGCACCTTCCAGTGCCTAAAGGGGCTACGAGGGACATGGTGAAGGCCTTTTGACAAATGCATGTAGTAATGGGACAAGGGGGAATGGCTTTAAGCTAAAGAGGGGAGATGTAAATTCAAGCACTATCCAGATGAAGGCATCAGCTGTGGATGCAACAGACTGTGCCTCTTCCCTGAGTGATGGGAAATTTCCTCATTACGGGTTGATAGAGAGGTTGAGAGATTATTTAGAAAGCATACAATGAAGGAGTAGATGGCTATATGCTGAGCAAGGCTCAGGCCTATTGGTTTAAGACAGTTATAAAAATTGAAATGTTACTGACTGTTCACAGCAATGCCTCTGAACAAGCAGTACTGTAAATTCTAAGACAATGTTCATCTCCTAATCAGATATACTTCTCATGTCTGCACTTCTTATGCAGCTTATGCTTCTTATATGGCTTACTTACACTCCCTCTAGCCATCAAAGAAAATGCATTAACTTTGGGCTGAAAGGAGCTGAGTTTTTGTTTCTTGTGTCCCAACTTGGGAAGGCCAAGCAGGAAGGGATGGAAGCGGAATCAGAACTATGTAGTTTCTTGCATTTGTGCCCTCATTGTATGCACAGACGGCTAATGAAGCAGATCTCTGAGAGTGCTGCTGTGTGAACCACCGTGGTGGCTGTCAGTGCAAACTAAAGTTGCAGATCTAAATGTGTACCTCCTTTAACTGACAGGTCTATCCTATAGATCATGCATCTAAATAAACCCCCTCTTATCAGGGAAGGGGGGAAACGGAACCAGGTTAACATTTTTGTGAAGAAATCTTGGCTCACTATCCACTGAAGTAAATAGAAGTTTAATGCCTCAACTTATTTTTTCAGTTGTTCCTGTGTAACTATGGAAACCTGAAATTAGTTGTTCAATCAAGCAGTCAGTGTTCTGTAGTCTTGCAGTCTTGTCAGTCCTAGGATCAAACAGGAGCTAAAAAATACCTCCCAACAGAAATTTAGTCTTTAAGAAAACGGTGATGATGATGAAATTGCATGCTTAGAACACCACCTTGGAAAAATGCTTTAAGTTATTGCAGGGAAAAATAGTTTAGTCAGGCCCACTGGGGCCTAATTTACAGTGTGATAGCTCTGATGTGCCTGTCCTTGCAAATATTTAGCAATGGAAAGGTTTGGACATGTGAATGCTTTACTGGGGAGCACTAAATCATTCTGTGGCAGCTGCTTCATGACCATTTCCCAGGTACAGGCACTCCTCTAAGGAGACCTGAGGGTAAATGTGAGGGACGTGGGGCTAACACACTTTTAAACTTCTGTTCATTGAGGACTAAAAGCATGAACACAGGCCAGTTGCTGTAAAGTAACTGTGAAGTGTTGATTTGTTAAACTAAGAAAATGATTCATATTTCTATATTGGTGTTTTTAAAACTGTTTTCTAAAAATCAGGGTCCCCTCTGAGAGCAACAGTACTCTGCAGTATACAGTAATGCAGATCTCAATTTCATGAAATAGATTTTTTTCTTTAGTGACCAAAAGATGTATAATTTTGTCCCTGCTGTCTGGGTGAAATTTCAGAAGGGGAATTGTTACTCTTTGCCTTGAAGTGTTTATGGGTCTGTTCTGTGGCTGGTTTTATGGTTACCGTGTCAAAGGTATTTGGTGATTGCTGTTTTGATGCCCAGCTGTAAAAGCCTCACAGGCTCCTCATGTGCATAGTTTCTTGAAAACAAGGCCAGTGAAAAATTTGGGGCAGTTTGCCAAAGCTGTTAGAAAGTGGCAGTCTCTCTTTGTAGTGGACGTAATTTCACAAAGCTGGTAACACAGGAGTGGAAATGTCAGGGAAGATTGTGACTAAATTAGACACAGAGTTGCCAGGTGCTTAGATGCCAATTTCTTGCCAGCATCAAGGGGATGTCAGAGCAGATGCTTTACACCCGGAGTGGAAGTGTGGTGTGCACCCACCTCACGTCCATCCTCCCTGGCTGGGGAATTGACCATTAGTGGGGAAAAGGAGAAGGCAGCAGTATTGAGATAGCTCCTGCTGTCCAAGCCCTGCTAGAATGAGGTGTCTCAGGGGAAATGGTTGCAGTAAATCGGGTTTGTTCTGGGAACGGCAGGCAGTTAATCTGGTCTCTGCTCACTAAATGTGTTCACTGGGATTTCCAATAGAGAAGGGTTTCAGTACCACTCTGTGCAAAGCGCTGGTTTCTGCTGCAGGATAAAGGAGGCACCAATTGGAGAAGTTTGTTCCTCTTTCTTCCCTCCATGTTACATCTGCGCTCTGCTTCCTCAAAACTCCTTTTCTGCCACTGGGCCTTTTGCTGCCTTTCACCATGCCCAGCCCGATAGATCTTTGGTTTACTTCCCAGCATAACAGAAGGCTTAAATGTGAAAACCTCTGAGTACTAGAAAGTCCCAAGCTGGGTGCTAGATATGACTGCTCTGCCGATGCTTTTATGCGTCGTTTTTTTTCTCAGTGCCTCGAGGCTGAAGTGTTTACATTACGGGCATATTATCTGCTATGTTTTGATAGGATAGGGATAGGACAAGGAGTAATGGATACAAATTAAAAGAGGGGGAATTTCGGTTAGCTATTAGGAAGAAATTCTTTCAAATTAATTAGCAACAAATGCAATTAAGGACTTAGATCATAAAGTCTTGATCCAGAGATCTCATGGAAAATCCACCTCTTCTCTATTTTTCTCTCTCTCTTCCTAGTTATACTGCAAAAGGAACAAGGAAAATGCAAGGCACATCTGTTGAAATGGGATGAGACTAAGAATGTGTTGAAACTTTTCCCTTTGGAGACATGAATTCAGAGCATGGAAGGGGTTGAGCCCCTCTGACCTGCTCAAAGGCTCCAGACACTCAGAAGCATTTCCTTGGCTGCTTGCGATAGACGTCTTTTGAAATTATTGCCCCATTTAGAGTTTCTGAGCTCCAAGAGTTTCTGAGCACTGAGCTCAGTGGAAATGAAGACAAAACATCCCACAGCTCAGTGCCTACCAGCAGACAAACTGCCAAGCAGATCCCATTGCCAGATGCTGCTTACTTTGCTTCTTTTATCAGCCATCACCTGCTTTTATACGCTCGGTGATTAATGTAGGCCATCCCCAATCCTCAGGCAGAAGTTGTTGCAACTAGATTAATATTAAATACTTTTGGCTTATTAAAATAATAATTTTGCTTTTGCATAATTAAGCTCTTTAAAGGATTATCTATATTTTTTTCCACTCTGTGTGGCAGCCCTAAGAGCTCGGTAGTTATTGATCACCACGAATCCTAATGGAACCACAAGAGCTTGTGATACAGCTCTGATCTCTCTCTGCATTGCTAATGAAGGCACTTTAAGCAAATGAGATTAGCTTCAGCTTTATGTAGCTCATATAGAAGCTTTGAAAATATATAAAATAAAAGTCCTCCTGATGATTTTGACATTACTAGAGATAAAAGTCTTATCGTGACCTGAGGTAGCATCCTACTTTTTTTTTGTTGTTTGAAAGCTGCAAGTGTAAACCTGTGTCTCCCTTTTGAGTCGGCAATCCAGGTTTGTTGTGTTCTGCAGTAAGGAGAGTTAAGCAAGAGATAAAGGACCATGATACCACCACAGCCTCAGGCCATGGGGCAATGGAAATAACAGCTAATGATGATCACAGAATCATAGAATATTAAGGGGTTGGAATGGACCTTAAAGATCATTTAGTCCCACCCCCCCTTGCCATGGGCAGGGACACCTCCCACTAGACCAGGTTGCTCAGAACTTCATCCAACCCGGCTTTGAAGACTGTAAGGGTTGAGGCATCCGACACCTCCCTGGGGAACCTGTTCCAGTGTCTTACCACCCCCACAGTAAAAAAAAATTTCCCAAAATCCATCCTAAATTTCCCCTCTTTCAATTTGTATCCATTACTCCTTGTCCTACCCTATCCTATCAAAACCTCTATGTCAAACTCAGCCCTGGAACAGTCTGCATGGTGTATTCCATTTCTTCCTCTGGGAAATAAAGCACTGTTCACTTCAAAAGTGGATTTTTACTCAGGAAAGTAATATACTTTGCTCTGCTTCTGAGTAGAGGGGAAGATTGGAAATAGTGGCTGGACATCTACTAACAGAAAAGGAAAGAAGGAAAGGGGGGCTTTGCAACTAGTCTTAGTCACTTCAGGAGGACCTCTGGAGTGGTAGGTACTCAAAAGGAGCCTCTAATTACATTTCCTATTTAGTTGTGGTGAGATCAAGCCCAGCTGTTCTGCACACAGGGAGGCCAAACGAGCAAAGTTTGTCTGTAGATGGTGCAACGAGACTTCTTGGGATTGTCTCCTCTGACAACTGAACCAAACTCCTCGGGCTCCAGATTGAAAAACTGAAGTTTGATAAACATTTCTGACAATGAGGGCTGAGTTATGACCTCAAGTGTGGTGGCAGTCCAGAAGCCTCTTGATGCCGTACACGATTTCAGAGCCTGTGTTAAGAGCTTGAACTGTCCATGCACATTTTCTTCAACCATCACTGACTCAAGCCTTTATATTTTTCGCTACTGCATCACCAGGGTACTAAAAGGCCAAAAAATCCTTAATGATTATCAGGTCTCGGATACGGTGGTAATAAAGCTGTATTGGTCACCAGAGAAACTGTCAGTAGTTGACTGAGGTGACGCAGCAGGAATCAGACGGTAATTTATTTTTAGGTAAGATGTTTTTATCCATTTTAGCAACATTTCACACTAGTTCTCTGAACCCTGAAACTCTAACAAGGACCATTTTAGAAATTAAAAATGTATGGCATGAGGCTATTTGATGCTACCATTAAGGCACTTCAGTGCTGTATTCCTGGATCATCAGGGGAGGAGGAGGAGGGGTGCCCTTCAAATTAGCAGAAGGTGCACATTGCACAGCTGCACGGAGGGAGCCTGAGTGCATTTTACTCAGGGAAAAGAAGTAGTGGTGGCCAGCAAGAATTGCCTTACATAATAGAAATGGCAAACAGCCCTTGGGTGTGCAGTAAAGAGGGAGAGAAGCCTCTGGACATGACATGTCAAAACATTTAGGAGATTTTGCCACTGGATCCCAGTCATTCTGAGAGCCCAGTGGCAGCAAAGACATCCCAGCACATAAATTTAATTTGCTTTACGTGTTTATCCATTCTTTGCCTTTGCCTTTTCATTCACATCAGTTTGGCTGTGCCCTGGTACTGTATAAGCTCTAAGTGCCTGAGCAGATGGCTTTTCCCTGACTCTAACTCTTCTTGTGGTAAAGCATGGCTGATTATGGGGTTTTGGTGCTCCTTATTGCCATTATTTTACTCTACTTCTGCAAAAACTGCTACATTCATTCTTAGCATTGTTGTCTAAAGGAAGGGAGGTCAGAGATCCAGTGTAAGACAAAGTAAATAACCTTTATTTGTCTGCAGGTGCTGCAGCACCTTCTGGAGGAATGTGCAGCTCTCAGCCAATGCCCCACCTGATAGCAATGGACCAGCTTCTCTCAGGGCTTTGTAAATGTTCCTCAAGACTGCACCCATGAAAATTAAGCTTCTGCAAGTACTACTTACTGTTAACATCACATTTTGGTATCAGGGACATTCCCAATTTAGTATCCTGGGTTTTAAATGAAACTCTCTGAATGTTTTGGCCATTTTCAGGAACAGCTTTAGGTGAATGAAGTTTGTCATGTTAAAGAAAGACAAGGAAAGTATCTCTGCTGTAGACCTCAGCAGGAAGATTCTGATTTCTAGAAGATAAACAAAATATTTCACGTTTTAAGAACTGACTTCCATCCATGTTTAAGTGAGGGATAGCTCACTATGATATGACACAAAGACCATCTCTTCCCAACTCAGTGTTGCCCTTTGATGTTTCATCCAAAGCTCCTTAAAGACTCACAGTGATATCACCTGGTGTGCACATTTGCACCCCGGGCTTGGGCTGGCTTGAGTCCACAAGAAACTTTTCTCATGCTTTCATTTGTCCCTGAGATGTGAAGCTGAAACAGCTTTAGTTCTTTCTCTCTGCAGTGGCAAGACACAGAATCTGCATTTGCTATGAAACTTGTGATAAGGTGCTTCTTAGTCCAGAGAATCCTAGAATGGTTTGAGTTGGAAAGGACCTTAAAGATCATCCAGTTCCAACCCCCTGCCATGGGCAGGGACACCTCCCACTAGACCAGGCTGCTCAGAGCCCCATCCAACCTGAGATTGGACACTTGAAGGCATGGGGCACCCACAGCTTCTCTGGACAACCTGTGCCAGGGCCTCACCACCCTCACAGGAAAGGATTTCCTTCTAATACCTAATTTAAGCTTGGCCTCTTTCAGTTTAAAGCCATCAGCCCTCAGGAAGGCAGGAAGGGTTGCACTGTGACTGCAGAGCTGTTAGCACTGCTGTGACAAGCAGGTCATACTTAGTTAAGCAACCTGTTCATTTTCACTCTGCCCGAACAAGAGGTCAAGAGAAGTTCAGTGTAATTAACAGTAAAGAGATACAGGGGATGGAAAAGTGTGAGGCAGTGTTTATTTAAAGAGCTATAAACCTGGTGAAAAAAATAATTTTCCTACCAGAGAGGGAGCTATTAGAATCAGCTTTCTTTAGGAATATTTCTGTAATAAAGTGTTGCGACTCCATAAAAGGGTGTAAAACTGTCTGAATAAAACCCAAGGAACAGATTTCTGAAGCCCAGGAGCCACAAGGGACAGGAGCATCGAGCTTTGCTCACAGCTCCCTTACCTTGAGCTCAGGCATATGTGGGAAGCTGCATTCCCACAAATGCCCGGTTCATAATGATCCACTATTGTCCAGTGGCTGAAATGGAAATTCAGGAGTCCCAGTGGGGAGCTGCTGCTCCCGCAGGGATTGTGTGGGAAATGCTGGAGAGCTTTTACGGCTCATGGAATGCAGCTCGGCACACTGCTCTTCATCACATCGTTCTGGCTGCAGTTGTACCCCATGATAATGATGTTAATACCTGTAATGCCATGACTGATAATGGTCTTTGACGTGGGTTTGACTGATAATGGTCCTTGACACGGGTTTCCCAAGATTCAAAGGTTTTTCGTGCAGTGAGGCTGTCCTGTGCTATGGGCTGTTCTTCCCCTCCTCTCCTGGAAGCAGTCTGACAGGAGGGGAATGAGAAGGGTGAGAGATGGAGAACTCAGAGCAACAGGGCTGGGCCAACACTGAAACCAAAATGGGCCTGAGGGGGAGATGTACAGAGCCTTGGGGCTTGTGGGGGTGCTGTCAGTGTGTCCCCCTGGACCTGTTGAATAGGGCAGCAAGCATGCAAGAAAGGACAGCACCAGATGCTGACCCAAAAACTACCTAACTAGTACAATTCCAGCAGTAGCACAGCTGTGCTTGGCTAGTTTGGGACTTATCTTTAAATTCAGAGACAAAATAAATGTTTGAACAGAGGTGGTGGGTTTTTTGAGGGATGATCTTAAACACCTCTCATGTCTTTGAGCTCTCTCAAAATGCTGGTGAGCACAGCTGTTACTCTTGTTGGGTGTTGGTTTAAAGGTCCCTCCCATATATTATCAATCATCTCCTAAAGTAGTTTTCCTACTTTAAAGCACCAGAAACTAATGTTAATTTAAAAAAATGCTCAATTGAAATTGTCTGCCATTGAATCTGTCTGCCATGAGAGGAACCCTGCCTTGAGCAGAGAAAGAGCCTGAGCATTCCCTCATGTGGAGGAAGGAGTGGCAGAGACAGCGTGTGATCAACCATCCCCCTTCCTTGTCCCCCTGTGTTGCTGTGGGGAGGAGGCAGAGAAAGTTGGGAGTGAAGCAATGCCCAGGAAGAAGGAAGAGGTGGGAAGAAGGAGGTAATTATTTGTAAAAAAGTTATTGGTGTTAAGTTATTACCAATCAAATCAGAGTAGGATAATGAGAAATAAAAACTGAAGCTGCTCCTGTAGCTCCTTCACTACCAAAACCTTGCCATGCAAAGGTAAAACAATTAATCATCTTTCAGACATATCACAGGTTGAAAAATGATCTGCCATCGTGTAAGGTGGACCCTAACTCCTATCCATGGATCAAAGGCTCTTTCCAGTTAAAGGAATTGTCCTGCCTTTGCTCCTTTGAAAGCGCTTACCACAAATTTTGGTTCTGTAATAATAATAATAATTATAGCCATCCCAAACAAAGGTCCCCCAAATGTAGGAAGACAAGGTTTTATCTGAAAAAGGACATTTAAAGCTGTAGGTTTTGGCTCACCATCAAGGAACATTTTCTATTTCGCATCATTATATAAGCTTTTGGATTTGCAAGGAGAGTACAGATTCTGAAATAAAACTCCTTCTCTCTAAAAGTTTAGATTTCACACCCTGTTCTTTATCATTATTGCTCAGTGACATAAATTTCTAGTTAAAATTTACACAGCATTTTATAAACCTCATAATGTATTTTCTATGTCCCAAAGTCCCCTGATCTTAGGAAAACGGGCAAATCATGTTGTTCAGGGAATGTAGGAACCTTGTCACCAGAAAACAGACCTGAAACCCACTTGGTTCAGAATCCTGCCTCTGACACCAGCACACAGGCAGTGTTTCAGAGGGAAAACACAGAGCTTGGCAGGATACAGGTGGATTTGCTTCCCCACACTGGCCTCTAATCACAGGTGGCTTTAAGTCCTGGTAAGTGAGGTTCTAAAAGCCTTGATCATGAAGCCCCCTCAGGATGGAGGAGATGGAAAGGAAGGCTTGAAGCCCACAGGAACAGACTCCCATCTAAAGAAGCTGCTGGAGAGGCAGAGGAGGTGCAGACACCAAGACTTTTCACTGATTACACATGGACACTGCAGGAAAGACATAAATTAATCAGTTCAGGTAACACTGGGATTCTTTTGTAAACCCTGATCGCACCTTCTGGTGTTCACTTTGTGATATGTCCTCCATACAGGACAATAAATTCCCCCCAGACATGAAACCAAATGGAGCACTTGGTCCTGCTCTCAGAATCACTTCAGCCCGAGCCTCAGCTGGGGAATGTAATTAGTGGATTGTTTGAAGTAATGAGAATGCTTATGTACTTTGGCAGATGAGAGTGACAGTGCTTGGCACCATCCAAAATTGAGTCCTTGCATGATCTTAACTTTGTGGCAGGGATTTCTCAAGCTTAAAACCCAAAGTCTCTCAGAGACAGATCATTACAAATTTTTACCTTGTGGAAATATTTCCACGGGTTTGCCATGGGGAGTCATAGTGTCCCGGGTTTTGTGTGTGTTTGTGTCTTGTACCCTCTTAAAAAGAAACAGTGTTGGACTTTGAAAATAACATTTCAGAATGTTCACATCAAATTCTCCTTCCTTTGAGGCACTGCATGAATGTTTGTCCAGGTAGGGGTGCAAAGGCTTTAACACAGGTGTGTGAAGAGGAAATGTCAAGGAAACTTTTATTTTTGAGGAAAATGTTTTCCTGTATTTTCTTCTTCTGCTGGGTTTTATCCTGGAAAGCAATGACAAGAACCAAAAGCTTTCCATAGCTGAGTTCACATTTCCATTTGTAATTGCAAGAGCAGAGTAAGATGGAGCAGAAAAGCTTTAAACCAGAACCATGTGGAGAAGAGAATTCCTATACTAATGGACATGTCAATGCCTCAATATTTCCATGCATGTCAGAAAGAAATAAGCTTGTGTTTTAAAATTTCAGAAGTCCTGCAAAAAAGCTGAGTCAAAAGTTCTGGAAAGGATTTTTTGTCATGATTTCTGTGAGAATAAACATGCTCTTTGGAAGCATCAATATTGCAAACTATTAATTAATGAGGAAGTACCTAATTCTCAAAGTCTCCACCAGAAAATATGAATTATTCTCATATTCCCTAGGAAGAACTCTCCTACTCCATTGATTCCTCTGCCAGCCTCCCCCATTCTCCTTTCCTAATGGCGTCATTGAAGGAATAAAGTTAATTGAAAATGAGTGGTCAGCTCCACTTATTACTGATCACACACACCAAATCACTGCAAATGAGCAGAGGGCCTGGGGGACGTGTCCTTCTCAGGTTCTTCTGGGCTCCACAGACAGTTTCCACCCCACAGTCCTGATAAAGCTTCATGGATCAGAAGTGTTTTTAACTTGAGCTCTTATTTACCTTTTATTTTGCCGCCAAGGAGTCAATGGGAGTTTTGTAATGAATGTAAATGGGAGTACCTCCCACTTAACCAGAATTATATTGCAGTGGCTCATTATTTCTTTCATTCTAAAATACATAAAAGGACATTTCCCCCACAATTAGGATATTGTTGTGTGATCCTCCAAATATGCAGTAGCTTCTACTGTGCTTATAGACAGAATAATTGATATTTATGGAGTTCTCAGAAGACTGCATTACTCCTCTGTGGCTTAAAGGACTCTGTATTGGTCATTATAAAGGATTTGTGCTTTCTCTAGGAATCATTACTGTTGTGGAACATCTGAATCACTGTTGCAGAGGGTGTATCGCTGGTGACAACTGGATGATTGATCCAAAACCAGTTTATTAAAAATTAATTTGGTGTCTTTCATAATGTTGGCTCCAGTGCTGCTTTCTCTGAAGTCCTGCTTCCTTTGAAGTTTTGTCACTGTCTTCTTCACTATCAAGATCAAACACTTCTTCTGCATAAGTGTTGCCATTCAGGGCAGTGCTGTGTGTGACCTGTTTCCTTGATCAAGATTTTTTGGTGACCTCTGCAATCAATCTGTGTCTGTTGTGCTGCTGAACTTCCACAGCTCAGCCACACAGCCTGGAAGACTCTAATGGGTTTTGGTTTTTCTTTTTTTTTTTTTTTTTTTTTTTTTTTTTTTTTTCTTTTTTTGGTTTTTTGTTTTTTTTTTTTTTTTTTTTTTTTTTTTTTTTTTTTTTTTTTTTCCATTTTGAGAGTTTGGCATTTTTTGTTCTTTTTTTCACATCCTGAAATGGGTAGAGAAGTTGGAGTGTTGGAGTTGGTAATCTGAATGCAGTTAGAATGGGTTTTGTGCTTCATGTCCTTTATTCTTACACTTTGCCATCATGACCTCTCAAGAAAATACCAGAAGTGTCTTGATTGCAGTTGACAAAATATACATCACTTCTATTTCTCCTTGGATTCCAAAAGGAATAGGAATCAGCAGTCTGATTTTCTTCATAGCCTTTTCTCCTAGTCACAGAGAGAAAGTTCACATTTATCAGACCCCCTCCAAGTCATCACTGTTGCTCTGCTGTTTTGCAATTTCTTCGGTTTATGACAGAACACTTACATTAGTGTGATTGTTTCTTCAAATTTTCCTTTCTCTGAAAGTATTCCCCTTTTGGATACTTCTTCTTCTTACTGCTATTATTCTGCAGGTCTCTGTTCAATCACCTTCTCTGATGAGGGGAGCTCATCACCAGCAGATATGAAAAATACAGGAGATAGAGCTGTAGGTGGTAGTAGGAACAAGGAGAATAAATGTGGCAATTCTGCAAAATATGCAGGTCTAGGAACTTATATTCTCTAATTTTTGTTGATGCATTTTTGAAAAGAATCCATCTATTTAAGGACTTTGAGGATCTGAATGTTGGAAAATTTCATCCCAGGCACTTTGTCCAAGGTCACATGTAAAGAGCTTGTGTAAGAGCTGGAACCAAACATCTTGAGACCTGATTAGCTGCAGGATTATGAGCCTTTTGTTTATTCCCTCTCCTGTGGTCATTGCAGCATCACACACTCCCCTCGGTCACATTCAGCTAATGGAAAAGTTGTCATCTAATATGCTGAGGATATTTCTTTGTGTCCCATATTTCAAACATCCCAAACTACAAAGCTAAAGAAAAAGATGTCTTCAGCTCCTCATTTATCATTTCTACTCTCACAGGATCTGCTGCTGCAGAATTTGTTTTCAAAGTGAGTTAAGGGAAAAATCCCTCTTAATTGCTAAACTTTTCTGGTTTATCTCTTATTAGTTGCCAATAAGCACATGAATTGCATAGCTGTCTGTTATTCGTGAAAGATTGTCATAAAGTGTCTTTTTAAAGCACTTCAAATTTAGTGACACTTCCCCCCTTTCAGGAATATTATGATGACAACATAAGAGGAACTTGCCAAAAATGCTTTCTGAGTGGGGTAATAAATCGATGTAGCAAACATCAGCTCAAGTAATATTGAAGGCAAAAGGCTCTATGGAGATTTGCCATACAAAGGGGTGTTCTCCTCCTCGTGGATGTTTTGTTTCTACAGCTCTCACATTTCACTGCCAGCACGTTATAACCTGAATCATTTTGAGACAATAAAACCAACAGTCACGCTCATCGCCTCCAAATACTTCACAAATTGTTCAATCCATTTTTGCCATTTCCTTGGAAAAATCCATGTCTCTATTTTAGCTCTGGAGAGGAGAAAGATGACTGTTTGGAAAAGTGCTGGTGTGCCAGGATAATCTGTGGCCGAGTGGGATCAGCACCTGTCAAAACCACAGTGTCTTTCCAGCCTTAAGCTTTGTCTATGAGCACACCTAGCAAGGAAATGCAAGTATTTCTCAGTCTTGGAGGTGAAAGATGTCATGGAAAAAATGTGGTTATTAGTTTGCAGGTCTATGGTTAAAATAGAAACTGAGAACTTCACCTTTGAGGTGTGGTTTTTTGTTATTGTTAGTTTTGTTGTTGCTGTTGTTGTTGTTTGTAATTTTGTTTTGGTTTTTTTTTACTGGCAAGAAGTCATTTCCTCTGGGTTAGCACACGGTGACTCATGCCAGTTCCTGCAGCAATGACACACAGTAAATCACACAACTAGCACTTGATATTTTTTGCCACTTGAAGAACCAGGTTCCAGAGTGCAAGGTTTGCCAAGATAGTCTTGGCATAATTCTTTACAAATAAGCACACTCACAATTTTTTAGCTTCCACCAGGCACCGAAATTATTTGTCATCATTTCAAGGCAAATAAAGAAGCTAAAGGGCATTTTCAGAAATGCTTTTGGCATCCTTGGGGTCCTCTACAAATGTTAGGCAGGTGTCAAAGCTGTACACAACACCTTAAGTATGAACTCATTCTCATTAGGCTTGGGCATCTCCTGTGCTTTCACGCTGAAAACCGTCTCTGTCCAAGTACAGATTCTGCCAGGAATTTCAGCTGAAGGAAGTATTTTTCTTTCCAAGCAGCTAAATTCTCTTATCAGCTTCCTTTTTATTTAATCTGTACAAAGCAAGGAGTAAGACCCACATACCAGAGTGAATACTAGAGCAAACAATTAGCAACCAGTGACCCTCTCCTCCATACCTTGAGGTGTGGCCAGAACTCAAAACAGTAAACTATGACCCCCAGTTAAATTCCAGCCACAACAGGAACAATGTTTACATTGTGGATTTAGGGTTGAAAAAGTGAAATATTTGGGCAGAGGACCTAGAGTTTCCCATCAGGCTGTCTATACTTGTGTCCAGGAGAGGACAGCAGCTCCCAAAGCTGCAGAACACCTGGCTGTGCTGAGCAGCATGTGGCAAGATCATGGGCACAGGCAGAGATTTAACAGAGCAGAAAGTGGAGATGGGCAAGTAGAAATAGAAGACGGACCATCTTTAGGTCCATCCTCATGGCTCCTTTTTCCTGGACATCCCCTCAGACACGCAGTGAAGGCTGTCAGGCTTGGCAGACCTCTTTCTAAAGCCCTTTCTTTGGTTGTGATGGAGTCTGTTTTTGTGGGCATCTGTCTTGGTTTGAGACAAGTTTAGGGGGAAACACTCTGGAAGGAACGTCTCCTCTCCAGAAGATAGGTTTCAGCACTCCTTTCCCCACCAATACGAAAGGAATTTTTTGGATGGAAGTGAAAAAAGCTATTTATTTAGCAAGCAGAGTGCTGGCAAGGCACAGGAAACAAATGAGCAACGTTAGATAATAAACCTCCTCGATGTGGAGAAAGCTGATGGATTCAGAGTTGTTTTCTGCAGCTGTCTCTGCCCCTCCCCAGACCCAAGGCTGGGATTCCCCGCATCCTCCCTGCCGGTCCACAGGGTCCGATGATCTGGTTCTCAGATCACAGCTAGGCCAAACAGTTCCAGAAGAAGAAGAAGAAGAAGAAGTTCCAGAGGATTTCGGTATGCAGTCCTGGGAAAATTTCTTGCCTCAGCTGACAGGGTGGCTAAAAGCAGGAAGGTGCTCCCTCGGCTCTGCAGCGGTGAGAACGCAGGGGAGTGTGTGTGAGTCCTTGAACACAAACCACGCTGAAGAGTTCTCTCAGCTTCCCCGTCCTTTCCCTCAGACCCAGCTTAAAGCTGCTGGACCCATTTCTGGGCAATAAGCAGATGATAGGGGAATACAGTATCATCATAACATCCCCCCAAGACGGCATCTATTTACACTGTAATCAAAATACTTGTTTTGGAACGTACAGTTTCATTCGGGTGGGCTGTAAAAGCCTTCTGTTTTTCCTCTGCTTCTGAATGGAAAATGAGGCTTCAAAGTGACAAACTCAAGAGCTTCATTTTGGAAGCTGTTGAAAGGAAATGTTCCATCATGTTAGAAAGTATTTATTTGTGAAACTTGAAAACAAAACTCCAATATTTCTAAAATCCTTTCATTTTTTTTCAGCAGAAACAAAAAATCCATAACCCAACAAAAAACCCCAAACTAACAACAATCCTGTTCTAGACATTAGATATGAATCTACTGGAAGTTTCACTTGCGTAAGGTTGCACACTTCATTCCCACTGAAACCCCTTTGTTCATTCCATTTGGTGGTTAAAAGGGAAAAAATAAAATAGCCCTCTCCCTGTTGAAGGACACAAGCAGAAGGGAATGACAGCAGTGTCACTTGCAGGCTGGGCCAGGGACTTAGGAAGTGCCAACACTACCAGACTTTTTCCCATTTCTCACGGGACTTTCCTGATAGGATTTTAGCCAGTGTGTTGGCAGGGCCAGAGATGTCTTTGAAATAAAAGCAGCCTGGTTTTCAAAAATGCCCAGTGCCTGTCACTTTTACTGACTGCAGCAAAACTTCACTAGACTGAAAGAAGGGACATTTTAGTGTAGGTGTTCAGCCATCTGACACACAGGTTACTTTACCTATGAGGCACAATTTCTGGTGCTACTACACAGTATCTCCCCTAAACAGACGTGCAAGTGTATTTTGGAAAAGTGGGCAGTCTCTCAGAAAAGAATATGATATTTTCACATATGCTATAAAGAGTATTATTTACTGTGTGTGTGCAGCTCCTGTTGGACTCAGTACTATCCAAGCAAATTCTTGTAGAAGCTTGACACTGAGGCAGTTGTGTTATAATGTTCCTTTTACAGCCAGATTTAAGAGTTATCTCTTGTTTTTCTTAATTTGTATTAGTTAATTGCTTTGCAAATCAAAATGAATAGAGGCAGAGCTCCTGTGAGACTCTGGGAGTGTGCTGGGAGCATGTTGTGTTACATCTGCTCTCTTCACTTTGACTTGAGTCAGATTTCAGAGTGTAACAGGCTGATCACAGGTGTTGTCACACACGCTTTGATGGAACCATATCTCACATCATTCTGAATTTTCAACCCTAAACTTGACCCCACTAGACTCATGAGAAGAGTTTTAGTTCCCTGTGAGGGGCTTTTAAATCTATGCCAATGCATTCTGAAGGAGCTCTCTCAGACTACACTGTTGCATAGATGTCGCTGGACAAGATTTTTTTATCAGTATCATAGGCTTATCCCAAAGATGCCAAAGTCAATGGTAGATGAATCTATTTATTTGCAACTGCAGATCCCTGAGTGCTGGTGAAAGACCCAATTTTCATCCCCGAATTCAGACAGTGTCACTAAGAAACAGCATAATAATGCATGTGATCACAGGGTGTAGGAACAACCCAAAGAGACACAAGAGGCTTTAGAAAAAAATCTCAGTGAAGAAAAGGGTTAGAACAGTGAGTGTGAAATAAAACAGAGGGAGGAACAGGAAAAGATGGGCACACTGGGCTGGAGACACAAGTGACATGAGGTGAAGTTCAGTCTGTTCCACAGGAAAAGAGAGAAAGCAGATGGTTCACAGCTATTGCAGCTACTGCAACTGTTCCTGCAAGTGGGAGTCACTTTGGCAAAGTTGCCTCCAAGATCTCAGGTGAGGAGTGATGGAATGAGGAGGAAGATGGCAGGAAAGGATCAGAGGAGCCTTTATTTCCCCTGGTAGGGAAAGGTCTCCTCTGCCTTTAAGGCTGTTAGTCACAGTAAGGCTGCAGTGATACTGCGCCCATTTGCACTGCCTTGAGAAATCTTTGCTCTCTGAAGATAAGCGTGGATACAAGAGAGTCCAAACTGAAGACTGAAACCCTAAATTGCATTTATAAAATGAATTATGTACTTTAGGGAAGTGAAAGCCATCACTAGATCAATCCATTCTGGAGAATATTGGCCTAGATGCGTAGATCTCCAGGGTGAGATATTTGGTTTCAGCACGGAGATGTTCATTCACCCTAAGAGTCCTGCTAGAGATTTGCAAAGTATTAAACTTGCATCTGATACTTACGTGGTGAACCAAATTCTTGCCTTCAGCAACATTAATTTAATATTGGAGTTAGCCAGTGGAGTTGCTCTGAACTCCAGCTAATGGAAATGAGAGGCACATCTAATCTAGAATCTCATGTGGAAACCGGCAATATAGATTGAGACATTATTTAGAAATAGTTCATAGTCAATACTGTGACTTCAAAGCTCAATGTGATCTCGAGTCTCCTGGCATGGATACATGACATTTATTAATAGAGGTGCTGAAACACTGGCATCCAGTTGATGTCATCAGACAAATTACTTCTCCATTACCTATTGATTACTGCTCTGCCTGGCAAAAAGTACGTGCTTACTTCTCATACCAATGGGAAACAGAAAAATCCAATAGTCGACCACTTTAGGTAATTATCCAGTTCTTGAAATGCTTCATCTATGGACAAATAGAAACTGTGGCTTTTCCAGCATCCAGGAATCTGTTTTCTCAGCAGAATAATCCGAGAGAACGTATTGCTTTCGGGTTCCTCATATTTCTCTGATTCTTTTCCACTAGATGATAGGTTTAGTTCATGCTCCAGGCTTTATTTTCCACAAATGGGGAACAGTTAGTCAAAAGATGACTTTATTATATTTGATCCACAAGAAAAAGTGAATCATTAGTAGGATTTATGAAAAAGTTTGGATCCAACAGGTTTCCACAAAAAAATCACAGTTATTTAAATAGAAATGCATGTAAGAATGTGTCAGTTTTCATCAAACAAGACAGGAGAAAATCCAAGTGACTATTTTTCTCATTTTTTTTATAGGAAAAAAAATGCTCTTTTCTGACTCTATTGTCCAGACTCATTTTGTCTAGGCTGCTCCATCAAATGCCAATATGTATTTTTACAGCATTGCAAAGGCATCACATAAATTGATGTATTATTTCCTTATCTCCGCAAAACATTTTGGCACCGCTGAAATGAAATGCTTCTGTAGTCTTAAAATCAAACATTAGATTTCTGTGTATGAAAAAACTTCTCATTTCGTTTTCCCTCTTTTCCTGAAACTATCTAATATGACCACAGATGTTAACGATGTGTTCTGGTGACAGAATAGTGAGATCTCTTTCCTAGTCACAGTTGAGATCATGGTTAGAAGATCCACACTGGTTCTTGTTTCCCAAAGAGCTGATCCTTTCATGTGGAGCAAAAAACCCCACAACTCTCCTTCCCATGAAATAAGCCTGGTGTTGTCTCAGAGGTGGTGTGGAGGTGACTGTTTATAGACCTTCTAATAGCATTTGGGATGGGATAGACACAGCACTGAGATTGGAGAGCTAAAGGGGAATTCATCAAGGTGGGAATGGGATGGATAAGTTCTCAGAGTGAAGCCCATGGAAGAAAGGATGGGAAACGGCCAAGTGCCCTTAGAATAGTGATGAAGGAAATGTTTCTTTACTAGCGCCGAGTCAAAAAGGGATTTGTCATGTCCAGAGTCTCCTGAGTCACTGCTAAAGAATCAAGAAAACTCACCAGGCAATTATGACTAAACTCAGACATTCCAATCCCTCTGTGAACCACAAGGAGCTTAATTTGGGATGGGCAATGGCACTGGGGTGGGAAGAGAAAACTGAAATTGATGGGAAATGTGAGGACAGATAGCCTTTTGGTGGCAGATTTCAGCTCAGGAGACCATTATTATTAGCATTTTAGTCCTTCCAAATGCCTCTTTAAGATTAAGGATGTGAAGAGTCGTTGCTGTTGGAGCTAAGGGACAGCTCCCCAAGAAAACACAGAAACTCCCCTTTACCTCAGCAGCACTGCCTCCACGCCAGGTGTGCTCCACAGCTCTGTGCAAGAGCCAGCAAGTTATTCTCTTAAGATCTCTAAAAATTGCATGGAAAAGACTTCGACAAAACCTGCCCTGATTTACATCCTTCACAACTTCAAAATTTCAGCCAGCTTCCACAGAGAATAAATCAGAAAAGGATTTGTCTCACTGGCTGTTTAATCAGTCTGTAGTTGCTTAGCAGCTTTTTAGATTGGCACACCATGACCAGGGAACTTCAGGAGCCTTTGTGACTTCTTGCAGAGCCTGAAGTAATTAAAACAAAGTCTTTTTTAAATCTACATTCTCAAGGGAAAAATGGTCACCCACTGGAAAAATGGTGAGTGAGATGGATTTCATCAGTTAAAAAAAAAAAGAAAAATGCAACACCCAGAGGCTTTGTTTTCTAGATTTCCTGTAACTACAGCTGGGAGAAGGTTGAAACTTTGTACTATGACATTTCAAATAAATAAATAAATAAATAAATAAATAAATAAAAGTATTAAAACCCCAAGTACTCAAATCTGTTGTCAACACTTCCCCAAGAGGATCTCAGCATCTCTGGTTTTCCTACAGCATTTCCCTTTCTCAGACAACAGTGAATCCATGCCCAGCTCCTGTTTTGGTCTTTCCCAAAGCAAAGAGAAGAAACACCTCACCAGCCTGCAGGGAACATCTGGGTTATTTTGTAGTCTCTGCTATAAAATCTTCACATGGATGTCTGAGCATTGTCATTATTTGTCAGGATTATGAATGGGGAAACAGGATCACCCATAAAAATCTGAATGAACTTTGAATAGGAGCCAGCATGGAGAGCTGTAATTCATTCCTTGTTGACAGTAGTGGTTTATGTGTGAGGAGAGGGTGAACGGGCAGTTGAAGAGTTACGAAAGGTGTGTGTTTGACAGGGTCATGCTTTCTCCATTTGTGAGTAGGATCAGGATGTGCTTGCTCTGCTGCCTCCAGCCCTTTTGAGCAGGGTGACTTTTCCTCAGCTAAAAGGACTCAAGTCCCAGCCCTTTCCCACTTGCACCGTGAGCTCTAATGCCCCTACTGCATTCAGGTACAGCTGCCAGTAATAAGGAATTATGTCTGTATTTATCCATCTCTGTGCTTGGGAGTTACTCATACCTCCCAGTGCTGAGTGAGGTAGCACTCAGGCCATCTTTCAGAAGATAAATAAATGAGCAGACATTAGCTTTTTATTACTTCTGTGATATATGTAAGTGCTTTTGGTAAGTGACTGCTTCAGTTTTAACAGCTGAAAGTTAAGCAACCTTAAAAGAGAGTACAGTTTTGTGTTCACTGAGGTAGAAAGGATAACTTTTCTGGCATGATGGAGGTTTTTGAATGTTATTACATGCCCCGTGAGCAAGTGGGGTTTTAAGATTACAGTTCCAGAACTGAAACCTATTGAGTGATACATCAGGGACTTCAGAATGAAACATAAGCCCTGGGTAGGTCTGTTATCAAGGATGAGGTGTGTACGGCATATAATCAATGTCCAAAACTGGGAGGGAGCATAGCTGGGACAGGTGACTTGAACATTATTCCATACCTTAGAATGCCATGTCCAGCATATAAACTGGGGAAATTACCTGGAAGCAGGGGCTGATCTGGGTTCGGGAAGGGGGATCTGGCATCACTCAGTGGGTGGTGAGCAACTGTATTGTGCATCACTTTTTTCTTGTGGGTTGTTTTCTCTCCCTTTTTATTATCATCATTACTACTATTATCATTTACCATTATTTTCGTATTTTACTTTGTTTTCAATTATTAAACTGTTCTTATCTCAACCTACAAGTTTTAGTTTTGATTCTCCTCTGCATTCCATGGGGGTGGGGAGGGAGGAGAGGAGGGTTGAGCGAGTGCCTTCGTGGTGCCTGCTTTCCCCCATTTCCAGCTGGGCTTTAACCACGGTACTGGTCCATGACTTCCCAGTGCTGTTGGCTTTGTCAGTGTGATGACACCCACAGGCTGATGATTCCCAGTTTTTACAGTTCCTCTTTGGATAGGGTACATTGCACAGACATTCCCACTCTTGTTTAATAGCACTTTCTGCAGATTGCTTCCTTGGATTAACATCTTGCCTTTGTTCAGCTGTCAAAAATAATTCATGCAACAGTGCAAAACATATTTGAGGCAAATAATAGCACAATAATGAATATAAACCATGTAGCAGTGCAATGCAGATGAAACAAATAGGGAAGGAGATGAAAGAATTAATAACTATAACTACTGGAAACAGATTCTTTTCTAAAAGGTAAACACAGAGGGATAAACATCAGCCTAAAAAGCAAAAGCGTGTGCAGCCTGGAAACAAGGTGTAGACAAGAACAACACAGTCTCCCCTTAAAGCAGCAGAAAAATAATCAGAAAATGTCTGGCAAGAGAAACTAAGTCATCTCTAAAGACTGCCAACAAATAATACATAATGCATTTGACTGCCTGCTTTGCTCTTTGCATACCCAGAGCTTCTGGTTGTGTCAGAGGGAGATCTGGCAAAGCCAAAGAGGTGAAGTGAAGCCCTGAACAGGAATCCAACATACATTTTGCTTCTTTTACATCCTTCCCTGCCCTACATAGGCTTATATGATTTCATCCCATTGTAAATTATCCCACTATCATCACTGCAACACCTGAAAGCTGATCTCAGCCAAACTGATCTGCATAATGTTACATCTGAGCTCATTTATTCAGAGCAGCACTGCAAGCTTGGTTGAATCTTTGGGGGATTTTTTGCTAGTTTGTTTGCTTTATTTTTTTAACCTAAATATAAAATATATCTAGTGTTCCCTTTGCAAAAGAGAAAAGCTGAAGATTTGTGAAGCTCCATGAAAAAGAATTTCACAAGATGAAGACCTGACTTAAGCACATTTATGCAAGTCCTTAAATCCCTCATTGTTTAAATCATCGCTTAAGTTTGTGCACAATGCAAAGGACGTTCTTCCAGCCCATTGACCACAAGGTCTAGTGAATGTGTTTACCTAGGAATTTTTCCTGGTGGTACAAAGGTACATTTTATTGTGCAAGGTTTCTACTTAAAACAATATCTTTTTTTTTTTTTCTGAATAAGAACTTAATACAAATCAGGAAGAGGTGCAAAGGTGAGGACCTCAGAATTCATACAAGGGAGAGATCTCCCAGGTTTTAGTCATGATCCAGAACAATGACATGCCCTTGTCCACATCCATCAGGGAAAGAGGGAAGACGGCTCAGACTCTGTTTTGTTATTTTCTAGTAATTGGGAGGTACCCTGGCCTTTGCCAGTCATGTTGATGGTGGTGGTGAGGGCAAGTATGAGAAGGGCAAATCTCCCCAGGCTGGTGAAAAACAAATATTTTTTCCATAAAAATTTAAGTAGCTCAGAAGATTCTCCGAAGGAGGTGGTCCATTTTGCTTACAGAGGATTTTTTAATCATTGCATTTTAAATGAACAGAAGTAGTTTTGATCCAAGAGCTCACTTAGAAAAGCAAAGCAAAATCCCATTTTTTTTTCTGTCCATGTATATCATGTTTATGCCACATTAACCCCTTGCTTTGGAGATCCTCCTGGCTATCTCAGGGGACGGGAAAGATTCCTTTTCCCCATTTTTAATCCATAATTTGGCTGCTGGGAGGGAGAAACAATGGAGAATTGTTAGAGAAGTCACAGAGAGGATGCACTGGGTGTTCCTGGTGGCACTAGGCTTTTTAGCTCCTATTATTGTGTTTTGTCTGCATTGAGGTTCCAGAAGGGATTTTTCTCCTAGGTGTTTTGTGTGGGAGTAGGAAAGTGGATCAGTTTTCTCTGTAGCAAGGGCTGCAGTTCCTTTCCTATGGTACATGGGACAAAGTATATAAGGAGAAAAGGTACTTCACAAATGTTCTGCTAGAGGAGGTGTCCAAAGCAGGGAGGCAGCAGCCACACTCCACTGCACATTTCTGATGTGGCACGTTACTTGTGTGGGTTTGGGGTCCCCACTCTGCATCCTTGATCAGCATAAGAGGGTGGGGGCAAGGTCTGCAGGGTGAGGACAGATGTTCTCTGAGCCAACTAAAGGAAAAATCAGAGTGTGACATATAGAAAATGTGGTTTGCCTCTTTTTTTTTTCTACATGTTGTCTTTTGCAAAACTGGACCTGAATTCACAGATTTGGGGAAAGGGAAGTGCTATCCACCAGTTTATTTGTGTCCTCCTGACCCGTAGAGCTGTTCAGAAACAAGAAATTCTGTCTTTTTTTAAGAAGCAGGTGATAATAATTTTTCACTAAACCGTGCCTTTCTCACTTAAAGTAATTACATCTATTTTGTCTCTAAGACAATATTCAGGCTAGATATTAGGAAGCATTTTGGCATGTTGGTAATGAATGGGTTTTGTAAAGTACCTTGATGCCTATTTCTCTTTCATTTCAGTGAGTGCCAGGTGATTTAGAAAATGCTGCTAAGTACCTCTCTCACCTTTCTATAAATACCTGACCTGCATGAGCCAGATAAGAGCAGAAAACACAGTAGCAATTTGGATGTTTTGTGGATGGTAAATGATGAACACAGATTGTCTGGCTCCTCTCCACACCAGAGTGTCTCCTTCCATCGTGGCCCTGAGAAGGACACGACTTTCTAAAGTTAATTCAAGTTATAGGCATGAGTAAGGAAGTGGAACTGCTCAGTGGGAGAGGACAGACTTCTCTGACAATCAGGAGGAGCCTCCTGACATTGTAGAAGCGACTGGGAAATGTTCCCACGGGGAACAGTTCTTGACACCACCTGGGTCACTTAAACCACAACTGGAAATAAGCAGAGCCAATCTAAGCTTTCCTGGAAGAGAAAACACTGGGAGCAGCTATTTTTTTTCCCAACAGGTCCTGTTCTTGTCTCAGACACACTGTTAAAATTCAGGCCAGACATTTATTTGCATATGGATTTGCCAAGGTGTCAAACAGTTTCTAACACATCATTTGAGGATGCTCAGACTGTCACCACGATGGGATCACATCCTGCTGCAGAGGGAAAGACTTTTCATGCCTCTTCCGTGTCCAGTTCTGTTCTACTTTTTGAGACTATCTGAGAAAATAAAAGTTTGGGAATTCTTGGACTTTGGGGAATTGGAGAACTTGGGAACTCAGATTAAAAAATCCTCCTTGAATTCTTGAAGCCTAGGGGACTCTTTCCTTTGCTATTGGATATTTTTGGCAAGAGTGATAGAAAATATCCTTTGCCTATGAAAAGAGAAGAAACATCCTGTGGAGGACTGAAAGGGAAATTGCATTGAGAAAGCACTTTTGAGAGGCATCTCCAGTGAAGAGGCTTCCTTTAATGTCACCTGAAAAAAAAAATCAATTTTTCTCAAACTCTTGCTCCTTTTTACCAAACTGTTACACTTGGGCACCGCCAACTAAGTCAGAAGGTTGATGTCAGGTGTTATTAACATTTACATGTCCTTGAAAGTTTCAGAGATTGTTTCCTTGATATTGTGGTGGTTTTTTTTCTTGTTTGATGTCCTACCTTGTAAAATTAGTGAGAGCATCCTGGAAGAGGGTGAATGCTTCTCCTTCTTTTTATTTCCTGTCTTCTGTTGTTGTCAGAAGCCATAATGTTGCAAGCTAAATGCCTCAGTACAAAAGTGGAGATATTTTGCTTCTACAAGCTCTTTTTATTCTTCTACACTGCCAGCTCATGAGTTGGTCTTTGATAATTGTTCCCTTCAGCACAATTTTTTACAGATCCTCTTGAGGTTAAAAGTTTTCAAAGAATATCACTAAACTTTTGCTGAACATGTACCAAACTGTTAATCAATATAAAATTGTTCCTACCATTCAAGCTGCCTTGGAGAGAAAAACTGAAAAAGAAAGTGATGAAAACAGAATAAGGAAAATTTTTAAAAAAGGAGAAAAAGATTGTTCATAACTCCTGACAAATCTTTCAGAGGTCTCCTGGCTTTCTGTCCTTGGACATTCTTATGTCCAGGTTACAAGTACTAATTGTAACTTGCTCATACTGGCATGGGAACAGTGGAGCAAAATAGAAGTAAACCAGAGAGTTAAAGTGGCTGAGTGGAAAAATGTACCATAGGAATGGCTCAGGATGTCAGAAGTGTTCTAGAAAGAGATGGATAATAGGAAAATAGGACTGATTCAACAGGTAAAGATACGTGCTCCACAAGCCAGTCATAACCCCAGCTATTGGACACCTGGCTCTCTCCTCCCCAGAGTATCACCAGAGGGATCTGTTTGCATTAATAAACCTCGGTAGATTCTCTGCTGAGGTACAGTGGCTGGAGGAGAGAATAGGTAACACTGCTGCTTTGAGCCCAGAGTAATTCAGGCAGGTTTGCAGCATTCTCCCGAAGCAGAAGAAAATGGGTCCAAGAGATTGTAAAAAATTAGCGACACCGCTCAGCAAATTAATTCCTTCCTGGAATTCTCTATACTGCCCTACAAAGTGTAGATTTTCAGAGGCTTGAAGGGTGGGTACAAATGCCATCAGAATGTTGACTTTTTCCTGGTCTTAAAATTGAGAGCCAGACACGGTTAAAGGGAGAGGGGGTTTTTTACCTCGGTATTTATTTAGGATCCTTGGTGCACCACACCGTCTGAGTGGAGTGCGCCGAAGTGCACACCCCAGAATGCACACCCCGGGATGCCCCCACCGGAATGCACACCCCATAGATCGTGTATACAACTTATAGGCCTTGCAAATGAGCACATCTATCAAAGATTCCCCAATGAGAGACTCGAATGAATCCCCCATTCTGAGGAGTCTCCCCCCTGGATGGGTCTATCTCAGTTTACAGGATGTGTTCTAGAGAGGACCTTGGTGTCTGGGGCTGTCTGACCCTTAGGAGCGGCTTCCAGGATGTTTGGTCTCCTGGCTTAGCAGGACATGGGGTATCAGACTTAGGGAATTACAAGTGTGTGGGCTAAAAGCACTAAGGATATATAAAAGCTGTATAAAAGGCTATATAAAAGGGGTATGTAAAAGGGGTATATAAAAAGGCAAAAATCATCATGGCATCAAGAGCATCTTACTGTTTCACACAGGGGAAAATCAGCTCTGCATGTCACTTCTTGGATGAGTCTGCCTTGGCTTGTGGTAGAGTGGAAGAGTGCAGCAGGGCTTTTATTTTAATGCTGTAATAAAATATCTACAATAAACTCTTATGTAATTATCAGTGTTCTGTTTCCATCAGAAATGCTCAACATATTTGACTTCAAAAGATGAGATTCTTTACCAGGTAGGCTAGGTCAGTTATGTCTTGCCAGTAAATACTGCATCTAATATCACATCTATTTTTACTGAAGTTAAAATTATTATTTAAATGCCTTATTATTTGTTAATTTTCACCTGAATGTGTCACATTAAAATAAAACATTTAGTATCCAAACAAAGATGTGAAGAAGCACAGTGTCACCTGCAAAAATCAGAACAACTGAACAGGGCCAGGCACTTGCTGATTGCCTCACAGGCAATGTCACAGCAAAGGGCCACATCCTGTCCTTGGTGCCACCAGTGTAACTTGCAACAAGAGCACTGACTATGGGCATTTCCATCATGTTCTGGTTATAAAGTATTCACAGTGAATATGATAATCTGGGAAGAGCCATGTGCTTGAGCACAGGAATCCAGTTCATGGAACAGAATGAATTGATGAGAAATGTGGATGACAAAGGTAAATGTGGTTTCTCCGTTGACTTAAACAAAGGCTGCCATGGAGAGGGAGCATCCCTTCTCTTTCTGCTGCCCTCACCTGCATGGTTCTTCTCCTCCTCTTCATGGTTCAATAATTTCACTGAGTGAGTGAAATTTTCAGCCAGTTCAGTGGAGATGGCTTGTGACACTTAATTTGACATTACCAACCCAGCAGAACCAGGGCACATCTTCCAGGTCCACATATGTGCCTTCATTACACCATGATGAAGGACCAGGAGAAGAGGCAGATACTCACTGGCCTCCTTCTGCCTCATAGAAACCTAGGTCTGTGTGCCAGCAGGGGCCACAACATGCTGTGGTAGATCCCCATGTGGACATCAGGGCTGCCCCTGGGGTGGTCAAGGCCTTTACCCCTCAGGCAGATGCACAGAAGAGGAATGCCTGGGTTTTCAAAATGCCCTGTGTGAACTCTGCGGCAGAGCTGGAGATAATTCTCTTAAATACCAGTCAATAGTATCAGTCACGGGGCCTTGAGATGTCTTTAGCTTTTACCACTGACCTGAACTCTGTCTGAGCTGGGCAGGATTGATATGGCTGGGATGACTTCTATGCCACTGAGCCAGCTTGGCCTGAGATCAAACTAGCCAATGGAATATCACTGTCGGTAAGTTACGGTTTCCAGATGCCGATGTCTTTTAACATTCCTACCACAAGAGTGCTACTGGGATGTGTTTTCTATTATCTAATTGAGCGAAGCCCATCCTTATTTAACATTATTTCGAAGTTTAATATAGTTTATCTTTTTTTTTCAGGTCACAAGACCCACAAATCAATATGTATTGAGTTAGAGAACCGCAATGAGATAGTTAATTCTCATCCACCACGTTTTGAGCACTACCTGCATTGACTAGAGAAGGCAGAACTGCCTCCTTGCACTGAAAAGCAAGGAAAAAAACCCCCTAATGACATTGCCAAATACTAACTCCAAGTTATTTAAGCTGGAATTTTTGCTGAATTAAACGATCAGTTCTTCCACATTGACTAATGATGTTTCCAAGCAAGCTCATAGGTACACAGTCGAAGTTTCTATCTGCACTGTATGTTTTATACTCTATGGCCAATTTCAAACACATTGAAGGTAAGAATGCCACAATCTGACTTAGATTGACACTCAGGTTCTTCCTCTGGTATATAAATCATATTTTTTTTGCCTTTCAGTAAGATTCCTCTACATAAACCCTGGTGCCACTGGCGAAAGTAAATTTACTGCAGGGTATTTGGCAAAGAGACAACACCATTATCCCATCTTTGCAGCTTATTTTTACACGTAGACTTTAGCAGCTCGTGGCAAGTGGTTATCCTACCTGGAACAGTGTGAAAGGGTTTAGCTGTATAAAGCACTAGCTGTCAATGCCCTTTTTTTCCCCAAAGTTCAAAATACTTAGCATATTTCTTCAGACCCTGGCGTTTAGGTCTGTGTGATCACGCACGGCTCTTCTCCACCTCTGATTGAGCGTAAACACATTAATGGCTTTATGATTAATGAGAAAAGCCTGGAAATGTCATTATTCACAACTTAGAGCTCAGAAGATAAACAGCAATAATCCCAAAGCAATTGGCTTAAAATTAGTAGAGTTGTATGTAAATAATTATAAGTTGAAAAAAAACCCAAAAGCAAATTTCATACTGGCAGTTATGAATGGCCTTGAAAGGCAATTTTATGGTTCACTAAGAGGGTGGGGGAATGTGTTTTTCTCAGGCCCACCAAAGGCAGGATCCTGAACCCAGGCGATGATTTCTTAGCATTCCTATGATACGCATAGATAATAAATTTTTCTAAGAGCCGAGTTCAGAGCCTCAGCATTGTTTAGTAATGCTGAATAGCAGATGATGCCTCAGGGAGCTTTCAGTCTCTTGGGGACTAAATGGACTATTGCCCAAAACCCTATGGAATTATTACTTTGAGGATACCTACCAGGCAGTGAGGGACTCACAATAAATCATGCCCAGCCTTGGTGTAACATCCTGCAACACCACAGGCAGAGCAATGCCAAGCTGGGATTTGTTTAGCAATGAAGACACCCAAAACATGGCATGGTCATTCCTGACCTGGGACAGGTCTGGGACCTTCTTCTCCTGCTTTTGGAACCAGCTCCCATGGCCACCACTGATGGAGGCATCTGACAAAAGAAGTGTGGGGGCTTTTGTTTCAGCTATTTTAAAGCTCCATTCCTTTGTCAATACTTTACAACCCTTTTGATCCAAATTTTCTGTGTTCAGTTTTGCATGAAGTAGTTCTGCTCTTTCAGAAAGCAGAGATGAGGAATTACCTCAGCCAACTTCCGTTGAGACATCTCAATATTTTCAAGTACTTGCCTTTGCAATCTGCTTTTTTACTGCCTTTTTTTTTTGACTGTCTACAAACAGGCAAAGGCCATGTGCAAAAGAAATGCAGGTTCCTTACATTTGCCACTTTTCCAGATTTGGTAAGTGTGTGGCAGTGGGCTATTTCCCACCTTTTTTTAGGTTTATGAACAAAAAAGCAGTGAAAATCATCATGTTCCTGTGATATGAGACTTCACAACATTCCCAGGAAACAGCATTTGTGATGGAATCACACCAAAACTATCGCTATTTTTTTTTTGCTTGTAAGAATGCTCTAGTCAGGGAAGAATGTCATCTTGCTGCTAATTTTTTCCATTGTACAATTTTGTGATTAGATCTGCAAAGTTTAAGGGTGAGATTTTAGAAGGTCTGTCTTCCACTTCTTGTACTTTGAACAGAAAGTTGTTCTCTTTAATGCATCTGTTTCTTGTTTTGGTTCCAGAGAAGATTGTGTACTTTCCTTAAAAGTGCTGAAGGCCCTTGCAGTGCTTTTTATCCCTCTGCATCTTCAAAATTTTGACAGGAATGGAGTCTTTGCTAATGGCTCTCTTTTATTACGCACTGTTCTCTTTGGTGTCAAATATGACAATACTCTTCAGGGAGACTTAAAAAGGGATGGCCCACTCATTGTCCTAGTTCATAAAGAGCAACTGAAGTGGAAGAAAAATTATCATTAAAGAATTTTCCTGGAGATCTTCCAGGGAAAGCCTCAAGACTCAGCAAATGAGAAAGGCAATCTCCATCAGTTACACCTGACTGTTCAGAGAATTAAGCTTGTTATAGAAATCATAACAAATGCATTTTCTGTCATTGGGAGGTTTGCTGGCAAGGCTTGAGCTGGAGGAAGAACTTTGGGCTGTGCCAAAATTACTAAATTTAGGGATGTTACAGTTCATGCCTGCTGCAGCTTATTTTGAGCTGCCATTCATGCTTCCTTACTGGGGCGGGCAGTCTCCTGCACCCACAGAAACAGGGAGTGCTGCTTCCAGGGTCCAGGCTGATCCAAGCCCACCCAGCAGTTCTGGTTATGTCACTGATCAACTACATAATGCAAACCAAGACCTGCCTAAAGGGGACAAAATCCATTTGGAGACAGTCTTGCCGCACCGTGGAGAAGAGAGGGGCAGGTGTGTTGTGCAAGGAGCTATAAAAAGAATTCAAAAAGTAGATTTGTACCTGAATAGCACACAATGATTGCAACCTCTAGTGCTGCTGTAATACAGCTGAAGCACAAAAGTATCTGAGCATAGCTAATTTTAACCTTCATGGTTATTATATCTGGTTTGATAAACAACCATAGCCAAAGACATAGAGCAGCTTTTTATTCCTTCCTCTGTCCTGTGTCTGGATGAATCCTGCTGTATTTTGCATCCAAATACAGTTGCAAATACAGCTGCATACCGGGATCAGCTGGCAGAGCTATGGTGCCCCACAGGGTCCCACTGACCCGGGACTGGAGAGATGCTGGGACAGGTTCACACTGGGGCCTGAGAGAACCAGAGTTTTCTCTGATAAGGCCCTAACTCTGTGATATTAGGGATGGAAGAGGAAGAAAGGGAGGGAGGTTCTTCTTAGGAGAACTTCTGATCTTGCTACCACTTCTACAGGAAAATCATCCAAACTCTAAATGGATGAAATCAGAAATAAGGGCACCAGACACGGAATTTTTTCCTGTTTTTTAATTTTCTTGGTGTTTTCCACCAGTCTCTGCAATACTGTTTATGTCTTCTGTCTCCCTGCTATGTGGGTCACAGACAGACTTGTCTGCTCCTAAAAAGTCATCCCGTTCTTTTATCTGCCATCAGGACTAGTCAGGCTGCTGCGGATCTACCTGTCCCATACCTTGCTGTGGCTCACGACTGTGAATTCTTCCAGCTCATAAGAAGTGCCAGAAATCCCATTTTCCTACCAAGCAGCATTGTTATAACAGGTATAAAATAACTAGAGGGTAGGCTGTGGAAGCTGCACATGGATGGGCAGAAGGAGGCTGAATCTCATTTTCCTATTGATGCCATGATGATTTTTTTTCCTTTTTTATATACCCCTTTTACATACCCCTTTTATATAGCCTTTTATACAGCTTTTATATATCCTTAATGCTTTTAGCCCACACGCTTGTAACTCCCTAAGTCTGATACCCCATGTCCCGTTCAGCCAGGAGACCAAACATCCTGGGAGCCGCGTCTGAGGGTCAGACAGCCCCAGACACCAAGGTCCTCTCTGGAACACACCCTGGGAACTGAGACAGGCCCATCCAGGGGGGAGACTCCTCAGAATGGGGGATTCATTCAAGTTTCTCATTGGGGAATCTTTGATAGATGTGCTCATTTGCAAGGCCTATAAGTTGTACACACGATCTATGGGGTGTGCATTCCGGTGGGGGCATCCCGGGGTGTGCATTCCGGGGGGCACTTCGGCGCGCTCCACTCGGATGGTGTGGTGCACCAAGGATCCTAAATCAATACCAAGGTAAAAACCCCTTTCCCTCTAACAGTGTCTGGCTCTCAATTTAAGACCAGGAAAAAGGCAACACCATCTCAGTAATTTTTCTGCTTCCCCTTAGGGCAGCTCTCCTAAGCGTGCCTCCCTCTCTGCCTGGTGCGGGGCTGGTCTCACCTCTCCTGGGCAGCACGGGCCCAGATCTAGTCCTCTGCTTTGCTCTCACTGGCAGCAATGTTTAGGGATTTTTTCCCTAATCATCTGCTAGAAGGGGAGAGAGAGTGTGAGAGCTGCATTTTATAGGGGATGGACACAGGAAAGTGTGGGTGTGGGTGCTTCCAAAGGGTCTGCAGATTACTGTAAGGACCAAAGCTACTAGAAATGGCAGCAATACTGCTTATTCAATTATTAAATCAGTGCTCTCCACTTTTAAAAATACTTTAATGTGCTTGGGGGAGAAAGATACTTAATTTGCACATTAGCTAGAACAAAAGCTTTTGTTCTGAGTTGATTAAATGCGTTGCAATTGCTCCCACATCTTTCTCTAGGCAAGCACCCAGGATTTATGTACTGAAACACAATCAACACTGGTGATGACTGTGCACAAGAGGATGAGGATAGAGAGGATTTTGCTGCCTGTGTGTCTGGTTCTTTTGCAAAAGCTGATTCCTGTCTTCAGTCTGGTTCCCTCCAAGCAGTGGACAACACTGGCTAAAGATTTGTGCATTGACCTCCAGTTGGTCCAGATCAGAACCCAGAGGAATTTGCTGAGAAAGAGGAAAGGATATTGCAGCCTTTCAAAAGTCGTTCACGACTCCAGGGCTGATCAAAATAACTGAGAAGTCGTTCTGGCATGTCACTAACAAACAGGCATCCAGTCAGTCATGTCGCATTCGGGGTCTTTTGCCTAAACAGGGAGAAAGAGCTGAGAGAGAAATGAGCAGTCAGCAGAACCCATCTCTGTGTGCCAACTCAGCCATTCCTCGGTGCAGCAGCAGTGTGCCCTGTCTGCGGGAGGACAGAGCTGCAAGTATTTACACTTTGCATGTTCTGTCACGTCAGGCAGCTGAAGCCCTCATCACCAGCAACAATTAGAAGCTGACATCTGCACAAATCATGGATTTGGCAGTGATAGTCAAGGTGAGAGAAGAACAAGGGCCTTGGCTGATCCCTTCTGTGCCAAAAAATCTCCACGGCAATGCGGGTTTAGGAATATTTTCAGTGGCAACAACACACTTTCTAAAACTCTCCTTGCTCCTCTTTTTACTCCAGCCACCTTTTGAGCACAGCCTGTAAACAGCCTCTGGAGCTGTGCAGAACCTTTTCTGCTGGATTTCAAACTTCTTTTTATAGTGCTGCTCACTTCTTTCTTCCAGTTTGCACAGAAGCAGGAGACACATCTGAACCCGCAGGATATTTTTGGAAAATTAGAAAGAAAAATACTGTGTTTATTTTAAGTAAACAAAGAAGGCAGCCCACTTTTTGAACAGGGCCAAGGTGGCTGTTTAAAATATTGATACTGCTACAAAGGGCCTGGCGACAGAATGATAGTTCAGCTTTGTGTGCGCTTGTCTTCCCCTTTGTTCTCTGATGAGACAAGCCTGTTTATTTATGCTGGGGGCAGCTTGCACAGCATAGATGAAGGCAGTGAGAATGAGCAATGAACTCTCTGGACAGGAGAGGAGCTCTCAGTAGCCCTCCTCAGCCAGAGACTGCTGACTTTAATTTGGGATGGTGCGTGGGGATCACGACTGCTCGGGGTGGGAGGGAAGAGCTGGCTCTTGAGCCCTGCCCTGCTCAGCTGCTTGGGTTTAATAAATGAGCTGGATTTATTTTTGCATAGCTTTAGACATCTCTGGTATCATCCCGGGCTTCCTTTACAATCAGTAGGAGGAATGGGCACCTACAGCACTGTTACAGATGCTTGTTTTCACAGGAGCTGCTCCCCCAGACTCTGCTCACTCTCTTCCCTGAATATCCACTAACCCTGATGGGATCCTTGTGGGATCAGTGTGGGTTAGAATATTTAAGTGCAGGGAATTACATTTAGCCATCTGAATGCATCTTTAGTGGGAAAAAGGCTTTTTGCTTCTCTCTCCTAGAAGCTTTCTATACTTTAAATGTATGTATTCCAACTTTTTATCTGCAACCATTCCCTGGTGGGAAGACGCATGTGTAGCAAATTTAAACCTACTGAAAATAAGCTTGTTTTTCTTATTTACCTTTGTCTGGCTGTAGGAATAGTCCTCTCCCTTGCCAGGCTCCATGGGCAACAGAGTATAAACCACCAAGTTTTAGAAAGTGTTTTGTGAATAAAGCCCTGAGAATAACCTTAGTGACACTGCTGGTGGCTTATGGTTTATGAACCAGTGAGGCCCCTCCAGAGACGGAAATAGCAAATTATGGAGAAATAAGGAATAAAATTCTGCTCTCCCTACAGTGATAGAAATGTGGAAAGCATGTACCTGGCAGCTCTCATGGTGAGTTCTATCAAAGCAGTCGCTGCTGGCCTAATTCTCCTGCCCAGTAAGCCAGGTTCTGACCTCTGTGACAGGCTGTACTAAAGGTGTACTACTGCTCCCCATCACCCAGATGAGTGTCTCTGGCACCAGAAGTGTTGCTGGAGTCCCAGCCCTCATGAACAGTTTTTCTGCCCCTAGACACAGTTTCACTCTGTATTTGGGAATGATGTTATCCCCTGGTGCAGCCTCTAATGGTGGAGAGGAGACAGCACGGGTTGTTTTCCTTGAGTTTGGTACCTATGCCATAAAGAAATACTGCCTTAAGTGAAAAGTCCACATTTTTTCTGGGCTAGTCTGAAATCCCTCCATGGCCTGCTGGAGATGAGGAGCAGCTGTCCATGTGTTTTGCAAAGGAACAGAAGCGTTCTGTTGTTGCCCTGTTAAAATAATGACTCACATAAAGGAAAGGTTTTGAAAAATCAAGCAGGAGGAGTGAGAGCGCACGTGACTGTGTGTGCATGATGGATAAAAGTCTGAGTGAGGATTAATATTATATTAGAAATTTAACAACTCTGAATCACTGCAGTTTTCATTTAATGTTTTACCAAATGCCTGTAACCTTAAAAGTCTAATACATGACAGATACACTTAATTACCTCACTGGAAGAAAAATAATGATCAGGACTGTTAAGTAGGAGAAATGAAACATGACTAAGCTGGCATTTGTTACAGTGCCTAGTTTTAGACTTTTCCAAGCCATTTGATGGCAAGTCTGTAAGCAGTGGGTGGTTACTAATGCCTTTTCATGGTCAAAGTAACACTTTCTGTGCCACTCTCCACGCTGGGCTTGGGGTGGGCTGGGTCCTCCCCAGGATGCTCTGACAGAAGAAAGGATGGACTGGGATGAATAGAGGGGGGTAGAGCCAGGGAGTGCCAATCTGTCTTCACCACTGACACCATTGGAACCGGGGGAATCATCTCCTCCAAACAAAGGCCCAGAGTGAGGTGAATGAGAAATTAGTAATTTTGTGAGCTTTAAAGTAAACAAAGAGTGATTATTAATTTTTAAAGAATATTTATTATGGCAAAATGCAATAGGCAATGCATCACATGCATGGTTCAATATTCAAGTTTCACCAGCAAACATAATGTGTATTTTCAGTGAAGGAGACATAGCTGGGTGTCTGACATAGAGTGCATCGCCAGAAGGGAGAGATGGTTTTTAACATAACTTGAGTTCATCTTTATCTGTTGAGAGTTACTTTACTTTAAAAAAACCAACCAAACAAACCAAACTTGATATTAATGGTAAATCCAGCCATAGTCTTAAAAAAATATACCTTGTGCATGTCCTTGGGCATCAATAGACAATGCTTCTGAGAGGAGCACTTTTTAATGTAGAATTTTTTTCTTCTCCTTCCTCCTCTTCTTTCTTCAAATTTTTATTCATTACAAAGTCAAAAACTGTTGCGCTGAAAAATGATCACGTTTAAATTTCTTCTATGTTAAACGTGTCAGCAGTGCATACAGCACTGCAGCAGTGCTTTTTGTATTTCTCCATTGCTCGAGGCATTTCTTAAAGCCTTTTCTCATGATCTACTTCTACCCAAATGCCTGGGAAAGGAAAAAAAATTCTTCTGAATGAATTGATTTATGAACACAGCTATTGGTTTTTAACACACTTTTAGATTATTTTGTCTTTCTCTCCTGGATGAAAGATGTTTAGTCTATGAATATTATTGGTTCTAAAAATTCTTTCTCATATGTCTCATGCAATCACAGAGATTAGAGAGAGACACAGAGACTTTTTGGGTCATTTAATTCATCCCCTTACTATTACAGGACTGTCATCTAAAGTATGTCCAGTACTTTGTTTTGCCCAATTCAAAATAATTTGGTAGATGCGGGCTTTGAAAATGCCCAGAAAACAATTCCAGTGTCTCATCAGTCCCATATTGATCTGGGTCAGCCAAGGCAGCCCAGCTGGACCAGCAGTGCCACAGCACAGCTGGTTTTGGGAACAATCCCAGAGATCCACTGGTGCAGCTGCCACATGTGGCTGCTTCTCCAGCCCATCCATTCCTGCGTGGCTCAGGTTGGGGCAACTTCTGATGTGAGCTGACAGCAATGCTCACACTTGTGTCTTCCACCCTTCCATCATTTGGGGATAGGAGGGAGGGTTGTAAAACTTTCCTGTCTTAATTTCTGGGGGCTCTCTGCATACCAGCTTCCTCCAGCAATGGTGCTTAGAAATTTCAGATATGCCTTTCTGGGTGGTGCTTTCAGGCATGTAGCTCCTCTAATGAGAGTTTCTGGAGACTTGCACCTTTGAATCCCATGGAGCAGAGTGTGGCAGTGGCTTGTTTGTAGTAGATGGAGGATGCACACCAGGTCCTCTCTGTGTATCAGGGGCTTTGCCTCGGTTTCTCGTTCTTGCTCAGAATTTCTAGATTAAAACTGCTCTTTGCTTTCTATCCTGACTGCAACTTTCTGTTGGCCTCCTCCTGCCCATGAGCTGGTTTGGAGGGAAGCTGAGATCCAGGCTGGAGCATGAAATTGCTCTATTGTGTGTGAGTGCCTTTGGCATGTTCTTATACATTTATTTTTTTAATCAAGAATGTGTTTAACATCCTGCAAGGGCCAGGTAAGCAATTTCTATTTGGTCATGACCAATTTTATTTATTTCTGAGCAGAAAACCTTCCATTATCAAGCAACATAATGCAAGCTAAGGTCATTATCTTGAAGTTTACATCATTGTTACAGTTTTCCAATAGCACAAAACTCAGAGATAAGCATTGAATAGCCTAGTTTCTTGAAGGGGCTGGAGCCAGATCCATTTACTATGTCTGTCACTGAGCTGAGTTTCTCATGATCTGTGGGGCTGGGGGGCAGGTCCTCTGCAGAACTGCCATGGTTGTGTTTGAAATGAGAAGAGGGTCCTCGTGCTACAAGGTGTGGCAGCACACAGTGATCACAGAGCTTGCACCAGGCCAGGCCACTTGTTCAAATACCAACTAATTTTTAACATTTGAAGCATCCACAGAATTACCGAATCATTTAGCTTGGAAAAGACCCCCAAGACCTTGGACTGACCTGCACCTTGCCAGCTACGCCACAACACTGAGTGCCACATCCAATTGTTTCTTGGACACTTCCAGGGATGGTGAATCCACCACCTCTCTGGGCAGTCCATTCCAGCTTTAACAACCCTTTCTGTGAAGAAATTCTTCTTGATGTCCAAACTGAACTCCTCTGGTGCAGCCTGAGGCCATTTCCTCTTGTTCTGTCGCTGATTGCCTGGGAGAGGAGACCAACTCCCAGCTGGCTACAGCCTCCTTTCAGGTGCTTGTAGAGAGTCATAAGGTCCACCCTGAGCCTCCTTTTCTCCAGGCTAAATTCGTCCAGCTCCCTCAGCTGCTCCTCATCAGACCTGTGCTCCAGACCCTGCACCAGCTTCATTGCCTTTCTGTGGACACCTTCCAGAGCCTCAATGTCGTTCTTGTAGTGAGGGGCCCAGAACTGGAGAGACCACTTGAGGTGTGGCCTCAGCAGTGCCCAGTATGGAAGGTAATCACTTCCCTGATCCCGCTGGCCACACTATTGCTGATGGAAGTCAGGATGCCATTGGCTTTCTTGGCCACCTGGAAACACCTGGCCCATGTTCAGGTGGCTGTCGACCCAGATCCAAGACAAATGGTTGAGGAAAAAGAGTAGGAGCAAAGTCTTTTTGACAAGAGGTCCTTCGGGCAACGTTGTGCTGAGGGTAGTGAATGGAGTGCTCATATTTTCCTACTTCTCTGTTTGTTTTTGCTTGTTTGTCAATATGAAACAAAAGTGCAGCTTCCACATATCTCAGGTGAATGCAGGGGATGCTTTTAGGCAGAAAAGTACTCACTGCTCTTTTTCAGCTGATGCCTTTCACATCATCTCGTGCTTATTGCAGTAATCAATTAAGGAGACTATGGTGAGCATTTTTTTAACTTCAGCTCCTAAACCGGATACCCAGGACCCAAAGTACATGCCTGGATTTCCATGTGCCAACGCCCAGGAGATCACATGGACACAAGGGACTTGGAAAAAGAAAGAGAAAAGGAGAAAGAAAAGGAAATGAAAAATGAAAAGTAAAAATGGAGAAAAAAGGGAAAGGAAAAGGGAAAGGGAAAGGAAAAGGGAAAGGTGATTCATTTCATGTAGTTCATTTTGGAAAAATAATGGCCTAGGGACATCAATATTTACCTATATACACTCAGGCAGGCTTTTAAAGCTAGAGCCTGAGCTGTGTGTGTTGGGTATGTGCCATCCACTGTGGGGACAGCCGGGTCCCAGAAAAGTATCTCCTCACAGGCATACCTGCCTGAAAGTGATGCTTCTTCATTTCTGTTTTTCACTAAGGCATCACTGAACCCTGACCCAAACTCTCCATGACCGAGTAGCAACACAGTTTTCCAATTTTTATTAATGCCAGTTAATAGCTCCTCACTGCCCTTGCTGCTCACTCCGTTGAAATTTTGGGGATATATCCACACCACTTATTTAATTTTTGGCCCAGGAGACAGTGGGTGAGTGGTAGGTCTCAGCACAAGCATGTAGTGGCTGACTGTGTTTGTGCCAAGTGTTGCTAAAGGGATAATTGCCAGCCCTTGCTGGATAAAGATACGGTTTGCTTTAATTTTAAAGAACAGCCTGCAAGGTGCAACACCCACTCATCCTACTCCTGCAAATCATGTCTGCTTAAAGATAAGCAAATATCTAGAAACAAATTAATTGACATCTACATTTCTTTCTGGCTTCATGCTTGCACTGCTCTGCTACCTGGAAGCTGCAGTCATAAATCCAGTCTCTCCATGTGCTAAATGCTATGGCAGGAAAAGGAATTTTGGGGAGTTGTTAATGTCTGCTTGGGTCTGCAGAGTCCCTATTCACCCACCTTTTGGATAATTTTAGCACTTTCCCAAGCAATTACTGCTATTTCTTTGGAGGACGGCCTTGGCTGCAACTCACTCTGGCTGTTTTAGACATTAAATTAAAATATCATTATTATTCTATCTAGGTCTATCAGTGATAAGAGACAGGGGATCCTTGGTATTGTAAAAATCGTGTTCTTTGGCCAGCCTTCTCTAAATGAGGATGGAACGGGAGGTCACAGGTAGGAAATCAAAGGTAAAATCAGCAGTAAGCAAGATTAACTAAAAGAATGAACTGAATAACAACTAAGCAGCATAAAGCTGGTCTCCTGTTAAAAGAGGATATTCAATGCAGGTTTTTCTAGAAATCTTTATTATTTCCTATGAATTTCCAAAGAGGCTGAGGAAGGAAGAAATATTGGAAAAGCAATGTTTTCAATCCTGCTTGGGGACAACTTAAAATTCTACTCCCTCATGCAGCTGCTCATCAGTAGAGCACAGAACTCCAAAACCATGTCTGTAATTCAGCCTTTTCAACTTGATTCCAAGCAGGGCTCTGACAATATCTGGGTAATTGCAGACTACTTGGAGATATTCCCTTGTTCCCAGTTTAAGGTCTCTCTCAAAAACAGAAACAACAATAAAATTGCATAGATTGTTACTTCAGAAACAGTCAGAAATTACTGGTCTGCTTCCCTTGAAGCACATTACCATTTTTGTGGGGAGGCACAGTGAAAGTCAACAGTAAGTGTTATGTCACACATCTGTAGTGGTAAAGTTTTGAAGGGGGGTATGGGACGTGGGTAGGAAAAAGAGAGAGAGAATAGTGCTTTCTGTAGCTCTTTGTTGCTGTTGTGAATACCATCACAATATCTCTTAATGAAGCAGATGTTCAGATAAAGAGTTTCAGGCTACAGGCACCAAAAAATAGAAGTTTCCACACAGCTTGAGCTCCAGCTCTGCTATCCTTGTTAACCAGTTGTCATGCTCTGTCTGGCAAACCATAAGCTCCAAGGCATCTGTTGGATGAAAAGTGTATCAGAAAATATTTCCATTACAGTTTCTTAAGCACATCTTGCTGTGCACTCTTTCATCATGTTAGATGGAACGTTTTCAGACTTGTGATCCCAAGTGCTATTACTCATCTCCTTCTCATGGGGGGCACCATGGCCCTAATGCACTGCTGTTGTAGAATGGGAAATAAGTTTACATAAAATAGATGAGTTTTGATTTAATTGCTTTTTACTCTAATTATGTGTTAGCGCTTGCTAACTGGAACTGTGTCAAACAATCTCCAAAGTCTCATGAGAAAATTGTTGTGTTAACATCCACATTTGGTAATACCCTAATACATTTGTGACTCTTGCTCATTTTTGGACGCATAAATGAGAAGATTGTAAGGGGAAGGGGAGAAGATGTCTTGGAGGAGAGGTCTGGTTTGTATGTTAGGTATGAGGTAGGAAAGTCACACCATACTTTGGACAAACATGGATCACTGGTGGGTATCACCATGCCCAGAGTGGAAGAGATTTGGAGATTACTTTCAAGCACAAAGGAGCTGCTAAAAAGGCTTGGTGCACCTAGAATTAGGCGCACACCAAAGACAATTAGACCACTGGGTCAAAACCAGCATTTGCACTGGGAACATCTGCTCTGGGTTCGTGTCCAGACTCTCATGATCTCCTGCAAGCCAGAGGCTGGTGAGTGTCTGTTAGGGAATGCCAACCAGAGGCATGGGCAAAGGGACAAATCCACCCTGTGTGCATGGCTTAACAGGACGTGCTTATTTTCTAGCTGCCATGGCTGATGTTGAAGTGGCCTGCCTGGCTCGTTGACAAGCAGGGATTTGGCAAGTGGAAGCATAAAGCTGTTTAATGGGAAAGGTGCACAAATCTCTGCAAAAACAATAGCTGGCTCTGTGCAACCTGCAGGCAAAGCCAAAACCATCGTGTGCACCGAGGTACAAAACAAACAAAATAAAAAGAAAAATAGGACCATCAAGAGCAACAGCAGTGACTGCAGTGTAGTCGTGCTTCTTATGGCCTCCCACAGCCCATGTTAGACAGCACAGATGCTGTAATCACTCCTCTCATGCTTGTGACTGGGGAGACAAGTATTATCTTCATGCTGTGGAAGAGCTGTGTGATGTGGTGGTGAAGATCATCTGCCAGGACCTGTGCCACTGCCTCCACCCAGCACACAGAGGAAGAGTGCATGTCCTTGTTGTGAAAGTGACACAGGACACAAGTCCCCTGGCCACTGTAACTCAACTCCGATCATAAAGTAATGAGGTCTTGAGTTACAAGAGCCTTGCAGTGAAACCTCAGTGGAGGTAGATGGAAACAGTGTAAGCCTACAACAACAACAGCAACGTGTGGGAGTTGAAATTAAAGCTCCTGAGTGCAGCAGCGCTTGTGCAGACTGCATGAACACACCCGTGCTTAACCCACCCTGACCCAGACTCTGCACCTGAGTGTGGGCTTGTGTCCATGGTGTGAGTCCTGAGGGGTGGGAATGGCATCTGCCCTACAGCACCTGGAGTGGGAAATGATGAGGCAAACAAAGCTCAGTTTAGCACTCTACAAGACAGAAAGGAACCTGAATGTACAAGGTGGTGCACAGGGTAGAAATCACGTGGATCGAGCCAAATTTTGAAGAGCTGGTGTAAGGTTTCCATGCTTGCTAACACATATAGATGCTTGGTGGGCCTGTGAAGACAGACTGATGCTGTTGTTATGCTATGGGCAGGTTTCTTTCCTCAGCCTCAAGGACAGAGTTTTCTGGAATCCCCAAATTCAAGAAGGGGGCTTGTCTGGCCTGAAAGTATAATTTTTCCCTATGGCTTCTGCATCTTCAGGCCTTTGCTTCTGAAGATCACAGGCTAATCCTGGGCTATGCTAAGATGCCTCAGGGAGATGGCTTTCCTATGGGAGTCTCTGTCAAGGACCATATTCCTTTTTTTTTTTTCTAGTTAATGGCTTGAAATCGCTCCATAAATAAGAGGGCATGTGAGTAAAGACGACTTTGTCAGACCTAAGTATGATTAGAGAGGAATCAAAATAGCTTTACCCCTTCGGATTTATCATGAAGATCTGCCTCAATGGGACTCTTTGTTGTCAATGGAGATAAAAAGGTAGTTTAAGAGAGCAGGTCATCCGACCTGTTTCAGATGTCTCTGTCAGTGCGATGGTTTTCCCCCACCTCTGTCCCCGTTCACTGGACCTCTGCTGACTTTAAAGCCAGCCTGCAGTGACTGGCTCAGCTACAGCCACCTCCGTTTAGTCAGCTAAATCCACAGGCTGATACAGAGAATCTGGGTCAGAGATGTCAAGTGCAAAACCAATAAAGCAATGAACAGACACATTCATCAAACTCTTCCATAGGATGAAAAGCTGGTGCAGTAGCAGAAGTACACAGCTATTTCTTCTCTTTCATTAAAATGTGCTTAACTTGGCCTGCTATTCACTTAAAGCTTCTCCTTCACATTTCACCTTTTCCCTTAGAATTAGCCCTGGAACTCACAGCATTTTCTTTGAATATCACAACTTCAGCCTCCAGGGTTAGTCATTTTTTAGCAAAGTTGCTCTTGCCTAGGCAGTGCTGTATACTAACCAGAACTATGTCAAAACATTAATTCACTTTCCTAATTATTTGGTGAGGGGAGGGCATTTGGGATATTTAAATAATGTCGTAAATCTAATTAAGGATATCTAAAAGACTCTGAGTTTTCCCGACTGACATTATTTCCTGCGTTTCTGCCACTGATGCCGATGTTCCTCCCAGTCACCTCTGGATTCATCAGGAGATGTCAGGCTTTGCAGAACAAGCTGTTTACACAGGAAAATTAAAAGTACTCAGTGCCATGCAAGTCTCCTGATTGATAATATGTCCAAAGCACAGTATATGGGCTTCTTTCTCCTCTTAGGCTGGGTGCTGGGTGCCAAGCACTGTCTGAAGTCTGCAGTGATTTATCTGTGCACCTCTCTGCACTTATGGGGGGATGTGAGGAAGTTGCCACAGCCTGAGTTGGAAGTGAAAGTGCATCGCTCTGGCACTAAGAGCAGACTGCTGTATTTCTGTCAGTCCAGACTCTGTCTGGAAGTGCAAGTTAAGACCTCTTCCAGTAATTTATGAGATGAATGAGGAGCCAGCAATGTGAAGGAAGCTGCCAGGGAAAATCCTTAATAGCATGAAGTGCAATGCTAAGACAACATGCAGCCGTGGAACAATGTGACACGACTTCTCTTCTTCATTGTTGCCAAAGTACTGCAGTTTCCTAAAGGCCACGAACTGCCTGAGAAGCCACGTGAACCACACTAGTCCCAGAGTCAGCTAACTGTCCAGGCCATAATATGCTACAATGGGATATTTTTTTCTCTTCAGTGACACTTCCAAGAAAGTCAGTGTTGACTGACCCCCAAGTGTACCAAACTATTGCTTCTCCTGCTTATCAGCTCGGGTTATTCCTGCTGGGTCATAAACCATAAAGTTGCCCTGAGTATTTGTACAGTGCATAGGACAGATGGAGCTGTGACCCATGGCTGAGGTCATTAAGCTCCTATAAAGCTAGCAGTAATAATAATTGTAACAAGAAGCTTGAGAGAAATCTGTGCTTTCCTGGAGGTGCAGGGAAAGACATTTGCTGTAAGCATTTCTTTCATGCAAGATGCAAAGAAGCACTGTGAAAACCATTCTTGTGATTTGTCACTGATTTCTGTGCCATCATTACCCTTTCTCTAACCCAAATATTTGCATCTTCAGTTGTTCCCATATTGTTAATCTTTTTATTGTCACTGTTGTTTTCATGGATACGATTGCTCCTCATAACTGGCTTTTCATTGGTGCAAAGCATTGTTTCATCACTGTATTGTGTTGTACAGCTGCTATTTTTCCTAGAACTGCACTCTTTGCCTGTAATTTCCTTCTTAGTACTTAGCACAAAAACCTGTTGTCCTTTCCTATAATTTTTGCTGTTTTTCCTCCCTAGTTCAGTTTTGCTCTTGTCTGTGATTCAGCCTCCACTTCTTTCATGGAGTGTCCTTCTCCCTCTCTCTAATTTGCATCTTTTGCAATATTTTGTATTTCTTTGTTGTTTCAAAGGAAAGTTGCAACACTGTGTTAATCAGATTCTCTTCTCCGACACACAGTTCTGCTTCAGGTTCAGCAATCCTTTCTTTTTCCTCCCATTTACACTATCATATCAACAGTGATCTTCCACCACCTCCCAGTGCAGCCTCTTCCAATGTCTGAGCACCATTTCAGCGATGAAATTTCCCCTAGTATCCAATTTAAACCTCCCTTTCCTTTCCCACAGGAACCTGATGACTCAGCACTGCCTCTCAACTACCCTCTCATTCCCCCCTCAACCTTTCTCTTTCTGTCTTTTCCTTCCCTACCTGCCCCTTTTTTCTCTCCCATTGAGCTACGATGTGTCTACCTACTCTGAATAGTGGGATGTAAATAATTATTTTACTGTCAAATGTTTCCTTTTCATTTCCGTCTCTGGACCATAATTCTTCCATGAGTGGTCACTGCATAGTTAATCGTAATTCATTACATGGCCACCAGAAATCCAAGCCATAGCTTGATATATTCAATCAGTGCCCTTGGCTTCCATGCAGTAATGTTTAGTGGGCTTCAGATTATTATTGTTTGTTAACAGCTTATGCACCTTCCAATGCAGTCACTGCAGGGCCCTGGGAGTGTTGGGACGGAGAAACAGCTGCCCTCGAGTGTGATCGGAGATGGAACATCAGCAGCGGCTGAACCAGGACTGGTGGCAGGAGGCCACTGCCTGGGAGTTGTCTCCTGTACTATGAGGCCAGGCAGGGCTCAGGGGTCTTGGTCCAGGCTGCAGCCAAAGCAGATGGAGTTGCTTTGAATAGTCACTGAAATACTTAGTAAGCTTTGAAGGCTGTTGAGTTGAGGCTGTAAGTGAAGCCAGTCTTCTGGAGAGAGGAAAAATAGATTTCTGGATTGATTGTCATCCCTGGCTAAAATAGGGCAACTTTTAGGTGAACAATCCCTTCTCTCAGGCCAAAGTAAACTCTTTCACCGTCAAAGCTAAATGAATTTGATGGTGTAACTTAAACTACCTTGCTGCTATCGCCTTAGTCGTGAAGGATGTATGCTGGTATTTCACCCTTGGTGGCAGTGCAGCCTGTGCTGGTGCCTACGGGCTGCACTAAGGACCTGTCAGAATAAGGCCAACCTATAGGCCAGCCTAAATACACTGCCATCTTAAATATACCGCCAAGTTCATCTCTTTATAGCCCTTGCCAACACAGTTCCTCCAGACTGTATGAACAGAAGTGGGCACCAAGGTGTCTCCGCACTACAACAGCTTCATCGAGCAATGCTGAAGAGGTTTAAACAACAACAATTTGAAGTCAACTTTAGTCAGCATTTCACCTAGAGAAACACATATGGCATCTTTATTGTCTGGGCTGAAATTCTGGATTCCCTCACAGGTTTCTAAGACAAATTTAATACACTCCAGTCTACCCTCAAACTATCTCTTGAATTCTGTTCTAGCAGTATCGAAGTCAGGCAAACCATGGTCACCATAAAAATGGTATCCAAAAAACTGTGCTATATAAAATCGTGCAAGTCACACCCCAGTGAAAACAAACCCAGCAGTCCGATCCAAAACGTACTAAAAAAGAGACAATAGGCTGCCAGGTTTTCACCACCATCACATCTGTTCTAAGGGGACCCATACCCACCTTGGCAGTCTGAAGAAGCTGCTTGCAAAGTAAATATTTTCCACACAGATGGTTCTTTTATATTTTCTCAGAAACTTGCTTCAAAAACCTTAAGCTGCACCATAGACCACCAAACTCAACATTAAAAGGAAAATACATAAGAACAGTATGTACCAAATGGAATCACATAATTTCTTTATAATATGTAGGAAAATTGTCAATATATCCCCAATCATAAAAATATTCCTGAATCCTGTGCCCAGGGCCCCTCCCAAAACATAATATACTATGACACAACATCCTCATAGAAATTTTATGAATGTAACAACCCCCATGAGTCAGAAAAAACTTGCACAGGCAAAGCAGAATGGCAAAAACACCCAGTTGTTAGTAGACTAAAAACTTTTACCACACAGACACTCAATTTCCTCTCTCTCAGTCTCTATCCTCCAGAGGAAACACAAAACACTTTCCAAAGGGGGCAATCAAAAGACATTACTCATGATAAGAAAAAGTCACAGCATCAAAAGAGACAAACATTTGTGGCACGTTATAATTCTCCCCTTTCAGCACCACTCCAAATTGCTTCCCAGTGAAACTGCCCATGTGCCATGAGCTATAAATTCTTACTCTCTCCTTTCTCTCTCTCTGTGTATCTCTTTCCAGTGGTAGACACTCCCATGTCACCTTTCCCTTTGCAATACCCTTTCTTCTCTGCTACAGCTATCAAACTTTTCCTCTTACCTTCCCCCCCACAACTGATTAAGAGAACATAATTAAATTCCATCTTTTGTTCTCAGCTTATACTCACCTTTGAAGTTTGGTCTACCTATTCCTGGCTCAGCAAAGAGCTTTTAAGCCTGAAATCTGTCTGTTGTTTCAAAGGAAATCAGTTAATGTAACAAAAGATTCTTTTTCCGCCATGCAAACTTTGCCTAGCTCAATACATAACTTAGATCAATGCTTAGAAAAACAACGCCTCCAAATCTACTTTGTTGCATAAATATTACTCAGACTTGATTTCCATGGCTCAGCATGAAATTTTTAAGGGATTTTTTTCCCATATTTTTTTCCAGACTGGGTGGGAGTTCTGGAGGGCTAATACTGCCTGTCTTAAGAGGAATGATGTGAACTGACTTAATCTTTAAAAAGTGTGTGCAGATCTACGTGATTAAATTCATCTCTGCATCAACCAGGACAGTTTGCTGCAGCAGCATAGCTCTTCATTCCTGTTCCTTTTGTAATGCATGTTGAACAGCCTCAGCACCTCCATGTGAAATATCTGGCTTTTAGAGCCATACGTCTGCGTTGAGCTGTAGGATGTGTGCTCGTGTATCACCTGCTGCAAGGAGACTCTGATGCATGGCTTGGTCCCCGAGGCTTTACTGCCCAGGCAGCTCCGTGCAAGGCTTAATCCTGCCATTCCTGTGGAGTGGTGCCTTGAACTTAAAATTGAAGTGGTGCTAGGCACGCTGCACAGTGCGGGGAATGCGGGCAGGGCTGGGCTAAAGATCTTTCTGAGGCACAGGTACATGGATCAGAGGAGCACTGGGCTCCTCATTGCAGCTGATCAGAGAAGGAAAGCCCCCCAGGTGATTTACACAGTCTGGTACTTCATGGTGAGCAGCATCTTTGAAATTGGGAAGGTTTTGCCCTTTCTCCCACTGAGCATGGCATGTGACGTGAGTGCAGAAACATCTCTGCTGCTGTTTAGGGAAGTGGTTTGATAGTAAAATAGCCAACAGACATGAACACTTGATTTCAGAGATCTCATTTATGCTGCCTTTGAAATTTAAACAGGCTAAGTCACTCCTCCTGAATTACTCTTATCACTCCACATGAATCTATGATTGTATTTTATCTTTTTTTTTTTTTTAAAGACTTGTTTTCTTTCAGTCAGTAAAAGCCCACCAGACTATTCTGTATTCCTGGTGTCCCTGATAATGACATATTATCTCCTAATCTCTGTGTATAGGAATGCACTAGGGAAAATCTCGAGGACTGAAATTCCTGGGAAACATTTCTCTAGGTGAAGTGAAAAAGGTGGTATGGCAGATTTTACTGAAATATTTACCACGAGTGATTTTCAGTTCAGGATAATATGTTCTCAGGCCTTCCTCTGGGTTAGGTGCAAGCAACCTATATTGTAAACCTTCCTAATAGCACATTCAATCCTGCTTTCTTCAATATTAAATTAATCCACCAAAGCCTTGATATGTGTGACTCTGTGGCAAAGTCAGTCACCTGCATGCTCCAAACTGCTGAAAACACCCCAAGGGAAATTTAAATTCTCAAAAAATTGATGGTGCCTTGATGTTGGTAAATTTTTTAATGTCATTTTGGCATAAAATAGCATTAAATAAAAAAAAAAATTCTAAAAACCGTGAATGCATCTTTGCCAGCTGTTCATGGTAGGACTTTCTCCTGTAAAAGCTACAAAGGGGATTATATATTTCTAAAAATAGATTTGATTCAGTAGCTCAGTAAAGGCAAGTAGCTGGTTCCAGTTTGGTGGAGGCAATCAACTGCACAAAAACCCTGGCTGAGGAGCGTTGGGGTGGGTTGTGGTGCTGTACAAAAGACTTTGGATATCTGTGCAGGTGCTAGGGTAAATGGGTCACTGGGGCCATGGAATTAGGCATGGGGTGCTTAAACATGGTGTCTTTCATTCCCTGCAGGAAAAGCACAGATTCAGCTTAATCACAGCATTCGGCCCAGAGCACACCAGTAATAATGCAAACCACCCGTGGGAGTTGGGAGGAGTCAACTGGAGTCCTTCAGTCAAAGATGAGGGACAGTAACAGCCTTCAGAGATGCAAAAACTATTATAAACACCAAGGAATAAGCTGCTCACCCTGTTCCTTGTGGGTAGGATGGAAAGAACCAGCATCAGGCAGCAGCAATGGAGAGTTTTGTTAGGCATTAGGAAAAACCTTTTAAGGTTGCTGAAGCTCTAGGAGGGCCCAGCTTTTCCACCTTTGTGGGTTGTTATGAAGAAGCTGTGCAGGCACCTGTCAGCAATGATATGTTAATGATTCTGAGCAGAGCTGACCTCTGAAGGTCTCATTCCTGTAAGTGGGAAGCCAGTGGTTGTAGTTCCCATACATAATTTAGGAAGCTCGCAGCTGCTGCCTATAGGCTTCCAAAAACAGTAATGCTCAAAAGTCCTTGGCAGAAGATGCTGTCTTTCTCAGTGGTACCCAGGGGTGTTTGTGGAGGTAATTTCTTTTTTCCTGCCTGATCATCAGAGTCCTCCATTTACTTATTCTTGGCAAACCCTATGTGATCATTAGTGAGGTAAAAGGCAATAGGTACATTTTAGGAAGTTAGATCACTTGCTTTGCTTCAAACACTGGCTTGGCAAAACTGAATTTTTTCTTCAAACATGGTCAAACTTTGTTTTTTAACAAGACATTTTATTTTATCCTGGTCATCCTAGCCATCCTGGCTTTCCTTCTTTTTGCCCCAAGTTCTGTATTTCAAAATAAAATATTTACAGAACAAAAAAGAATTGTACCAAGTCATTTTTCCAATTGATCCAGATCAGCTTTAGAAGCTGGCTGTACAGAGATAAGTCCATGTCTTACTTCCACTTTAAGGTGCAAGTAAACATCTGAAAATTCGATTCAGAGCCTTTTCTGCAAGCTCAAGTCTTAGAATGCTCATTTCATGTTGATTTTCCCATGCAGAAAGTAACTAGGAAAGCAGGGTGCTCAGGCCAGGTCCTGAATCACTCTTCCTATGAAGAAATGATTAGATTTAGATTTGATTAGAGAAATGCTTTACTCTGCTTTACTACTGATTCAAGCACTCTTACAACATCTTAATCCATCTTTAATTTGACACCACCGGTCTGATGAGCTTGACCATACTTAGCAGAAAACAACACAACAGGACAAGGAATGTGTCAGTTTTCTCTCTGGTGGAGGGCTATGAAATAAACTGCTGAAAGACGCCTCTAACAAAAATCATTTCTAGAGCCAGCAGCGCTACCTGAAGAGCAGGGTGCCCTTGAAAAATTATATATTCCTTCCTTAGCCTAGTATGTGCAACATTTGCAAGCTCATCGAGTAGTTGCTAAATAATGTATTCAGTTCCTAATTATTCTTGCAGATGAGAACAGCTATAGCACAGCCATCACGTAGCCCAGCTCTGCTTTTCTTATGAGCATTGATGTTTGCTTAGCAGGTTTGCCAACTGCGAGTGCTACATTTTCCTTGTTTTCCTTGCAATGAGAATGAACCTGGAAGATCTTATGATCCTTCTGCAAACCATGAGTTTCTCTGCATCCAGGAGGACTGAGTACCTCACAGGGTCAGACTTGTGCACAGGTGGAATAATTTAGCATGAAAAATGCTGTTGTATTCAGCAAAATATTTCCCTCTAGGATTAGTGAATGTAAGAGGAAAGCAAAGGAAGTTAATGTCTGCCAGAAGGGAAATGAGATCTCTCCCCCAGTATGGGGCTCAACTGAGCAATCAATCTTGAACGTGCAGCCCAGCATGCCCCGAGATAAACACCCTACTCCTTGTCCCCTGCAGAAATTTATTAGTTTGAGACACTTTCCACAGCTTGCTCTCTGTACTCTATTTTCATGGCTTACAAGTGCTCCTGGAGGGCTGGAAACCCAAAAGTGTGATTTGAGTAATCGTTGCATTGTTCCTTGAGAACAGCAAGGGAGAAGCCACACACATCCCACTCTCCAGCCAGGGTGGTTGATGTACAATACTGTGTTTTTTCAGCTGAAGAGGAATGCAGCACACATTTGGTGGAGGTGCCACCTCTAGCTCCCAGCCTGGTAGCCCCTCAGTTAGTTTTCCCCAGGGGCATTGCTGAGGGTGGTGGAAGATTTTGAGCTACAGACAAGGAGAGCCTGAACCAGCTCTGCTGTTTGAGACTCATTCTGCCTCATCCCCCTGGATCTATGGTAGACCAGTCAGGGAATATTGTAATCTTCCAGTACAGAGCAGAAGAGGTGGGAATTATTAATAACTGTAGTCACTGCTTTCTTTTCACCTTGCGAACAAGGGAACTGTGAACAGGAGACGGAGGGGAGGCCACATTGCAGTTTCAACTTCCTCATGAGGTGACGAGGAGGGGCAGGCACTGACCTCTGCACTTCAATGGCCAGTGAAGGGAACCTGAGGGAATGGCCTGAAGTTGTGTCACGGGAGGTTTAGGTTGGATGTTAGGAGAAGGTTCTTCACCCAGAGGGTGGTTGGGCACTGGAACAGGCTCCCCAGGGCTGTGGTCACAGCACCAAACCTGACAGAGCTCAAGAAGTGTTTGGACAATCCTCTCAGGCACATGGTGGGATTCTTGGGGTTTTCCTGTGCATGGCCAGGAGTTGGACTTCGGTGCTCCTTGTGGGTCCCTTCCAGCTCGGGATATTCTTTGATTGTGCTGGTCATCTCTGTCTCTGCCCAGCTGGGATGGCAGCGATGAGACTTGCATTAACCTCACTGACTGCCTTGAGCTGGTCTCTGGGGTGGGATCACCTTGCTTGCCTTGGGCTGTCTGCAGAGTGAAAATTTGAACCAGTCACCCTCATGGTCAGCAGGGGTGGGTAGGCACAGGCAAGGTGCAACTCACCTAGTCCAGGTTAGACTTTTTGTTTAGGTGAGTCACTCTAAAAACACGTATTTCACCAATGACTGTAATGGATGTCAGGGTCTCTCCGTGACTCCAGACACCTGGTTTTGGTCAGAATCAGCCCCACCTGTGGACTTGTGCCACATGTGGAAGGTCTCTGGGGACAGGACACTCTTCCTGCCCATTATGCAATGCTCAGCCCTGTGAGAAGCTGTATTCCTTACCAAGACCACTGGTTCTGACACCAAAGTTCAATCATTAACATGCTGTTGCTATAAACTTGTGGTCAATAACAACAATGCTATTTCTGTCAACTTGTTTTCCACTTGTTTTCCAAAGAACTATTCCCAAGGCAGTAGCAAGCTGACCAGAGGTCAGATCAGAGACATTGTTGATCTCCATTTGCTGGTGCCACCACTAAATCTTAAATGGCCATCACAGACGAGACCACGACATTGTTTCTAACAGCTGCTGCTTGGTTTGAACAATGCTGTCATTTTTAAAGCTCATTTGCAATGAGTGTTCTCACCCTGAAAAATCTCTATTTTGTGGACTTGGTTAAAGGTTTTGAAGAATATTTTTCAGGAAGGGATTGCTTTGATGATACACTTCGCACACAATACGTGAACAATCCCCATCTGAAAGCTGTGGTGTTAAGATATCATTTTACTTCTGGTGGAAGCAGGGAAGCTGATGGATTGTCTATAAGATGCATGATCAGGGGAGGCAGATTAAACAGTGGGGTCTGAAGGAATAATTATTCTGTGTGCTTACCACAGGAAATTGATTATCAGACATTCTTGATCAATTCAGTTTCCCTCCATCTGCTTTTTCACAAGAATGAATATATTTCACTTTATTAAAATTTCATGGTCTAAGGGAGCTTTTAATACTATGAACCAATAATGCCAATAAGCTGTTGGTACGAACAGTCCAGCCTAGCAGTGATGTGCAAAAACTTCAAATGTGGAAGCACAACAGTTGGGAAAGAGAGCAACACCAAGAGCAGCTAAATGAAAGGAAAGAAATGTATAGTGAGTGGTAAAATCATCTTTTGACTCTTCCTCCTTGTTTTATTCCTTGATTAGAGTTTTCTGTCCGTATCTCTGTCTGGAACTGTCTCTTTTCTCTAAAATGTAATGCACACATAAGGTGAAGAAATTATCTAGAATGTCACAGAGTTATTTTTTCAGACTGGTTTTGCAAAATTAATGAAATCTCCCAGTGCTCTTACCAAAACTCTGGGCTTTGAAATTTGGACCTCAGTGTCTGGAGCCCACAGAAGGCAGCAATACAACAAGCCAAGAATTACGTCGGGAGGGCAGGGGACACACATCTTGGGCTGTTCAGCGCAGTCAGGAGCCGTGAGTTCCTCCATCTACCCATATGCTGTGTTTTGCTCCATCTGGAGTGGTAACACGACTCTGCATGAACCTGCAGGATTGACTTACCCTCTTATTTTCTTCCTGACCCTTCTTGCTCTCTTGTCAGGACCTACAAATCCATTCCTTGGTCAGGGACTCCCCAGCTCCACAGATGGAACAGAACAGGGGTTGAAGTGCAAGCAGTGGACTGATCAAACTGAAACAAGGGGACTGACTTCACTTCTTGCCACCCTTCATACAAAGTATTTAATTATTCCGTGTAACTCTCCAGGTGGGATATTTGAACTGTCCTGAAGACTTCTCATGTGCTGTAGCAAGACAAATCTTTACACTTCAGAGTGATTTTTTTCATTTTGATGTGTTGATTGATACCCTGGATGAAGAATCTGAAGTCTCTCAGGTAGTTCTCACTGCAAAACCAATCCAATTGCATACAGATAACAAACATTAAAAATTTCTCTTGCAGATACAGAAAGGGTCAAAAAGGAAATTTTTTTGTAATCTTGTTATGTTGTACTCTTTTACTAAGGCAGTAGATGTTCATCTGTGGTTTAAGACAACCAAGAACTTTGGACTGTGCATTTGCAATAGTGGTCATGTAGGAGCTGGATGTCAGAACTGCACTTTGGGGATTATCATGTAATCCATATGGATCTCCAGATGGAGATGCTCTTGCACGGCTGCTTGCAAGTCAGGCTCTGGTCACCGTCCAGGCAGCAACCAGACACTGTTCACAAGCTTTTGATGCTTCATGGAAGCAGTACCTTTTGCAAAAATGTCAAGTTTTTGTCAAATGTTCTGTTGATGCAATGGTTAAGTAATGAAAGGTAAGTGAGACTTTTCTATCCAAACAGAGAAAACCAATTTCTACCATAGTAAATTACCTAATCAAGAAGACAGATATGCCATACAGTGTTTTGGAAAATTTATCAGGAGATTGCAAGACACAGTGCTTTGCTGCTGAAAATATCCCTCTATCAGCTCAGAGTTCTGCTTGTGATATTATTTCCTCCTCTAGGAAACACTTTCTGCATCAATCTCAAAAGTAGGAATGTTTTCTTCATGAGCTGTAGACCGGCTGGTCAAGAGGGAATAACAGCAAGGACGAAAAGTGATGTCCTTGAATCCTTCATGCAAATAATTTAGATTCAATCTGTTTGCAGAGGTTAGATACCAGTACATAATTCAAATCCCATTAGACTAGAACATCAGGGGTGAGATGATATTTAGATAGGTCCTACAAACACAAATCTCCTTTTTCTTAATGCAGTTAACCTAACACAACTCACCTTACAATGCAAAATAAGTGAATCAGAAGAGATTTGTAACTTAAAGTAAAACCCCAGTTTCTTTATTAATTTTGCAAACTGCTTTGCTGTTTGCATCATTACAACTGTTTTGCATGGTTACAACTGTCAGGACTCATCTGAATTTCCAGGTTAAAATCACAACAGTAAAATAAAAGGAAATTCTTTTCACAACGGACTATGAAGGACAGAAGGGCAATCAAAAGACTTAATTTGAGAATCCTTGTTAGCTAGAATATTGACTCACTGTGATCATTACCGTGGAATTAATCTAACAGAATTTAGACACGTAAAATCCAGACTTCTGTGTGGGAGTTGCTAGTTATCCTGGGCTCCCTGTGTGGCCATTGGAAACTCAGCCAGGGAATTTTCAGAGAAGTTAAGATGCATTTTATCTCATCCTAAAGATGCCTACGGTCCTGACATTAAAATGTTTCTCTCCACAGACCGAAGAAAACACCTTGGCAGGGTCATAGACTGTAGGAGTGCAATGTCAGCTTAAGTGGAGGCTTAGCTGCCCATTTAGAAAGAAGAAACCACAGAAGCACTTGAAAATCCTGGCTGAATCTGTGAATACTAAACTGGCTGCTCTCTTGTTGGCCTGGTTCTGAAGAGAGGGGTCACAGCACCACAAGCCCATGAAATTCCCAGAGAAACCCCTAGGAATGAGAGCAGGAGCATACCCCTTTCTCAGGCAAGTCTTACAAAACCTTGGTCTTGCCTCCCAGCGCAGGACTGTGCGGAGGGGAAATGTCACGTTCGTTTTCAGGTTGCTAGAAACAGCAGAGCTGTAAAACATTGTAGGAGAAATTGGAAAACCTCTGAATCTTTGTTAACCAGAGGGAGCCAGGGACCAGCCTGACCTTCTGGAAATGGTTGCTTTTGAGAACTGATGAGCTGTACCCGTTTTTATGACAGACCTTGTTCAGCAAGTCCCTTTTGCTCAGCTGTAATTTCTGCTGGAGTAAGTAACTAGATTACAATGTTATAGTGTACATATGGTCCTTACAGCCGGTGAATTAAAACTTCCCTGATTCTCCTCAGTCGCTGCTGCTGCCAAAACAAAGGTATTTTGCACTAAACATGAAATCTACATCTTTAAATCTGTCTTGCGCCAACAGCCAGGCTCACTTAAAAAACCACGGTTCAGCCAATGACCAGCCTGTTAATTTGCTGAAGAGATTATTGAATCTTGCCAAAATGCAAAAAGGAAAAGAAGAGCTGGGCTTTTCCATCATCACTGATAAAAAAAAGTGAGTGTGTTGAGAAAAACTGTGTGTTAAGGAAATTAAATCTCTGTGACAAAACAACCTGGTTAGCTAGAAAGCAAGCCAAGCAGCCAGGAGACAGAAACACTGCAATCATAAAATATCCGCATTTTCGGTTGCCAGGTTCTTAATAAATGCCCCCTTTGCTTCAGTGTTTTGCTGCCCACCTTCTGTCTGTTCAATTTCTTACTCTGGAATAAAGTTTTCCACTTCAGTTCTGCTTTTTAATTCTGAATCCCAGCTCTCTCAGAATTAATCTGTATTGTGCTGTGCTGACTGTAGGTGCCAGAGTCTCCAACAAAAGCACTGCACAAATTTAGGAATGGAAACAGCTTCCTCTTCCAAGTGCTTTCCCAGGAATCAGCACAAAGGTCCATGATAGGGTTCCTAGGTCTTGCAGCAGACAGGTCCTGTCTCTTCTCACAGCCAGCCTAATTTACTCTAACATGTTGACTCTAACAGAGTAAGAACTTCCAAAGCTGGTAGTTAAGATTAAAAATGCAGAAACAAACGACCACTAATGAGAAAAAGCCTTCTTAATCATGAGGATAGTGTACAATTTAGATTTGTTGGCTCAATACTTGCTCTCCCTCCTTGAAGATCACCTTCAGAAACAAAAAGAGCCCCTGAAGCTTCATTTCATGAAGCCTGACTAAACATTGGCAAGCAGAAATCTGAGAGACTCTTCTAAAGCAGGGTGGTGTGGGAGTCCTTCAGTCAACATGATTTTTGGGAAATCCCGTAGTACACAACATGCACGATATGTAATCGTGCACCAAAACCTTCCAGGATGACTGCACAATGACCACACGTCATCTTCTGAGCAGCCAACTGGCATAGCAAGGCCTGTGACTGTCACAAGACGCCGTTTCTAAAACCCAAACATTCACAAATAGATTGAAGACTGGTCACTGCTGAGTGCTCATTGTTATCGTTATTTTTAATTATAGAGCTTGTCATGGTGAAATGTTTATGAGGTTCCCAGCTTTCGCTGACTGTCAAAGGGAACTCAGTCCCTTCACACCACTGGAGAAACTGGCACAGCATAAACCCATCAAGTGGAAACAAAGAATTAAACATCAGTGGTTTGCCAGAGCTTTGGTGACGGCCTTCTCCTCCCCTCTTTTCATTGCCATGCAAACAGCTGAGATGCACAAGAAAAGGCAAAAGAAAAGAATCCTTTCAACAGCAGACAAAAATGAATCACTTTAGAATAAACATAATTCCTCAGCCATGAAGGGCAATTAAACTTATTTTACTAGTGAAAAGGAGAGCTTAATAAAGTTATGAGTGTTTTAAAACTCATAAAAGCAATTTTTACATTCCCCCTTCACGGATGAGCTCTCACAAGTCACAAGTTTGTGAGCTCATTATCAGCTGCCATTCAGGGAGCTGCAGGTTGTTAAAGTGCTTTGTCAACTCTCTCCATCTCCAAGCTTCACCGTTAATTCCAGACTGGGTTTTTTTCCTTCCATCCAAGGAATTAGAACCCAATAACAATTTTGATTAGAACGAGACAATACGTTCAGTTCCCCACCTCTTCTCTTCATGCCAGCTCTGTAAAATGATCAGCCAAATAATTGGTAGAATTTCTGGGTTTTGTTCCTCCCCAAGTGGCTGTTGAAAACGGATAGGTGAAAATATGAACACATTGTGGGAGGAGCAAAGCAAGGCACTGTGGTGGAGCAAAACCTGAAACACAGGAATGATAAGCAAATAACCAAGTTTAAGGAAGGCATTTGAAAGCCTGGACAATTTAACCCTGTTTTATCTGTGGGCATAATGGTCACCTGCTGAGTGGATCCATATCACTTTGAATGTTTACATCCTCTCCTCTCCTTTTCTGCATTGTTTGGATTTCTCCCCCCCTAATCTGGATAAACTTGATTTGCCACAGATTGACTTATTTTAGTGGTTCTGGCCTAAAATTGATTTACAGACTGAAATTGCCTTCTCTTTCAGTTCTTGTACAATCACACAACAGGGGAGAGGGGTGAGCTGGGAGAATTCTTGATTTGTTTCTGGTTCCTAAGAGCTCACATACAATAGAAATGAGCCTTTTTTGTGATCTGCTTCATTGACAATTCCTGTATATGCAAATGCTTCAGGAAGTTAATGCGATCCCTAAAATAATAGTGAGTGAAAGCTGCATGCAAAAGTCTTGTCTTCTAACAGCAGCTACCTCGTGCCAAGCAAAATAAAATAAGCAGTGAGCTGAGATGAAGAGCTTCATTTACATCTTCCCTTTCTGTGGTAAACCACACAAAATGTACCATCTCAGGTGAAATTTCAGACACTTAAAATAACAGCACAAAGCAGTCACAGCCCAGGTGGTATTTGCAGAGGGGTCACCATAGGAGCAGCTACACAGAGTCTGCCCAAAACTCACCTTTCACTCTGGCAACTCTCTAAGTGGCCACCTCTTAAAAGTCAGCTGCTTTGTTCCTGTGCATAAAACATTGAAAATGCTGGAGCTTTTAGACGTTACTTATCAAGACAACATTAGGGCAGGAAAATCACACTCTCTACAAAGCACTTGACCTTTTGTTCAATCCCACTCTCCTGCACATTTTAGTGCATGATTTTAAATGTTCTGCAATGAAAGGGAAATTAGGCTGCTGTGATAGTAGTGGTGCAGTTATTTACAGTTGTTTCTGGAGGCTGATTCAGAAATGTTTTTGCTGGACTATGTACCATCAGGTTTCTTTGAATATCCTCATCAGAACTCCCCAGGATCTGGGCATTGTACAAGCACAAGTGTGATGCATGCACATGTATATTTTAGGAAGCAGCTCCTCTTTGAACCCTCAGGTGTCAGGATTATGAGTAACATATTTGCTCTCTGGGACAATCACACCATGTCCTTCCTAACACAGGAAACAATTTTTGAAACAAGGTGAATAAAAGAAGAAAAATCTATCAATTATATATTTTTACAACTTTAGCTCTGCTGCAAGAATAAAATTGCATCTAGACCTACCCAAACCAATATTCTCTGCAACTGTTGGCAAGGGCATGTAGTGATAGGACAAGGGGGAACGGCTATAAACTGAAAGAGGGCAGGTTTAGATTGGATATTAGGAAGAATTTTTTTACTGTGATAGTGGCGAGGTGCTGAAACAGTTTACCCAGAGAAGTTGTGGCTGCCCCATCCCTGGAAGTGTTCAAGGCCAGGCTGGATGGGGCTTTGAGCAACCTAGGATAGTGGAAGGCATCCCTGTCCATGGCAGGACGTTGGAACTGGATAATTTTTAAGGTCCCTCCAATCCAAACCATTCCATGATTCTATGATTCTAAATTTCATGGACCAAAGAGGGAACACATCTGAATATTCAGCCCTTTTACACGGTCATTGCAGAGAGTCCATTGCCTATGGATCAGCATCACTTAGAGCACCAAAGTCAGAGAAGTTACTCTTGCACCAGCTGTGTGTTAGCAGAACAAACTTCAGAAAATAATACACGCTTTTGCCACTTGAAATGCTCAGGTTTTTAACAAATTTCCCATTCAGACACAAATTCAATATGCCCTTGGTGTTCTGTGTGGTGTCCAAATGTAATATCATTATGTGATACAAACCATTTTACTGTTTTCTAATGTAACAACTCTCCAGTGTGAAATACTGTTAATGACCAGTATAAAATAGCGATCATTTTAGTACAGTTGTAAATCAAAATTTATTTTCTACCTGGCCTGCCATGAGGGTATGATTAACTTTTATAAAATGGGCAGGATTTGGGGAGCCATTTGATTGGTCAATATTAGTTCTAAGCCACAGGTATAAATCTTTATGACTAAACAGGTCAAAATTCATTAGTCCCGTGCCCCTCCTTCAGCTCACTTTGCTGTAAAGTGGAAAGGAAAAAAGCACCAGTAAAAAAAAAAATGCTTTTTGTTCATTCTCTGATCTATTTTCTCCCAGCAGAATGAAAATATACTGTAGGCTTTAGGTCCAACCTTGCTGCATGTTGATCTCTCTCAGTTACAGCCACAGGCTGGCATCTGTGGACAGCTCTGTGGAGGTTGCACAGCTTGGAGGGGCTTGTGAGAGCCAAAATCCTGCACAAGGTGCTCACCCCTCTCAGCCAAGTCCTGGAGCCATCCCTTCTCCTTTCCTGCGTCCAAGGCCAAGGCTGAGCAGCACGAAGCCACCTGGTGCTGTTTGGAGAGCCAAAATGAGGAGGAAAACGTGGCATGGATTAAACAGAAGTCCCTGATGTTATCGACTCTCAGCTCAGTCATTGCCTCCTCCATGGCCTGGAGCAACCCTCTGTGCAGATTCTATTTAAATAGAGACACTTCATTTCACACTGCTTGCTCATTTTCCTTTTCCCTTCCTCCCCCAGGGCACAGACATCAAAGTTCACAGGAAATAGAGGATTTCAGGCCTACAGCTCTCTCATGCAGGTGCTGCCTCCCAGAGCCATCACCCCAGCGTAGCTGTGCTGGAAGGGAAAAAGGGCCTGCTTCTTGATTCCTTTGTTGTTTTCCACCTCCCTGCCCAGGCAGGTGTGGATGCTGAGCCACCTGGTGATGGTGATGGAAGAGCCCAGTGAGCAGCTCAGCCCATCACTGGGGTGGTGAAGCACACGCCAGTGCCAGCCACTGCATTTCTCAGAGGTTCTCATAGAGCTGGGAGGATTTCACTTCTATGCCTCCCTCTGGGTAGGCACAGGGAAATACCTCCATGCTTCAATGGAGTCATTTGATTTCCTGCATTAAAAAAGCAAAGAAGAAACCAGAAGCCTTGCTATCAGGTGTGGGCACCTCCAGAGGTTTAATTCTGCTGGAGACCTGCTTTGCAGCTGGAGAACTGTCCACCAGTTGTCCATCAGACTAGCGAGGGGGCCACAGGAGGAGCAGCACCTCAGCAATGTGTCCCCAAGAAGCAAATGCCCACACCTGCAGTGGTGCTGACCGGTTCAGAGCTGGGGGCACCAGGTGAGCTCATGGCTAAGAGAAGGTGACAAGGTGACAAGGACACACAGAGAGGCTGTGCCACAGCAGGAGCCCTGCCAGGACCTAAGTCAGTCCTCTGCACCACCTCTCTGGCAATAAATCTATGAAAATTGTCTCCAGACAGTTAATGATGTGTTTATGTACCAGAGTTTCTAACACTTTATAAGCGATTCTTATCATCCCTTTAATCATCTTCCTTCAGCCATTTTAAACTGCTGTTCCCATGAGACCTATAAATGAATATTATTCATCACTGAACAATGTTAGTGAAGGAATCCAAACAGAATCTGGTACTTTATATCTGGGAATTAGGCGGCTTTATTATGCAAACTCTTCTGCAATTTTAATTACAGTGACTGTTACTTTTGACTGCGCGTGCTAAAAAAATTATTTATCTCTGATAAAATGCTAAAATAGTGGCTCCAAAAATGAGACCAAGAATACAATGGAAGATATGTGGTGAAATATTTGTTATTTCGGGTCCTTAAAGCAGTCAGGGCATGACTAGAGCAGAATTAGGATTCGGATAATAGTGAAACTACTACTAGATGGGAAAGACTTTCCTTTGCTAAAAGGAAACCTAAAGAGATTTCCTCACTCTTAACAACAAATTTAAAAGAAAGTTTGATCAAAACTGGAAGGACTGTGCATGCAAAACTTATTAAGCAAGGAGGACTCATTTCTCATCTGAGTAGTCAGAGATTTATTGAGTCTGTGAAGCAAATATCCTCTGCAGCAGATTTTAGCACCTTCCTGACCCAGTGGCCAAAAAGCACAGCCAAGCAGGCAAAAACTGGCTCTTCTCTTTCCAAACGCTCACTGCTTCTTGTTTAGATAAGAAATGAGTCATCTTCAATCTTAGCAGGAGGCACTGCTGGCCTCATTGCACAGATTTTTTTTTACTTCAGAGGGTACTTCCCTGTCTCAGACTGTGCCTTCCAAGGGAGGATGCACTGGCCCTGTGTCTGGAGCAGCTTCAAGCATGGCACAGCATTTTCGGTGCACCCAGGGCTCTTCAGAGTGATTTAGCCTGGTTTGATTTGGTTGCTGTTAAAAGAAAACAAACAGGTTAACATCTATGCTGAAATAAAAAGCGTTCCCCTAATGGAGCAATATTTTGGGAGCAGAAGAGGGTCTTGTTTCTGAGGAAGGGACACATTTAGCTTCTGAGATCCAAGGAGCAGCCTCTTGACTGGGACTCATAAAACCACACCAGTAAGAATTACTTAATCCCCAGTACCACTTGCAAATGGTGTGTCTTCTCCTTTAAAACTGATGGCTGACTGCAGGCTGGGCAGACCTTTAAATGTTCTTATTTGACTTGTGCCCTCCACATCCAGGGTTGATTCACAGTCTTTAGTGCCTTTGTACAGCCATCTGTTCCCCTGGCCAGCTGCCCGGGGACAACCTGCTCCTACCCTTCCCTCGGACATATGGTGCCAGTGCTGCGCGAGGGCAGCCTGCCCCGCAGGGAAATTCAGGGAAATTCTCCTCTGCTGTCCCCCCCACTCTCAGCCTCCGCTCTGATGGGGAAAAAAAGGGGCAAAACCAGGCTGAAAAAACATAGATAAGGAGCCTGAGGGTCTCCTGAGCTTCCCTGGTTGCTTGTGCTGCTCCCAGAAGACCCACAGCCAGGCTGAGGGGGCCCAAGGTAGGCGACCACCTTGGAGCGGTTTACCATGAGGCCTCTTGATAATCTGCAGCGCTTTTTGCATTACCAGCCATCTGACTCGCTCCAGGCTGTGCTCAGATGAACACACCAGCTCCAAAGAGAGCTGGGGAGGGCTGGTTCCCATTAGATACCCTGCCTGCAGACATCTACCTGCAGGTGAGTAAAGCCCTCGGTTCCTCCAGGCTTCACAGCTCCCACAGGATGCTGCAGGGAAAGACATTCCTGGGGGTAGCAGAGTCTCAGGGCACCCACCCTTTAAGGCCTGATTTGCATTTTGCACAGATGGGTGAATGTCATTTTAAGGTCTGGATACCAGAGCATCAAAAACACAACTGCAGCTCTCCTGGGTGCAACTCGTGGAAAGCTGCAAACACCGACCGAAAAAAAAGAAACAGCCCCAAATCCAGCCTGCCTTTGACAGCAATTGGCAAAAAAAATCTCCCTGAGAGTTTCACTTGTGTGCAGGCTGGCAGAAAGTGGCAGGTCACTCTCACCACGGGATACACACACGGGGATAATGAGCTCCAGGCTTTCACGCTTAGGGATGATTAGAGCCCCAGAGCTCTCTGAAGGGAGGAGTTATCTGTAGGGGGATAGGAGGCAGCAGGTCCAAACTGACAGGGCATTAAGTCAGCATTCCTTGCAGAAGATGCTCAATTTGCCCTGATTTTTCATGTATGTATAATTCAAAAATTAATGTGCAGTTCTGTTCCTTCAATAAAGCCTTCTAATGGGTTTTGGAAGGATTTATTTACTACGGCTTGTTGTGATATTTTATTAATTTTATTTCAACATTTTATTGCAGACAACAAAAGCTGAGAAAATACTTTGAAATATTGCAACCTCTTATTATATTCATAAACTACCCTTGACTAGCGAGAGAAGCACTCGCTATTTCATAAAGGAGTGAAAAGAAATCCTTGTTTCATGGTTCACTACAGGTTTAGAAAACTCCTACACCCAAATTGTGCTGCAGAGTTGAAAAAGGTGGCTTGAAATAAAGTGCAAATTGTAAAGCTAGATGGTATTAACTCAAGTATTCAAATGGTACTCAAATATGAAATTGAGGAATCACTAAGTATTGTTAAACTGAGCTTTCCTGTGTGAGCAATGCAGGGCAATAAACACAGTCTCAGTGGCAAATATATTATTACCCTTTAAAACAGGTTTAGGAGTGGAGTGAGAATCCAGAGGTGAGTGATTCTGTCTTTCAAACTAGACAAAAAGGTATAAGATACAATAAAGCAAAGAATTAGAAAATACTGATATAAAACCCTGATATATTGTAAAGAATTAACAGGATTTTCATTAAAAAAAAAGAAATTATGTCTTCTACATATCTCAAGATTATTTGCAAGGAGCCAATGAGCATGAAGACAAACATGGTTTTGTCATTGCAAAGGAGCTGGAGTTTAAAAAAACTTAAGTATCTCACCAAAGACTGTTAAGGAAACTAAATTCTTGAGGGATAAGAAGGAAACTCCTACTCCAGATTAATCACTGAAAGCAATTAACCAGGAATTGTTTAATTAATTGGGTAGGAACAAACAGTTTGCTCTCACACTGGAGTGCGAGGCCCTACATTAAGGATCTCTGTTAAGACCGGTGTTGTCTGTGTGTTCAGAAATGACCCAGGAACAGTGGAAGATGTTTTTCAGAACAAAATCAGCCCCTGACTGATGAGCTGTGGGAGAGTCTTGTGCTGTTCTGCAGCTTCAAGGTAAAAAGATGTGTTTAAATCATGTCAGAGCTCTGTCCCAGCTCTCACCACCAGGTATGTCATGTGGAAAACCCAGACATGCCTTATCCCTTCAGACCCCAGGGAGGTCTGATGGCTGTGATGTTGCCTTGAGGTGACTTTATGATGTGTATCCCCTATCGCCTGCTCTATGCCCAGACACGATTCCTGTGCCTTTCTGTGCCTTTAGAATTGGGTGCAAGAGAAAGAAAAAAAAAGCCAGAGGAACTTTTCAAAAACAGTTTTGCTCCAAGGACATTCACTCCCCTGCATTCCTGCTGCTGCGGAGCAGAGGCACCTTCCTGCTTTCCCCGGCTCTTGGCTCCTTTTCTCAGAAGAGAGAGACGGAGAGTTCAACTCCTTTGTTTCCCTGGGACTTTGGATTTTTCCTTCTTCTCTTCTGGACTGTTCAGAACACCAGAACATCAGAACCTCACTGGGAGCCCTCACACCTCGGCCTGGAGGGGCCCGAGCCCACCCAGCTCTGAAGAGGAGAGAGAGGGAGAGAGACCGCACCCACGGAAAGGACTCTAAAATCTTCCCAGGTTTTCTCTCCACAGCGAGAGGTTTTATTATTTAGCATTATTCTTGTCCTGTGTGTTTGTTAAATAAATAGTTTTTTTCCTCCTTTCACTTTCCTTCGAGGAATTTTTTCCCGAACCTGGTGGGGGAGGGGTGGCTGTAACCTGCCTTCTGTGGACGGGACGTTCCTCCCAGAGCGTTCCTCCGAATTTTTGTCTCAAACCAGGACAGATGTCTTTCCTGAAGGAGTTCTATGTGTCACGTGGGTGTCTCCTGAAGCCATAGGAGGTATTTCTTTGGAAAATCCTGTGCTTTGACCCCAGGCCTCTGGCCAGTGTGTGATGTGTCTGCAAATGGTGTAATGCAGTTTCTTTGCATGGCTGGTGCCAGAGTGATGACAGAGGCAGTGGGAAGGAGGAGTAGAGGAAAACATTTGAGCTCATGACTGAGAATCCCACATGCATCCCACATCAGTAGTAAAATAAGTCAAACTAGATGAAAAAGGTAAAACAATGTCACTGTGGCAAAAGTGAAGCTAAATAAACCAAGACAGCAGTGATATGAATATATCAGAAAGAATATTTGTGAAAGTTGATACTGTAAGTCCTTTTAAATCTATCCCAGTTCTTGGCAAAATGGAAACCTGCCCTTTTTGTGGCTCACTGTCCTGGGGCCACACACAAATCCGCCTGAGAAAGAATCGATGCTGAAGTTTTTCTTGGCTTTTTTTCCCCCTTTACTGTGTAATAAAAGTGAGTCCCTGTGCTCAATTTGTAAGCGGTCAGCGTTCAGATTATGAGCTGAAGTTAGACCACTTGACAGTACACACCATGTAAAGCCCAAACAGAGGAACTTTCACCTCAGATGAAGAGGAGGAGGAAGAAGCATCTTCAGTCCTTCACTACCTCATGTTCAATCAATTTTCCCTCAGTGCTGAACCAGTTCCTTTTACTGCTTCCTGTCTTTCCCTTACGCAGGACAAGTAAGTCCCATCCAGTATTTATGGAAGCCCTTATTTCATATTGATTATTTTTAGCTCTCGGTATTCAGCAGCAGCAGAATTCTCTATTGAAGTTCAATGTAAAATCTAACTGCAGAAGCACTTTTGCAATAATTATTTTATGAATTAATTACAGGTGAGTGGCTGTACATAAGGAAAATTGTAATTATCTGTATCATACAGTGAACTGCAAACAGTCACACTTTTGGGCTTGAATACTTTTCCTCTGCCTTTTAAGAATAAGACCATTGCATCTAAAAGAACTCCTTGCACCAGAATTTGGCTGACAGGCTGTGTTGATTGAATGCAATATTTCTGTCTTAGATTTGTAGGTTTTTCCCCTGAAGGATCTATTAACAACTTTTTATTTTCTATATCCCTGTTCAGTTGCTGCGTGGTGCAAGTTTCAAGGTTAGGCAATATCACCATGGGCCTTCATTCTAACACCCCTTATTTGGGCAGAAAACTCATAAAAGTGAATCAGGAAAGAGTGTGGAAGCACCTTTCTAATATTGCTTGCTTGTTTGGGGGGATTTGGCTGAGCCCTGATTAGTTATGTGGTATCTCATGCCTGCTGCTTCACTCCAGCCTCCAAATCTTTCTAAGGAGTGTATTAAGACTGAAGCCAAACAACCATGAAATAATACGGATAATAAATTCAGGGCTTACACACATCTCTCCTCACACATGCTCAGTCACAGAGTCGTGTCTCAGAAACCTTTGTTGTTTGCAAATGTCAAGGCCTTTATTGTTTGCAAAGGTCAAGAGCAGTTGAGCTGGGTGTTGCCGGTCCATCCCAGCAGGAAGAGGTTCCTAGGAAGAGGTTCCTTCCCCATATCTCCTTAGGGCCAGTGTTAGAACCCAACTGGGATCATCTACGGGAAGCTTCCCTGGCAGGACCTGAGCCAAAAGCGCCTCCAGTCCAACCTCCTCTTCCTGTGGTCTCACACCAAGCCTGGACATTGTTTATTTCTCATTCCCACAGGTGCTCAGCACCCCTGACCATCCCTCTTTGCTCCTGACATCCCTTGCCCATCTTTATCCATTATTCTTCTGGGCAGGACTCCGGCTGCACAGGGGCATTCAGGCACTTAATTCCAGCGTGGAGCAGGGAGATACAGGCACCATTGCAGATTTTGGTTGAAGGAAACTCCTTCCCCCTGCTGTGAAGATCTGTAGGAAAGACATCAGCGTTCAGTGCTGTACTTGTAGGCACTTGTGGGTGTTCAGAAAACATCAATATCTTGCACAACTTGCCTACAGTGTGTGCACAGGTACTGAAAAAATTCGGCTGATCGGATGGGTACCACCACAACGCTTGGGAGGTGGGCAAGAACATTGCTCTGAAGGCTTCAGGGTCCCCTTAGCTCTCTCCTTCCCTCATGGGGATGGCTGCACACATCCTGTGTAGCCCACTAAGATCAGCACCGGTAGGAAAATGTTTGAACTCAGAGAAGATGCTTTGTTTGGGAAGAAGAAAAGATCAAAGACTAATTAACTTAGTTCTTAGGAAATGAACCATGGCTCAAGCAAGAAAGAAACTAGGAAGATGAGAGAGCTCTCAGGCTGCAGAATTCAGGTCTGGAGAGCTGGAGTATCCTGCACAGTCTGCAGGGAGACCAACAGGTCTGGTAGCATTTCAATAGCAAAGGTGAGACAGGGTTAAAATAGAAACACTTTTCTACAAAACTGGTTACAAAACAGTAAAGGAAAGCTAGCAAAATGCATAACCCCTGCTAAACCCTCTCTCAAATGGGAAATTTTTTTGCAATGTCAAAATATAAAATATGAGGAACAGAAGCCATTGCCTCAAAAAGTAACTTTGAGAACCTTTTGGTTACCATGCTGGAAGGCACCAGATGTTAACTGCTCTTTAGCCCTTATTCAAGAAGTTCTGAACACCATCAGAAGTTAGGAGACCTGTAGTTTCTAAAAAGTACAAAATCAATTTTTTCGTGTTTCTATCTTCTGTCCACTGTAAAGCATTTCCATAAAATTTCTGAACTTCCACAGGAGAAGTAGCTAGTGCACTTTACCAGTGGAGGAAAACCAGTTTGTTAGACTTTCTTTCTCCCCAAATTCCCTGAGCTGAGCTAAATAAGAGAATCTTGATTAATAAAACACACAAGAAAGGGTTAAAACAGAGCAAGGGCTGAAACCTGGCCCTGTTGAATCATATTTTAAAATTCCATTGACTTTCATGGGGCAGAAAACCACATCTGCTTTGGAGAGGACGATTTTAGTTTTATGATAGGTTTAACACAGCTGCTTTGAAGGAGGCTCACTCAGCCCTAAATGCTACCAGCTTTCTGACAGTCTTGCAGCCCTGGTCTTTGGTGTTTAGATGGCTCAGAGGGTCAGAAGTCCAGCTGAGGTTCAGATTCCAGCCTTATTGAGGAGATGAACCTCGGTCTACAAGAGAAAAATTAGGAGCTGGATTTGCCAGGATGGGGAGACTGAGGGCAGAGCCTTTTCCATCCATTTTGCAGGAGGTGTTTCAATGGATATCCCTGCCTGGATGGATCCACTGAGGCGAAAGTGTCCTGGAAGTATCAAGGTGACATTTTGCATGAGCCCTCACCATCTCATGGTCCTATCAAGTCACAGTATTTGAGAAAGTTAAACCACGAATAAGCTAAACAGCAGCAATTTCCAAACACCTCAACAGGCCTCTGACATTTAAACAAATTGGGTGTTTAGCTGTTCTGAAAACCAGGCAGTGAGACTAAAATTCATCTGCAGTTTAGACATCCATATCTGAGCAAGGTGATGGAGGCCACAGAGGGTAGGGAACAGCTGAACAGCCTGAGATTGTGAATAGAGGTGATAAATTATGTCCCCAAAGTGCCTGTGGTCTCCTAGTGACCATGAAGGGTAACTAGCTTGGTTCTTAAGGTAGGTGAGATGAATCACAGCTCTAGTTAGCTAGAAAATTGCACAATGACTTTGCTGAGTTGGTCCTCAATAAAAATATAAATTCACAGTCTGTCCCCTGTAACTGGTGTAGATTCAGAATGACTACTGAGTAAAGTATGGAGGCAGTTCTGCCCTCACACTCTAAAGATCTGAACTACTCTAAAAGCTGAACTACTGATGAATGGTGGTTTCTTGAAGAACTTGAGACAGAAAATAAGGGGTCATATCACTTGCCAGTGCCATCAGGAACTGTTGCAACAGTCAGGGGCTGAATTGTAGTTGCCCTTGCTCTTCCTTTCTGTCTCAAGGTTGCTCATGAAACCCTTCTTTCCACTGTCTGGAATAAGTGGCAGGATGCAGACTCCAGAAAGGTATTTCAGACTGCTTGCATGATAAATCACCTTCTATTGTGAAGGGTGGAGGACTGACAGCCTAGTGTGCAGGCTTCTTAGTCATGTCCTTTTGGAAGAAAATTGCCTCCATCTACTTTGAATTGTTTGTTTAAATACTGGAAAAAAGTGTCCGTGTCCCGGTTTAAGGCTGACACGGACACTCGCACAGCTCCTCCCAGCGGGATGGGAGAGACAATTGGAAGGGCAAAAATGATAAAAACGCTTGGCTTGAGACAAAAACAGTTTGAAAGGTAAAGCAAAAGCCACACACAAGCAAAGCGAAACAAGGAATTCATTCCTCACTTCCCATGGGCAGGCAGGTGCTCAGCCATCCCCAGGAAAGCAGGGCTCCATCATGCATAAAGGTGACTTGAGAATACAAAACTCATCACTCTGAACATCCCCCCTCTTCCTTCTTCTTCTCCCAGCTTTATGTACTGGGCATGATGCCATACAGTGTGGAATATCTCTGTGGTCAGTCAGGGTCAGCTGTCCTGGTTCTGTCCTCTCACAACACCTTGTGCATCCCCAGCCTCCTGTCTGGAGGTGTCAGGTGAGAAGGAGAAAAGGCCTTGGCTCTGTGTAAGCCCTGCCCAGCAATAACTAAAATATCCCTGTGTTATCAATGCTGTTTTCAACACAGATTCAAAACATAGCTCCATGCTGTGAAGAAAATTAACTCTATCCTAGCTAAAACCAGTACAATAAAAGAAGATTTATTTACAGGGAAATAAATTTTGCTTTTGTCCCCAGACAAATCCACAATCTTGTCTTGTACTGGGATTGAAGCAAAGTTCAAAAGTGATGTGTGGCCAAAGACAGGGTTAAGATTATTTCCTTAGAATCACCTATTTTTTATGAGATTAGCCTGGTTTAAGCAAAATATTTGGCAACCTCAGTTGTTTTGTCAGAAATATAAAATACCTTGAGTGTTTGAGTAGTTGATTCTTATTAATTCCCAGCCCTTTCAAAAATCAGTTTTACTGCTGTCCTTTCAGGCCTTCCTCTCTAAGACTGGGCGCTGAGTACATCAGCTGAATTTTCTACGTCAAGGATTTTCTGGGAGTCGCCCTGGGAGAAGGCACAATTTACACTCAGACTGTCTCAGATGCTTGGAGATAGACAAAATAACATCTCTTCCATCTCCCTATACTCTCGGGTTTGAGTGCTCCCCACATCTTATCTTAGGTCACCTCTTTACTCGGGACAGGATGAGGGGGTCTGTTTGGTGTCCCCACATGACCTGGGGAAGCCATCTAGTCATTTATGTCTGTGAAACACTGCAAAACTGAATTCTGCAGGGACAAAACAGTATGAGCTGGGTATCAGCAGAGGCAGAACACATCTCAAATGTGGGTCTTTCGCTTTCCCTTTTCCAGATTTTACACCCTCCTGTTAAGTAAATCGCTTAACACAACAGAGCTTCTTTACAGAGCTGTAAACTGAAATGTTTTTCCAAGCCGCCAATTTCCTTTCTGTTATTTCACCTGTCCCTCTACACAGGTGAGCTCTAAAGAATCAATTCTCATCTTCAAAGATATTGAAGCAGTTAATGAGATTGATAGGGTTACCTTCATCTCCTGATAAAACTGTCCAGCTTTTACTCATTGCTCTCTATGCCAAAGATTTTTACTCCTCCTTTGGAAAAAGAATGTCTAAAATTCGTTCTTGACCCATCTGCTATGAACATTTGCAATCACAAAGGAAAGGACTGGTGACAGAACTAATTTTTCATTGTTTTAAGATTTTATGTGAAAAGGGCACCAGAAGTTATAACTGCTGAGGGATTTAAGGCTTCCACACGTGTCTCAGTTACAAGATGTGTTTATAGCAGTGAGAGATCTCTGCTGTCGGTCTATATTTCAGCTTTTGACCACTTGACTTTCCAGTAATGATATTTTAATAATAGTTTTGTTTAATATTAAGGCTCCTCTGCTCTGTTTTGGTTAAAAACCCAAACAGAACCTCCTTAACACCCAGGGTAAATCTCAGCACATGATGTAACCTAAATTAGTCCCTCTGCCACAAGCAGCAGAGTGAAAGTGTGGCCTTTGGTCATGGTCATTGGGACCAGTGAATTAGAGCAGGAGCAGGTCACTGTTCCCAGTGCAGACTGGCACTGAAGAGCAGGGCACGTAGCTGGGCAGAGAGTTTCATGCTTTTCTGTCAGTGGTAGGAGAGTCTAATGAAGGTCTGAACCTCTTTTCCATCCACCACGGTCAGAGCTTTTTCTGCCCACTTCACAGCACCAGTGTGCCAGGTGTCTCTCCCTTCCGTTCTTGACTGTTTGGTCCCAGTTTTATTTCCCTTTCCTTGGCCTCTCTTCTACCTCCCAGTGCTCATCTTTTTGTCCAAGCATTTTTTCCCAACTTCCTTCCCTTATCTCTATCTAATTTAATTACCTTTTTAACCAGACTCTCTGTCTAGCCCTGCAATTCCCTTCTTCACCATCATACCTGCAGCAAAGAAGACAAAGCTGGGGAAAGCACAGGAGAGACAGAAACTGGTCACACCTGATATCGGGGAGCTGAAATGTGTTGCAAGAACATCTAGGTCTGCCCTGGTGAAGAGCAAATTCAGTCACTGTCCCCATGCAAGCAGAGCTGAGGAGGAGTAAGAGCTAAAAGGCCGGAGCAATCTCAGTGAAAACCCAAGCCTGGAAGCTGTTTGCTGACAAACTTTCAGAAGTCTCTACTGATCCAGAAAAAAAAAGTTGAGTTCTAAAAACAACATCTCAATAGATTTTCTAGGGATTGGCACAGTTATCCTTGGCATAAAGGTAACTTTCCTGCCATAGTTTCACCTGGGGGAAGGGGTACTGAAGCTGCTAAGAAAAGTCTCCAGTGTTGCCTGGCCAAGCAATGCAGTAGTTGAAATGCCTTGACAGAGTCCCTGGATCAAAAAGTCATGGAAAAGTCAAAGCACACAAACCCCGTGTTGCTCTACAGGTGTCGAAGCTGGCTGAATAGGAACTGCTTCAAGGATTAACTCAGCTGAGCATCCTGCCTCAGCCAGGATACACAAGCCCTAGCTGATGGGATTCAGAAAACAGAGAGTAGAAAAGCAGTGGAAACAGGCTCATCTTGCAAACATTTGTTAGAAAAGCAGTTCCAGTGAGCAGCCATGAGAATAAAAGAAGAGGCAGCAGTAGCAGCCGTAGTCAGGATTTTCATACTCTGCTCAGGCGCTGCGTTTGATCCGTCACAAAATCCCCAAAGCCACCTGAATGATGCCCTGTCTCCTATGAATGGATCTGGTTTAAAGGAGGAATCTGTTTTTAAAGGACACAAAGCAGGTGATACAGGCTCAACTTTGGGAAACCCATGTGATTTTGTAAAAAAAAAAAAGGGTTATGCTTCGGTGCCTTGTTAGAACATGTTGAGTTTTACTGTCAGCGTAAAGGCTTCTGTAACGAAACCAATCACTACATTGGGTAGGAAATTCATAAAGCTTTTAACCCAATTCTTTGGTTCCTAATTAAAATAACATCTAAGAAGCAGAGTTATACAGGCATGAGATATTAGCGCAGTGCTTAAAATTAGGTTAATTCTGGAAACCGTGTCTTTAAAAAGAAAATTTAACAGCCATGAGAGACTCTGCAAAAGCCAGCTGTGGGATGTGAGATTTGTTATTGTTTATATTAACACTGGGTGTAATGACACTGAAATCAAGGTTTTCTGGCTTTTAAATTATGCTAAAGACCCACAAATGATAATGGGCTTTGAAATTGGACTCTGAAGTAATATCAAATGGTGAATGTGATTAAATATAGATAAACAGAGCACAATCAGTCATGGAACAAGAAACCAAAAAAGCAGTTGTGAAAATGGAAACAGGGTGCTGCAAACTGCCAAGAAAAGAGATTTATCAAAGAAACAGAAGATGATTCAGAAAATGTCCTGAGTTCAGGCAGCAACTTTGTTAATGAATGCAAACAGGAGTTTGGACTTCTGGGGAATATAATAATTTGGAAATCAAAAGGAGAGGTAGTGCAGTGGTTCTGTACAATGTACTGGTTAAATACCATCTAGACTAACTGTTATTGTGCTTCTGAAAGAATCTAATTTCTCTTAACTGGGAAAAATAGAGAGGAAGGCTAACATTATGCATCTCAAAGATTCAAGTGATGCAGGAATTTAATAAAAAACAGACTTTTTCTTTTGGCTGTTTATGTAAACATTCTCACATCAGATTGGTAACACTGCTCCTAAGAAAGAATACACGTGAGTAGGTGAAAGAGAGAAGAAATATTGCCACTTCCAGCAATATTTATCCAAATTCCCACCACCCCTTGCTGGGTGGTACTGCAGTGATGCACTTAGAAGGCACCTGCTGAGGAGGGTTCACCTCTCTGAGGGGTCCTTGGTGCAGCTGTGGAGGTGACAGATGTGTCCTGGAGACCCAACGACTCCTGTTACACTCCATTTACAAGGGGATGTGCCCTGCTCTAGAGAGCTTTCAGAGTCCACAGAGGAAACACAACTGGGGAAAAGAAGATGTTTGTAGTAATTTAAGTGGTAGGAGTAGAAACAGCATCCCCACACCCCACAGTTTTGTGGGTTTAGAAAAACACCACTGCGTGTCGGAGATGTAGAACACATGTGCAGTGAAGATTAATTCTGCCCAAAGGTTTTTTTTTTCATTTCTGACCCTCAGTTTCCAGATGCCCCTTTCCTCTGTTGCTGCTGCTGTAAAGCTGAGCTCTCTAATGCAGTTACCACATCCACCCTGTACAGCACAAGCTGTTCAGCATGAATGTATTGCTCTTCGCTTGCCTCTCTTGTGTTCCCATGACACTGTTGTTGACGGGTTCTGAACACGTCACAGACACAGGGGAGGGGAACAAGAAATGAATCAAGCTAAAATCCCAGGCAATGAGGTTTCTTGCTTCTAAGACCTTGTTTTCCCCTGTGTTTGATAAGAAAGTTCATTTATTACCCTGTTTTTAAGTGAGTTGCCCATTCTACCTTCAGGATCCTAATTGCCTTTCAGATTGTGTATATCATTAATACTGTATATCTTCATTTTCTAGCCTAGGTAATAATTGAGCATTCAGTCATTGTTATACTCACCATTCTGCCAAAATTTATTAAAATGAAGCAATTAACTATTGTCTTAAATGGAGTTTAGAGGTAAGGCTCATTAATTTTAGACCCAATACAATTAAGTGGGATGATAAATGTAAACTTTTTTTTTTTTATCACAGCTTTGTACAGAAACCTTTTTTTATTATGCGGTGTCAATGTTCACTTTGTGCCGCATATTTTTTCGTTTGTTTGGCCTCGTTTTATGAAGACACAAGTCATTACTGTGTTTGGCATTGGAATTGTCCTGAATCACACCCAGAATAACAGTATTTGCACCCCCATGGCTGGTAGGCAGAAGGCAGCACCCTTCTGGACAAGACCTTCAGATGCAGGAATCCACACCACAGGGCTGTCACACAGAGTGACTTGATTTCAAGAGCTGATTTCCCCGCTGCCCCCAGCTCAGCCGTGAACCTTTCAGCTGAAGTCTTTTTCTAATTAAGGTCCCTAATGCAGATGAACCTAATGATGTAGCTACATGCTCATGAACAAGGTCAGAGAGATGAGGACTCCTGATGAAGTCCAGAAGGAGCACTCCGGAGCATAATGTCAAGGTGCACGAATAAGTGCCTTGCTGAATGAAAGCCTCGAGATCTAAATATACCCAGCCAGGCTCCCCAGAGGCTCCATAGCACTCAGACCCAAAGATGATACAGAGGCTTCGTTCCATTAAATTTTCTCCTTTAACACATTACTTCCAGGGCAGTATTATCCATAGTCCTTAGTTTAGGTTTTTCCTTCTCTACTGAAATAAGGGGAAGAAATATGAATAATGGTTAAGATAGGAGAGTCTGAGAAAAAAAAAAATCGTAGCTGTAAACTCTGCCAAGAGGTCACAACTCTAAAAAGTACAGCTTTTCTGTACCTCTGTCTAGCAGCTGGTCAGAGCACTTTGAAGGGGCCTGCAGTTCTTAGAGACTGGTAATTCGTGCCCAGATATCCAAGTATAGTCACCTTGCAGGACATGTCTTCTGTCGCAGCTTTTGTGTCATTTGAGACGTAAATTACATCACCACTTTGCTAATATTTATTTTAGAAGAGGGAGGAAAGCCATCAGAATAGGGAAGGATCTGAATCTGGGTGTCTCCACACATCACTACCTTCCTCCCCTACCTCCACAATGAGATGAAAGAGGCACAGTTGGTAAATGGCTCTTTGAAACCTGCCAGGCTTTCCCCTTGGTTCACGACAGCTTTGAGAATCCCTTGGCTGGCTGCAAAAATGCTGCTTTTGTAGTCCTCACTCTGATCTGCTCCTTGGGGCAAAGGTACACTGCTAAAACAAGAGAAGTTTGGCTTCTACCTGCAGGGAGGTTGTGATCAAACACCTAAGAAATGCCTAAGATCATCTACTCCAAACTCCTGGCAATGAGAAGGAACATTTTCAACGGGACTGGATTGCTCAGGTCTCCATTCAATTTCAAACAACAAAATGAAATCCAACAATTGTTGAGTAAATAGAATGACTTGATCTTCTCAAGAAAAAAAAAGTTCCATTAAGGACAAGTACCTTATTTGAAACTATTTTGTGCTAAGGGAAGAAAAAAATAACCACAAATAAACAAAACTAGGTTCGTGTTTTCATTGTGTTTACCAGATTAAATTTCAAATCTGAGAATGCTTCTTGGGTCACAAATTTTGGTTTTCAGCTTGTTCTCATTTCCTGGGAGAATTAGTGAGGTAGCAAAGGAGACTCCAGAGAAGTCACAGATGTGTCAAAACCTGTAAGTAATATTTCAGGAAAGGTCCTTTGTGGTTTTGTCTGGCTGGTAGCACTTCAGTGCAATCAACAAGAGAATTTGTGCCTTTCTGGGGATCTTTCACAGAACCAGTTGCTGCCACTTCAGTGTCGAATCCTCAGGAGCCAACAGATTCATACTTTCAGCAGACAAATAAGATCAGCAGTGAATTATTGGCTTCAGCAGTAAACTCCCAGGCAGAAAGCCTCATTCCTCTAGTTTGGAAAGGGAATTTCAAGTAATAAAATTCAAAGCATCCAACTTAGAGTACCGCTCTGCAAAAGGCCCATAACTCCTTGAAATCATCCCCAATTCCCACCTTACCAGAGAGCTTCTGCTTTTGATACACCCACTCTGGTTTTATAAATCTGCTTGCTGCAGTGCAGGGAGCCCAGGTCACCTCTGTCCCCCACATGTCCTGTGTTTACCCAGAGAACAATGGCAGTGCTGATTTACCAGATTAGACATGACCAGGCTTCCTGAGCCACACAGAAGAGAGGGCCTGTGATTAGTAGCTATCTGTGAAATGTTCAAAGTGAATTGAGACTTAGCAGCCTCATCTGGCTCCCTAAAGGTCTGTAATCCCTCTGCACGGGGGTTCAGATGAGTTGATGTGACGTAATTTGTAATTAGGCAGCTTGAATAGCAGAGAGCCTTTAGTGAGCTGGGTAAAGCCTGCTTTCTCCAGGGAGAGTGCTCCTCACAGTGAGAGGGGGGGAAAAAAAAGGCAGCAAAACAAACACACAGCTTCCAATAAAGCCAAGAAACACCACTCACACTGCCCATGGCTTCTTTGCCCTCTCTCCTACAAACAACCTCTCTCCTGGGAGGTTGCCTGTACTGGCTTGTTTCCAGAAACAGTGGTTGCTTCCCGTGCTGGTGATGTGAATATCCCAGTTGTGGCCCTAAAGAAAAGGAAAGCAACGCCACATTCATTCAGAACCTCATTTCATGCCTACTTAGATCACCACTGACTCCAGTAACCCCGAAAGAATTCTGTTCCTGTTGGTGGCAGATTTAATGGTTGGTTGTCACTTTATTTTAAACATTAATACCATGTTTTATTTCTATAAATAGAAGACCCAGGTATTTTCTCAGGATTAAAAGGGCTGGTTTCTTGTCTTCTTTCCCTTTAATTTCCTGCTACAATTCAGAGAGAGCTGGATTCTACAGCTCCTGACTCTAAATCCTCACTAGAGCACAGGGAGTCTGTGTCAGGGGTCCTGGAGAGGACAGTTTCATATTGCAAGTTCATTTTAAGTCCCTCTATTGCATTTTCACTGTTCAGCCTCCAATCCAAGATTATCTTTGCCCATCTGTTATTTATCCTACTGGTTACATGACCTGTGGGTTACCCAGCTTTTCTTTTAAAATCTCATTCTGCTTATGTCCATTCATTACTTGCTGCTTATTTGTCAAAAAAAAGCTGCCAGCCTGCAGTTTTACCTGAGACAGGGGTGGGATGCATAATGTACAACTGAAGGGTCTGTGCACACATCTGTACCAGGGACAGCAGAATTTGGGAGAAGCACACAAGTATCCACTGCACCCCCTGAGGAAGCCCAGATGGCCACGAGGGGAGATTTTGGCCGTGTGATGCTTCTTGAGCAGACACATACCCATCAGTGTCAGCTGAACACTGCCATTCGATATTTCCACTGACTGTGTTTTCACTGACCTCTGTAATTTTCACTCACAGTCACCCAGGGCTGCCTGTGCATGAGCACCAGCCTTGCAGAAGCAGTTTTTGGCCACCAGTTGATTTAGGGAGCAGTTTTGCCATCGTTCCTGAATTGCTTCCTTCTGAAGCCTTTTTGGGTTTCAGAAGGATTTTGACTATGCCTATTCTCACTGAGACATATTATGTATGTTCTAGCACTAAGGATTCAACTTTTGACCAAAAAGAAAATCCTTTTTCCCCCAAAATAGTTCTAATACAACTACAGCTACTGCACCTGAATCGTGAATTAATACACATACCCTGGACTCATGCTACACAGAGGTCTAACAAGTTGTGTGCATTAAACCCCTTCTGACTTCAAAGGCATTCTTCCTACCTTTTTTCATAATAAATAGTTTTTCAAGAGGGAGGCTGAAAATGTGATATTGCTGCTACTGGTATGCACTTAGCATCATCCTGCATCTTTAAAGCTTTACTCAGGGCTGTGTCCCATTATGGTGGGAGATGGAAAAGCAGAGGGAAAGTCACTGCTCACCTTAGGGAAATCAGCTTTAAATTAATAGCATAAAACAAATAGCTGTGGAAACCTGGAGCTGGCAAGGCCTGGGAGCATGTTGTACAAACAGAGGGAAGAGACTAATGGGAATAGTTCAGACAGGAGGGGAATATATAGGAAGTTAAACCCTGATTTTTTTCCCATTCTAACACCTCTCCTCTGCAATCCCTTGGTGTCAAAGCAGAATTAGTCTCAGCTGCTTTCCTGCCATTTTAATGTAAAATATAACAAAATTATCAGGTTTAAAATGCTTTAAATTCTTTAAATTGCCTGTACTTGTAAAGCTGTTGATATAACCTGGTGCTACAGCCGTCCTCTTGGTCAGGGTGTGGATGTACAAACTAGCGACACTGTTTGCAGAGGACTATTGCAGCCAGGAGCTGGAACAAAGCCTCCTACACCCAAACTCAGCATGGTTCACACCAGTCGTATTCCCTGTTGCTCTCTTTCATGTTTGTCTAGAAGTTTTTGCCACCTAAAGGACAACTTGTAATAGCCCTGAGGAAAACACAGAGGTGCCTGGCAGCAGCTTTACCTTTCAGTGATAAAGGATTGATGGATAAGGGAAGAAAAGCCAGGAAATGGTGCTGTGATCTGCTACTGATGTTACAAGCGGGCTCTGACCGGTGAGCTCATGGGCACATCTTTCCCTCTTGCACATGAGGCCAGTTACCCTCTTTCAGGCTTGGGAAGGAAGCAGGAGGCCAGGACAGGCTGCTGTCTTTTCTCCAGGCTTGGTTTCCTCCACGCAATGAAAAACATTGACTGAAATGGCTGAAAACTCACAGTCTATCTGGGTTTTAAAGGGCCACCCATGGAAAAGAAAGTAGCGCTGGCTCTGCCTGTTACGTGACACAAAGAGAATGGAGATACTTTTATTCCGAGAAACCTTAGCATACTACTGACTGAAAATGAGGAGCTCTGATTTCAGTCTCACAGCCAGAGGAGGATCCAGAACAAGTGACTGTCCTGGTGTTCCCTAAACCCTTGTTTTCAGGGATGTGTCTCAAAATGCTGATTATTGCTTGTGGAAAGCAAAGGGAGCTCCCACGTTCTCTTGGCCCAGTATTGCCCGTGTTTGTGCAAAAGCAGATGGGTTCTGGTAGCCAGGTGCAAAAACATCTGAATGGAAGAAAAACAGATTTTCCATAACACCAAACTAAAGGAAACTTCTTTTTTCTTTTTCCTAAACAGAATTTACAAGCCATTACCCATCACATCCAGAATATTACCAGAGCTGTCAAGAGAAAGAAATCAGTGTGGGAACAGCATCCCACTGGGAAATGTGAAATGGCAACAAGTTGGTCCCTCTACAATATGCCCAACACTTAATATAAAATGATGTACAACTAACCTGCAATGAGTTCTGCACAGGAAATCTCTTTTGGGATGCTGGCTTGTGATTTACTTGCTTGCTCAGAAAAATAACTCCTTATAAAAAAAAAATTATTCTTTGTTTCCCTTCTCTTTTTTCAGCACAGACTAATGAAGAAACGCAGCGATTCAGCTGCTAATGTGATCATGAGGGGGATATGTTTCAGCATTTATGATGATTCTGTGGTGATTATAGCTCTCTCTCAGTTACTTTCCCTGCCATGCCCTCTTCAATATGAGTAACAAGTGGCTTCAGGCACTTCTGTGGAGGATTAAGCATTATCTCGGTGATGAAGTCTTCTCCTCTCTCATCTGCTCTCTCAATGCTTTGTGCACTTCTCTCTTCCATCTGCTTTCCCCTCACATGTTCAAGCTCTCCCCCAAAACTTAATTTTGCATTCCAGCTTTGATAAACCAGTGCCAGTGCATGTTAATGGGCCAAATGAGGCCTCAGGGACATCAGAGGAATTTCCTGCAAGCATTTGCCCTGTGCTCCTTCAGCTATGATTTCAGCTCCCAGATAGAATCCCAGATTTACAAACTGTGACAAAGTGGCTCAAAGCCGCAGCCTCCTCCATCTTTCTTTATTCATGGTCTTCTTGTCTTTTCTTCCTTTATTCTCCCTTGTTTTTCTCACTGTGACATCTCTGCTTAGTCTTTATTCCTGGTTCTTCCCTCCATTGATAAATCCTGCATTCCCAGCTATTAGCTGCCTTTATTTCCTTCATAGCTTCCTTCCCTGAACTGGTCCACTCCTTTAATACTTCAATATTTCTGAGAGAAAAAGCCCTACCCAGGCCGATTTTACAAGCCATCACCCATCACACCCAGCACCTTGCCAGGGCTGTACTCACCTGGTTCCCTTTAATCTTATCACCTCCCTGCTTTCCTTCTCCTCTCAACTAACTGGAAATGCTAATGACAACCATTAATTCCATTTTATATTACCCTAGCCATTTTTCTGGCTTGTTTTTCACCCAATTTTAGCTTCTCCCTGAACTCTCACTGACAACTCTTTTTTGGCCATGTCTCTAGATCTCAGTTCCCTCCCCATCCTCCCTGATGCTTAGGCTTCTTCTAATGTTATTACTCACTCCTCTTCAACACTTTATGGCTTACAGTCCCCTAAAGTAACAACTCTCTTCTAGCTATTCTTGTGTCCATGGGGTTTTCTTCTGCTTCTTTTTTATAGACCTTCCTCTTATTGCTTCTGTTCTGTAAGTGGTGCCAACCCCATTCCTCTCTTCACAGGCCCAGCAGTCATCCACGTTTAGCCTTGCAATCAGCTTTCTCTGTTACCACTCCATCGTGTTTCTTGTCATCCCGGATGAATCATGGTCACCTTCAATCTCCATACAGAAAAATCAAATGGGATGATGGCTGAGGAACAGCTTTCCGTGGGAGGGCTTTGGTGTTGAGCAGCTTTCTGTGCATTTTGCACTTTTATGTAAATTCAGATGAGTTATGTGTAAATAAATATTGCCAAAAAGGCATTTTATGGGTTATCCAAGCATTTGTAAAAGCTAGGTCATAGGCAAGCACATCTTTACACTATGGCAGAACTTTTACATCAGGAATTTTCCAGGGCCTCCTAGGCACTCTGTCCTATTAAGATGATCTGTTGTAACTGCTGTTCCTCCCTTAGGACACGGCAAAGAACCATTCCTTACGTATTATTTACACGGAGCTCTAGCCTAGGTAAATATATATGGTAATGCTGACTGTGTCATTTTGCACCTCGCTGTACTCACGCTCTTTTCCTTGCTGGGGTAATACACTTGTTTGCAGCAGCTGCTTCATCAGAATATCCTTCAGCAGGGCTAGTAGTCTCTCTCAGGCTCTGGTGCATACATTTGCTGAGGGATACAGAGAAAATTGAAATAGAAGAGATTATTTTTTAAACCCCGAGGCATTTGTCACTTAGGCTGTAAATCAGCTGTGCATTATACAGATACACTACTGCTTTTTAAAGTGTTTGTATTTGAAAATCCACTATGGTGGAAGCTGCAAATTCCCTCTGGACTTCCTGCCATTAGATTATTTTAATTATGCAGCAACTTCATCCTCATTTGAATACAAAGGGCCTGATTTTCATTGTGTTAAAGACACTCAGGCACTTTTTAGCCAGAGCAAAGGAGCGTCAGCAGAAGCAGCTCAGAACTCTTCACACTTGCTCCCAACAAGCTGCCAGCTTTCATATGGCTGGGGAGGACAGCTCTGGTGGCCAGACATCCCCAGTGACAGTGCCAGGCCAGATGCTGAACTTCAGCGAGGCTGCAGATGAAAGGTGTGGCTGGAAGCTCCTGGGAGCACAACCCTTCAGAGGGGCTCGCACTGCCCGAGGGTGGGAGCAGCCCATGGTGACAGCACTGCTGTGGGCACCTCCCAGGGCTCAGAGAGGGACCTGGGCTGTGATGGGGGTTTGTCCATGCAGGAGAAGGTGGCAGAGGCTGAGCCTCTGCTCTGGTTTTGCTGAGATGTGCAAGTTGCCTTTTCTACTGAGCTTTCTTAGCAAAACTCTCTCTCTGACCCAGAGAGCAACTGTACAAGGTTCCTCCATTTTAGGGTGATATGAAAAAAGAATTGTGCCTCAGCCAATGCCTTTTTTCCTCTCCAAGAAATGCAGAAAAACGTATTTGATGCCATTTTTGAGTGCTGCGCTCACACAAGTAGAGAGGAGGGTGTGACCAGGCAGCTGCACTCACCCAGCCTCCCCCTGTGCCTGGTCCAGGGAACCTCTGGGACTTGGCTGACTCCTCTGTCCAGCAACCCTTCAAAGACTTTTCTCCCCTGAACTTGTACAGTAATTTCTTTAAGTCTATGCAAACTTTTAGCATTTACAACACCTGTAAGTCTGACAAAACTGCCATAGCTAAAATATTCATTGTGCAAAAATTACCCACTCTTTTGGTTGGTTTTATTTTAAACTTGCCACCTCGCATCATTTCTTGATGACCTCTAATTCCTGTATTATGAGGATGAAGTGCAATCACCACCTTGCCACCTCCACTGTGACATTCACAACTTGCATCTTTGCTGGTGCTTCTATTCAGTCTAGTGGCTTATATGGAAATATCTTTGTACCTCTGTTCACCTTTGCCACTTCCTCTGAGCATTATCCAATTGTCTGTATCCTTTTCAAGAGGAAGGATTAAAATTTCATGCATTACTTCAAATGTGGGATTATTTAATGGGTTCATATAATGGCATATTGATGTTTTCTGTTCTATTCTCTATTCTTTTGCTTTTTATTTCTTCACTTTTTGACTGTCAGTGAGCATCCAGCTAATAGATGCATGAAAGTGGCTTTTCTAACCTCAAGATGTTTTTCTTGAGCAGTAATAACTAGCTCACAGCCCATAATCATGTATTGAAAGCTAAGATTGTGCTTGGGTTTTTTTTGGCATTTTTAAAAAAGAAATTCATTACTTCACACTTTGGTGTTAAATTTCATCTGCCATTTAATCATGAAGTCACATAATACTGTAATTCTACAATTCTTTTCAGTTCACTTGTCTTTCACTAATCTGAATAATAAAATATCAGCAAGCTTCCTCACTGACAAGGCTCTTCCCCACATCCATCGTGCATAATTTGAACAGTGCATGGGCTGGAACCCTCTGTAGGATGTCCCTGGGCACAACCCTACATATTCCTGCCCTTTTATTCCTACCTTCCAGCTATCTCCTTGTCCATGCAAAGATTTTCTCAATCATATTCCAGAACAACTAACTTTTTAAGAATTTCTGGTAAATCCATTTCTCGAAAGCCTTTAGGAAATGTGAGGAAAAACCTCATCAGACCACAGTCTTTTGTGCACAGACAGGTTTCCTTCAAATACTCCAATAGAGTTGAGCAATATTATCTTTTTCTTTTTCTACAAAAGTCTCAGCTTTTCCTAATACATCCCAACTTTGGTCAATGTGTCTGTTAGTTTTTGATATGCTACAGCTTCTCCCAATTTACCCAGCGTTACTGCCATCCTGTCCCAAAGCTTAAATTCCCTGATTCCCCTGCCACCATCCTTTAAACCAGCACCATAAGGCCGCTTACTCCTTGGTATTAAGAGAGTTTTAAACAGAAGTCTAGGTATTACCTAGTAGCTCACCTGTTTTATACTTCAGTATAGATATACATGTATTCACCTAGTTTTTGGTGAATACCATCTCGTCTATGCCTTTTGTCATACTTTACTTTTTCAGCTGTTTCATCTGGCCTTACTCTTTCTCAGAGCTCTTTTTATGCCTTGATCATCTTCTGGCACTCAAGGTTTTTTTTGCAAATGATGCACCTGGAAAGGATATTCAGAGATTTAAACAATATAAGCTTTGGTTTGCATTCTGCTCGTCCTTTTAGTATGATGGGAAAAGCGATTTTTTTCTTTGGTGCACAACCTCAGCTACCCAAGAAGTGGTTTTTTTCCCTAATTGCTTCCTCTGCCTTGTTCTATAACCACATTTCTTTTTGAAAAAACACAAAACCATGAATTTTATCTGTATTTAAGTATGTTATTTTTCATCAATTTAAGCATTTTCTGAGCTGCGTGCCAGTTTTTTACCTTTTCAGATGAAACTAAAAGCTAAGGGAGTAAAATGCTGTAGGTAGATTGAGGACTGAGTGCTCAGACAGACAAAATTGATTAGCTAATTTTCAAAGCACTAATTTTCTAGGCGACTTTACAAGGACTGTGTGATCTAGACAAGTTATATATACGGTTTAACAGAATGTACTAATTTTTCAACTAAATTTAAAGGTCTCTGAGAGAAACTTTTCATCAATGTGAAATTGCTGAGTGGTCCACCCCTCTGCCTTTGAAGCCTGTGCTCTAATCTCTGTTCTATCCTAGCCCTTTTGTACAGAAGGTGATCTATGGCAGCATGTAGAAGTTCTGCTCAAGTGAAATAGCAAAAAGGATCCCTTTCCTCTCATGGCCCCCCATGTTTGGCCAGGAAAACAAGTGTTACCCTATGAAAAATAACATCGGTGAAAAATTCACACATATGTGGGATCTTCAACTTGATTATGGTTACCCAGGACAACAGGTAAAGTTAAATGATGGTAAAAAGTAGTTTGTCTTTCACACAGATCCAGCTGGCACTTCTGAAACACTTGGAAGAAAATCCTGTGGCTTGAATGCCAGAGGTCTTTAAAATGGGGGAGCAGAGAGCAGAAATAAAGGTCAGCAGGTTGAGGGTCTCCCTGTCTCCTGTGGAGCAGATGCTCTGTCTTCAGGACTTGAGGCAGGAATGGACTCCCTAATGCATTGTGATTCCTCATAATGCCATTCAACTGATTAACCAAACCAATAATTAAACCTCTTAACTTGAACGGAGATCAGGGAGATGAAGGTGTGTACGAAATAATAATGATGGTTTTGCATTTGTAGCTTTCCTTATCTGCAAACCTTGTTTCCAATCTTAACTCTAAATCCACGGATTCTGTGCTTCTTTTCTCTAAAACGTACTGAAACAGGTTACACAGTTTGACAGAGCCTGCTCTAGCAGCTGAATTCCACTGCCTCACCAGCATTTCACAACTAAGTTAAGTCATTCTCTCTCTCTCTTTAAAATTTTTTTCTTCATAGAAAGTCTAGGCTTGAGATCTCCAGGAGTGACGATTTTTGGAGAACTAGGCAAGTAATACTATTCTGTGACCTCAGAACTTTCACCAGTTCTCTGGTCCATTTAGTAATTTTCCTTTGCACTGCAAAATCCATGTATTGGAAATGAAGGGTACAGCTAAGCACTGCTGAACCACAAAATCCCTGAATATCTCCTAAGAGAGTCATGCTCCACTAAGATTAAAGGTTAAGTGCTTCATGAAAAGCAAATTATCATCTGAAAAACACAGCCTTCACTTAGTTAGCCTTTGGAAGGTGTGGAAGCTCTGTAGGTAATAGCTCAGATAAATTAAGGAACAAGAGGAAAACTTTGCTGCCTGATCTCTTTGTATAAACATGGGGTGCTTAGCAGGACTTGTGAAATGAACTTCTGTAATGTAGTGCAAGGGCTGCAGCTAAAGGTCTCCACTGGTGCAGGGTCACACTGTGCTGAGGACTCTGAGTATAAAACCTGTGCAACAATGGAGCAGCAGGAATTAGTAAGATTATAAACTCAGTTATGAAGTGCTTAGCTTAAACCTTCTTTGAAGTCAGAAGGATTTTAAATGCAACAGTCCCTTGACTTTAAACTCAATCCTTTCAACCTTTATTATTTGCTTCTTAAAGTTGTTACCGACTATTGGGTTGGTCTTAGTACATACTGGAGACAAAAGACTTTGATTTAGCTGTTCACACAGAGCCTATACAGGAGCCTAAATTGTACATAATCCTTAGGCACCTATGCAGGAGCAGGGTGTTACTCCTCCGATGCCATTGCTAAAGTTCTTCTCACTAAAGCCCTTGGAGGCAATAAACTTGCAGCATCAAGTTTCCTTCTCTTCCTTCTCAGCCAGCTCAGTAAAAGTCTTCCCACGGCGAAGAAGCTGAGGGAACAAACTTTGAATTCCCAGAAAGCTAGGAGTGAAAAGGGTGATTTTGACTTCCTTTCAGTAGCAAGAATGACTTTGATAGGCTGGCCTGCAAAGGGATGAGCCATGCTGACACACGAGCATGACCATGTAGATTGCAGACACCTCTACACCTGCTGAATTGCAGAGGGCTGAGGGGGCCCCAGCCAAAATGCAGACGCAGGGGCTTCAGCTGCAGCTGAGGGCCCATATTTCCATCCAGGTGATGCTGGGAAAAAGCACAACTTTCTTTCTGGTGCAGTAGATGCAATATGTCCAACACACACCAGAGCCTCTGTACCTGTGCTGCAGAACAGCTGACCTCTTACACATTAGAAAACACCTAAATGTTTTGAACAAATTTATTTTTTTTCTACTAAAGCAATTTTTCCCTGAAGAGGAAAAGAAAGTAAAAAGATGATAATAGATACCAAGTCAGAAAGCAAATTCTCCATCTACTGAATTTGTTCCTCATAGCTCTTAATCTATATTTCACACTGCATTAATTTGCAAAGGTTTGCAAGTGAAAGGTACAAAAATGATTTTAGTATTAGGCAAAACTGTCCTAAACCAGGACACTTAGGTTCACCCATCCAGCTAATGGAAGAGATTAGAATCCACTTGGATTGTTGTTGTGGGAGTACTGATGTACAGGAAATGTCCTGCTTCTAAAAGGGCTCTTTAGCCTGGAAAAGGATAACAAGAACCAGTGTCTGGAAGTGAAGACAAACCTAAATTTGAAGAAAGGACGTGTTTCGTATTAGCATGACGATGTAACTGCTGGAAAAAATTCCCAAAGGAAATGATAGATTTTCTACTTGATTGTCCTTAAACCAGCACAGCTTTCTGAAACAAATGTTGTGATCAAACACAAGTTTCTGGGCTAAACAACAGTATCTGTTTGTGAATTGGAATAATGAAGGACACCAAGGAGGACAAAATACAGGATCAAATGTTTCATTCAGCATTTGAAGTCCTCCAAGTTTCTGAAGCTGCTCTTGTACCTGGTCTGAGTAGGGCTGTAGGGATGCATGGTTCACTCCAATATTTTATTATATATTGTTACTATATGTTTGCAATTTATTATTATTTGCAATTAGAAAGATTACCCTCTTCACTTTAATATTCAGCAGCATATTGCATATTTAGGGAACAGAGTACTGCCTTGGAGGGACAATGTATTCTCAGTGCAGTCATGTTTGACCTGGTAATGACGTGACCCCAAACGGGGGCTTCAGATTAAGCTCTCTAAAGAAAAAAGGTATCAGAGAAGAATTTCATTCCAGTTTGAACTGAGATTACTTGAGTCGACTTCCAATATGATTTCTTTCTCTTTCTAAAGAACATAAATCCTCTAACACTGGGGCTGTCTTCTGCATTAAGTGTCAGGGGTATTGTCAACACAACTTTGCCAAGACTTCACTTCGTTTCCATTTACTTTAACAAGATGCCACACTGAAATAAGGCGCATCCTGGCAATGGAGGATTTTAATATATAACCCTTTGAATATTCTCCCTTCCTCAAAAAGCATCCTCTGATTTTCTGAAAGGAAAAGGCATTTCTCCTAGAAATCAATAAGCTCTAGAGGAGATAAAAAGCACCATTGACTTTTTCTTTTTTCATTTTAAATCCTATGAGAAAATCAAAGCCAAATTATTATGATCTGTTCTCAGGTCTTCTAACGTTTATTAACAAAAAATGTTGTCTTGTTTCTTTCCACTGGGTTGTAGTAGAAAAAAAAAATCACAATCCAGTATCAAGAGGGAAACTTGGCCCTAATTCAGCACTGTCTATACAACTGCTTATGATACATTTGCTGAAAAATTATGTGTATGTTTGAATGTGTAGCTGAATCAGGACTTTTCCATGTCCCATTATAGATTACATTCAGCTTTTTTTCTCAAGCACAACTAGAGTTTGAATTGAGGAAATGTTTCAGCTCATATTTAACCCTTCCCTACTCACAAAATAATTAACCAAGATGCCTAAAAGCAGTTGGCTCGGCCACTGGTGGGAACACCTCTCTCCTCTTGGCATGGGCAGCAAAGGGGTACAAATGTCCCCAGACTGCCCCACTCCACTGTTTCCAGGCCCCTGGGAGTATAACTCCTGCACTGTCAGAGAGGCACGAACCTCACTGGGATCAGCTTCCCAAGCCCCAGCCATCCACAAACACCAGCAAACATGCGGTGCTGCTGACCCAAGGGAGGGTGGGAAGAGCTGCTGCTCCTCCTGGCACTCTCTTTGCCAAGCCAGCACTGCAAACCCTGCCTCTTCCCGAAGGAGGAGTCCTTGGAAACCACTTATCCCACCCCCTTCCATCACCATCCTGTCTTATTGAGGAAGTTGCTAATTTGCCTCACTTTTGTAAGGATAATGTGGTGATAAAACTGAAGTTTCTGTGTTCTTACCTCTCCATCTGTCACCACTGGAATAACAAAGATACAAAAGCTTAATGCTGGGAGATGAAAATGATAAAAATGAATGGCAACCGAACCCTCTCCATCTGGTTTTATCTCATGCTCTCTCCTTCCTCTTTTCCCTGCTTACTCTTGAGAGTGGAGCTCTGTCAATTATAAGGCATCAACCAAATCAGAAAGAAATCCCTGAGATATGTCTACCTGCAGATTTCCTTGTATTGTTTTCTCCCTCTCTCCTCTGTGCAAACCACTGGCAATTATTTTTTGCTGCTCTTTTCTGTCACTGTCTATTTCTTTGTCACCAGTTTCACAATTAATGCATCTGAAAGCCATGCAGGATGCTTCAGGTGCCACACAGAGAGCACTGAGCTCTCAAAAGTGAGGGTAGCAAACACACAGTGCAGGAAAAAAACAAGATATGATTTCTTCAGTGACAAGCTTTGCTCACACTGTGAAATGAATGAACTCCCTTCTCCACTTTAGCTAAAATATTTTATGCTTAGAACTTCTCCACAGCACTTCTCTGCCTGGTTCAGAATTTAGATTATGGACATTTAATTTCTGTGACATGTAGTTCCATTTAGAGCACATCACTTCCCTTCTTTAACTGTATTTTGAGTTGGCCACAGTGGAGCTGCAGCTCTGGTGCTCACTCCATGACACCCAGTGAAGGGATGAGCCACACAGAAGGGACTTCTTGCCCAGGTGTCCCTAATTTCAGAGACCAAAAATGAGCTTCCATGGGAATGAAACAGAAAAATTCTATTAATTCCCCTTTCATCATTATCAAATTCACAGGAGTGAGGAGAAGGGATGGCATCCTTTCTCCTTCTTTCAGTTATCCTCCCATGAAGGTTTTTTTAGCTTCTGAAGAAAAGAATTTTTCTCTTTTTTTTTTCCTTTAAGGGCAGTTGCAATATTACTTTGAGATCTATGTGAGGGACAGTGCCTAAGAAATATTCCTTTAACTTCCTCCTCTAACCTATACACGATAAGGGGAATAAAGTGTGAATAAAGACCAAGCTCCACGTAAGAGTACGGAGTAAATACATTTCCTCTGAGTAAGAAAGTCTGAGAGTGGATCTGTGCTGAAGAAGCTTGGCTACTATTGCTGCTATAACATGTAGAAGTAGACGGGTCATAAATCAACTTCATCATAGCTGTAGGAAAACTGCCTGGAAAAACAATCTAATGCAGCTTCTCAATGGAAAAATTGCATGAGAAACCTTGGGCAGCCCAGCTGTACCTTCATAAGAAAATCAGATGTCTGTGCTGCCTAGACCTTGCCTTTTGTCCAAACGAAACGTGACTACTTAAATTGTTCCTTCAATCTGACTTGCAAGCATAAAAGTGGATGCACACATTTTGATATTTTCTCAGCAAGGAAAATTTACTTCTGTGTTGCTTGTATGCAGATGAAGATTTGATATTTAACATGTTTTTAGCAGAAAATTAATTGATAAAATGTATTTGCAATAAACTTTGCTTTGTGATGCACCTCACTGTACTAAATTGGCTTTGGCAAAATTTATTTAGAAAATTGCAGTAGGCAAGAAGTCCACTGCAAACTTACATTTTGAGACTCTTCAATGCACTCATTCTCCCAAAAAATTTAATCCAGAAGGTTGAAAGAGTAAAATGGATGGTATATTTATCAGAAAAAGCACATTTCTAATCCGCCAGCATTACACGTAGTCTACTATAGTATTACCTATCATGTGAATTGTTAAATGTGAGGCTGAAGCAGCATCTATTTATTACTCAGCTTATATTATAATTAGCAGTGGAGATTTGTGTGGCTACAACCATTACACCTCATGAACTAGAGGGTCACTATGGCACCACAGCCACCGCTCCATCAGCCAGGGTGCTGGCAAGATGGAATACTCTGGAAAAGAGCAGATCCCCGGTAGCACCCCGGGATGGATGGTGGTGTCCTTCAAGCCCATGTGTTGTTCCCTGCTGACGCCAGGCCAGGCAGGCTGCTCTGTAGGCACTGGTGCTGTGTTCTCCATGCGTTGTATTCCTGGAGAAATCAATTCCAAGCCAAGGCACAGTGCAAATACGGGAGACTCCTTCAAATCCGGTGTCACAACTAAGCTGACAAGCCAGAGCCCGTTTGGATTCAGAAGGACTTTTCTGATCCAAACCCAGAAGTTTGGGAGCCAGGCTCGCTGCTCAGGTGGTGCCTGTACCAAGGGATTCAGGAGTACTTTCCCAGTCTTGGTCCCACATCCCGATTGCATGGCACTACCTGGAAAAAAACATCCTTCTCTCCTGTCCCTCATTCTCCATGGTCACAGGAGTAAGTGCACTCCAACCAGTCTCCAGATGAAAGCTTGGATGTCCTGAGATCAGTCCTAGCCTTCGGGTCCTGCACAGTTATCTTGGAGGTGATTCTGGCAGAGAACTTTGTTATCTTGGTTGTGACTCCTAGCAGGAACCACGAAGATGTGTCTTGGTCTGTCATGGTTGGAAATAATGATCCCAGCTCAACCCGAGCTGGCTGAATGTAGAACCGTACAGGTTGTGGTTCAGATCTCAGCCCAACCAGTTCTCAGGACCACCCGTGCCAGCTCTAGACAGACAGAGTGACTTTCATTCTGACCAGGTTTTAATTCAAGTTGGCACAGCCCAAAAATGAGTGGCCTTATTTCTGTCCCTGGAAAGAACAGAGCTGTATCTCCATGTGTTTCCTCAAAGAGCGCAGTTAAAGCTGAGTCAGCTCTGAAGTTCTGGCATGAAAAACCCACAGCCCAGGTAGCCAAGAGCCAACTGCCCTCAGCAGTGCTTTATCTTACACATGCATTTTTCAGGAGGGCTGGAATTCTCTTAAGTGTTGACACTGTAAACCTCAGCAGAAGAACACCTTTGATGTCAGCTGAGTAACTAACCAAATTACACCCTCTGGGAGAGCAGACCAAGTGCTTAAAAGCAGCAGACATGAGGTGAAAGCCAGAACAGCAATCCTCGTGTTAGCAATATAGGTGTTTTATGGGTACAACTGTTCAGCTCTCCACACCTACAACTCCCACTGACGTCGCCGTGCAAATGTTTGCATAAAGGTGGTGGGATTAAGTTAGTGATCATCTGAGGTTCTGTAAGGGGGAGCTGACTGCTTTTTTTTCAGAGGAAACAGAATAGTGCACAAGTCAGGTACTGTAATGAAAATGTTCAGCTTCATGGAATACCAGGAAAAATAATCACTGGAAAATGGTTAGCCAAACCCATGTTTCCAGTACAGAAATGTTGACTCTTAAACAGAAGGTATAAAAACATTTACCTCTGTTTGGAGCAGCCAATATCCCAATGGTCCAAGCTCCTTTGCAGTCAGAGCAGAAACCAAGGGGGAATGGTACATTGACCCAAGTGGGAAAGTGGGTCACCAATGCCCCAGATTTTGAACTATTCTAAGGTTTCTCTGTTGAATTTTCCTACGTAAGATTATAACTTTTTTTAAAAATTCTGATCCCAAATAAAACCTTCAAATCCTCTTTTTTTTGTGTGTGTAAAGTACACTGTTTTGTTTCTTTTCTGGCAAGGCTGTCAGTTCCTTTGGGGAGCGGAAAGAGGGAACCCACACAGCATATGGTGATAGTTGCCTGCATTGCTGTTCCCAAAGAAAGCTGTCTGGCTGTCCTAAAATAAAGAGAGACAAAGCATTTGAGGAGAAATGCTGCAGATTAGCATCAAGGATTACCTCAGACACCACTTTTTTTTTTCTCAGAATATGTTATAAAGACTCAACAGGACAAGATATTTAAACATATACTTAAAATAGTGAATATTCCTGTGTGAATCACTGAAATTACTCAATCTAGTAACCTCTCAGATTCTATATGCTAAATAATGCAGTTATAGTAGATATGCTGGTACATTCACATTCCAAAGATACCTGGGGACCTGTACCACAGCCCTCAGTCTGAGTCCTGACCTGGTTAATGCTCATAGCACCACCTTCAGCAGTGTCTCAACTACCCCTAAAATTTTTTGCCTCTTTAGGATCATCATCAGATTTATATGCAGTGCAAATGTACTTGAACAGGACTGCCTCAAGCCATCTCCTTCAGGTGTGCTCCTTCAAAGGCTGTGCTGAGCTGTGTTGGTTATGAATGGTCCCTGCCAAGAGTATTTGCCAGCAGCACTTGTTTCCAGCCTTGCTGGTGGTCAGATTCCTGACAGAACACCAAGAAACCAAGAGCTTTGCAGCTTTAAATCAAATGCCATTGAAAATTATCAGCAGCCTCCTCACCCCTGGTTAGCAAAAGGCCTTGGGAATGAATACTTTAGTGACAGACAACAAGAGCTGTCAGAAGAGCCTTATTACCTGCCCTTTCTCTTTGCAATGACACACCTGGTGACCACTGACCCTCTGATTTAAGTGTGGGAGTCGTCAATGGAGCAATTAGTGCAAGGGCTTAGAGCAGGGCAAGGTCTCTGCCTAACAGCATGGACGAGGCACTTGAGAATTTTGCTTATCATTTAAGCGGATTTCCCACATGCCTGGGGTTCTTGGTTCTCAGGCAACCTTAGCTGCAAGTGCAGATTTAGATAAATTGTGAGGAACTACACATTCTCAGAGATGATTCATCTGATATATTTTAGATGTCTGTTCTACAGTGAGATTATAATGTCTTAGAGTCCATTGAGTGACAGATGAGTTCTGCATTGACAAGAAAGTGAGCCTTTAGTGTAACTCACAGGGACATAACTCCACTGTAGCTACCTCCTGCTAGGCAGATGAGTCCCACGCTAATTCCTGTCCCAGGAAATTCACTCAGTCTGAGCCCCAGGATTTTTGACTCAAGCCACGTGTGAAAGGTGAATGTGCCTTCCCAACATTTTGGGATTTCTCTGCTTACATTTAAGTAATATTGCTGTCAATAGAAGGAGGGTTGTTTCATTTCATTAAGCAATTGAGCAACCTGTTCTGCAGGTCTTATATTGGGGGAGAAAAGCAGTTGGGTATCCAAGCACTATAAATCAGTTTAATCACTCTACTTATCTTGGTATATGGAGTGGCTACAACAAAGAATTTGGCTGATCATCTTTCTTCAGCTGTCAGCTGCTCTGGAGCAGTGGAAGATTTCTATCCTTTGCAAAGAGCTCTGCAGCTGCCAAACGTCTAAAGCAATTCAGGAACCTGTCACAGGCTTTCCTGTGGCAGCCGTGAGTGAAGTCTCACTGCAGAGGGGAAGGAAATGAACTTGCTTTGCTCTTTTAGTATGGATGTAATCAGCCTCATTACCCAAGGGAATTGAGCTGTAAATCTAATGTCAACTTCAAGGTTAGTATCATCCAGAGGACTTCCTAGGGAGAGACGGGTTCGCTGTGATGAAGTGTTTTGACTTACTACTGTTGTGCTACTTTTGACTGCGTAGCCCTGCAGCTACAGAAGCTGTTACCTCGGTGGACACTTCCTGCCTGTGGCCTCTTCGGAAGGTGATTTGGAAGACTAGGACAGCGTGCACTGAAAATCCACGTGTCAGAGGAAGGGTTGAAGTGTAATGTTGGGAGTAGAGTGTTAAACTGCAGGGCTCCTTAGCCTTCATGATCCCAAATCTGAATAAGAACATGTCTTCATGATACATTCATTTCAGGGTGAAACTTGAGGTGGGCCCTTCTACACCTGCAATACCACATTCTACTCTCCAGCTCAGCCTGTGCACAGCAGAGAGCCTGCTTTTCACATGCCCTTACGATGAGGTTTAACCTGCAGTATCGAGAATGGTGACCAACACCAGAGAAATCTGAGCCAGTGAATTCCTTCATTTTGTCTCCTTAGCTCTGCCAGTTCTTTTGAAGAACAACCTTCTTCATTTGGGTGAAGAAGGTTGTTCTTCAAAAACCAACCTTCTTCGACTTCTTCAAGTTTCTTCAGGAAGTCTGAAGTCAGATGTGCCTCTCTCCTCTCTCTAGATGCCTGTCTGGCAGTGGGTGTGTGTCTTTCCCTCTAGTTTTCCTTTTCTATACCTGCAGTTCCTCAGGGAGAGTTGTGGTTCCTTAGCAACCCCAGGGCTACAGCAGTCTGTCAACATCCCCACAGCCAAGCAGGGTTCACCAAGAGACCTCACTCCTATAGGGTGCAATCTTTCCCACTTTAGAGAGTCTTCAGCACTCCTGTCCCTTCTCTGACTATCTGCTGCCTCCCAGCACGGTGGCTGGCCTGATGACAGATGTCTTGAGCTGACTCTCCTCAAACAGTCTTCAGGATGGGCTCATACACAGCTCTCAACGTTTGTCATAACCTTTAAGCACAAGCTTAATGGTGGCAGACAGATAGGGGTTTAAACACCTGTTAAAACTAGGTGCACCTTGCTGTTCCTTGTTATGCGATGACTGGCTGTGGATTACACTGGAATGATGGTATTTCTGAAAAAAGCCAGAGAGGTTTCTTTCTCCAGAACTGCTATTTCCAAAAGCTGCATTCATCTTCTTATTCCCTTCCTTATGAGCCTGAAACCACACCTTTCAAAATGTCTTTCTGGTGAAGGTAGGAATTTCAGCGCTCAGAGATGTTACGGGCAGTGGCCTCAGATTTATCGTAACAAACACTGAGGCACTCCCCTGAGCACAGGCTGTGAGTGGCTACAGATGTAGAGAACACAGGACACGGTGACACTCCCTGTGGAACATGGTTTTACATCACAGATCAAAACACAAGGCTGAACAATATAATCACAGTGCCAAAGGTGCTGCTAAGCAGCAAAATCTCATGAAAGAGACATGAGGGGGTTTCATTTCCTTTCCCAAGACAGCTGAGTGTGTTTCATCTGGTTTACTTTACTAACAAATCTCAATTCCAAATTGGCAAAAAGGCTTCAAAAGTTCTTTCCCCTTCCCTTTTCCCGTGCACATTCCCTTCCCTTTCTTTTTTTTCCCTCTCTGAATAACTTGAAAGTGAATACTCATGTTTAAACACCTGTGATTGAATATTCTTCTGTCTAACTCAAATGAATCTATTCCCACTGCACTGTTTTATAGTCTGCCTTCAAATCTGTATACTTGCTGATATTGAGTGGACATTACAGCATCCTCTGTTGGAATTTCACCTCATTTTCTAAATTCTCAGAATAAATTGTCACAGTAATTCCTTGCAATAATAATAACAATAATAATAATAATAATTCCAAGAGGACAAATTTTGCCCTTGTTTTATTGCCATGTAAATCCATGGGCAAAATTTCAGTCAAAATACTTCAAAGCAAGATCTGGATAACAAATTTTCAGTTTTGCAGAGCTCGCAGGACCGGATTTCTCTAATCTGAAGCTGGGCCCTAAGGCTTATTTATGCACATAGAGGTTCACCCTTGTGCAGTCAAATCGTGTCAATTTCCGTTTACAAGTGATAGGATTTACACATGGAGGGGCTATAGTTGTTCCTGTAAATAAACAGCTTGTGAAGGCACTTGCAATTATCTGCAGGAATAGTGGGTCTCTTTTCTGGCCTGATGGCTTTTTCTACCATATTTAGGTGAGAAACAGATGTCAGCGTGGCTTTTGTATGACCCTTTTTATCATAAGTGCACGACTCCTTCCACTGTCTTCAGCTGAGATGCTGACTGTGCACCTCAAGATCTTGGACTATTAGCTCTGCTCTCTCTCTAAAGGAAGTTTAACATCCTACAGTTAGGCTGAAAAATGGGTAGCATGCATGTTTCACTGTACCCTCCTCAGTTCAATTTCTGCAATATAAATTCAATTTCTACTACATAATGCAAGCCAATAAGACTAGAAACCGCTTTTGTAGAAAACCAGATAATAGCTTCTCCCTAGATTGCTTCTGGGCATAATAACCTTATTTGGTGGCATCTCATCACGAGACTGATGGGGCCATGCCTCTTCCTGGAGAATGGGTAATGAAGCACTGCAACAAGGCCCTGACATAGTTTAATTGGGAATAAAATGCATTTTATGCTAACTCATAACATGCAGGACGGGAAAGAGATTTGCAATGTAACACAGTTCCCTCTTTCTTTGCTGTTACTTTTTTTAGCCTACAAATTAATAATCTGTAACATACTATTATAATAATTGGAATTCTAGTATATAACAGGCATGAACATAATTTAAATGAAGCAGAGCTGCACGGTGACAGCGAGAAGTCTTAACTTTCATGGCCAAGTATAATCATAACAGTCATCATGAACAGGTTTGTGTGAGTTCCTGGAGTCAGCTCCATCCTGATATGGTTCTGTATATCTCTATTAATTATTGATGATATTGAGCTAAACAAATATTGATGTGTCTTTCATCAATATAATTGCTTTTGGAAAGTTTTTGTTGCCTCCTGCACCGATTCCTTTCCAGGTCAAGTAGTGACAGTGCTGACCAGGTCCAATTTCTTCCTTTGGAGAGGATGTCTGGAGAGGTGGGAGCAGTCTAACAGTCTCCCTGGCCCACTTGGCCCATGAAGGATTTGAATACTTGGCCCTTGTACTGCTAAATGGCCTGGCATCATCTCAGCGTCCCATGCAATTCCTCAGAAGGAATTTCACTACCCAAGTAGGAAGGTGTCTGCACCAGCTGGTAAGAGATCAGCAGGCAGAGGTGTTTCCTAAATCCAGCTCTCTCCATGGTCCAGGCACTTAATGCACCACTTTCCTCCATCCAGTATTAATTCCTGAGCCCTATTCTTTCCTTGAGAAATACAGCAGAGATCAGTAGTGCCTTACAAAGGAGACTGCAGTAGGGCCAGGTATGTATCACACGTGCTCCATGTGGGATAATTCAGCAGCCATGAAGGACCCACATCACCTCCGAGCACATGAAAGCCTTTAGTGCTCACTTTCCTTGGATAGTGGGCAAACCAGCAGCCTCCTACTTCCCCTCAACTATTGCCAGAGAGTGCCTAAACCAGCTGCTCGAGCCGTGCTGCTGGATCTAGAGGAACTTTATCCAAATGCTATGGAGAAGCTGCAACAAGATAAAATGCGAGTGACTGTCTTGGTTCCCAGCCCACCTTCCCCTAAAGGAGCCCCATACACATCCCAGATTCACCTTTAGCCTCAGGGTAGGAGAGGCACCCATAACACCTACAGTAAAAGAAAGCTGAACCCAGGACCACCAGGTCTTGGTGGAGCAGATTAAGAAGCTGGTTATTTCTGAAAAACAGAGAAAATGCTCAGACCAGGTTTTGAAGGAACACAACTGATGATTGTTTTCTGCAGGACAGCCTCAGCAAGGTGCCCACCAGCCCAGGGTGTGAGAGGCAGATGGATAAACACAACCTTCCTCATGTTTTCCAGGCAGTTCTCCTAACTCTTCCTCCACTGGGAACTGGGATATTTGGGGTCTTCTAGCATTCAAATTAAACGTATTCATTCTTTACCCCTGGGATGAAGGGAAAGGACATCAGTGAGAGTTGAGGCTTTCTTTGGATTCTAGTCTTGGTTGTCTCCCTTTGTAACTAGGGAAAAAAGCCTTTTAGAGTGTAAACACACTGAAAATTGCAAGAAGCACAGTTAGATGTCATGGTAATTTGAACATTGACTCAGTTGGGCAGAATCAGGTTCCAGGGAAATCTCCTTGCCAGAGAAAATCAGTCTGAAGGAAAAAATCAAATCAAAATCATGAAGAAAACAGAATTACAGTGGAGAAAATTCTAGTCCCCCACTTCCCAGGGCCTATAAAAAGAACAAACCTATTTGACACTCCACTGAAATAGTATTACCTTCTTATCCAACAAACTGCAAGAGAATGAAAAGCTAGTGGTTTTATTTATACGATCTACATTTGTTCCTGTTTGGGTTTTTTTGTTTGTTTCTTTTTTTTTTTTTTTTTTTTCACAAAAGTTGCAAGCCCAGCAAGAAAAATCTCTTGAATTTCACTTTTTTGCTGACTGAAATAAAAGGCTGAATCCTTGTAATCTCTATTATTTTACTATTTATTTTTCTATTCAGAGACACTTTTAAGTCATAATTTCTGACTACCTGAGTTGACCTGAAATCAGGTTGCTACGTATGTTTAGCTTTCTTTTTCTGTATCCTAATAACCTTTACAGCATAAAGAACTTCCTGTTTAGTCAACAGAATCTTCCCTATTCAATCGAGCTTACTGAGCTCACAGAAATGCTGGACATTGCACTCAAGCTGTCACAGATGACAGCTAAAAACTGCTTAGGTCTAAAATCTAAATTAAAAATAGTTTCAGTACGAAACTTGAAAACTAGCCAGAGATGAGCTGCAGTTCACATTTTCTAAACCACTCCACAACTACAAAGGTATAATTCAGTAAGAAAAAAGCTTCAATTAGTCTCTGGAGATCAAAAGGGGTTGGACTTTGTCATGCAGAGAACAAGTACCTCAGCAACAACTTAATAGGCTGAAATTAGGATCACCCACTTGTAGACTCACAATAAATCTATATCATCATCATCATCATCATCCATCTGGAATTAGCAGCTTCAGAAGAAATCAAATAGGTACTGGCAGACATGTGGTTGGTTCTTCAACTCAGTTTGCTAAATATGTAGATTAAAATATAGATATAGATATAGATAGACATGATTGTGCTGTGAATGTCTCTGTTAATGAGCGTACATTGATCTGTTTATCTCAGAAACTTTCTGCAGGAACTGGACATTTTTAAGCAGATTGGATGGAGAATTAAGAGTCTCAGAGTTATTATGAGATTCGTGTAAATAGCTGGCCTGGGAGAAGAAGGATCAAGACTGAAGCAATTCCTTTTTGAGGAAAGGGATGCAGCATGAAGCCAAACTGTACTGAAGAACCCAAGTCAAGGACAACTGTAACAAACATATCAGCAGGAGAAAATGCTTCAGCTGAGCCTTGCCCTATTCTGGAAACCAGAAAACTCCCTTCCTGAGAGCCCAGTTTCCATTTCCTTAATGTTTGTGGTGTCTCTCACCTGAATTCCCTCATATTTTTTTCCACTGAAAAGTTTTCTATCTTGGTTGTGATGTGTGGTATGAGAGAAATACAAAAAAAAAAAAAATTAATTACAAACAAGGGAAAGAAAAAAGCATAATCTGGATGTAGATTCAAGCTTTTTTTTTTTTCAGTGAGCATCACTTCTTTTTTGTGTTTCAGCATGTTTGTTTTTCATAGTGACCTTATTTTGGCAATTTCTAATGCTTAGTTTAGGATCTGTTTCCAAGAACTTGGTGTGGCCCTCAGTGTCAAACGGGTAAGTGATTCCATTTATTGCAGTCGATACCTTAGAACAAAAAGTAAGAAAGAGCAGTCGTGTTGCTGATTGTAACGCTACAGAAATTTGTGTGCTGAGTCACTCTCATCAGTCTTTGTCCATTTAACTCAGGTGAGCTGGGCACTCTGCTGATTCAGCTGAGCACTCCCAGCATCTGGATATTGCCAGATCCCATCTGCTCTGGACAAGGCACAGAAATCCTGATCCCTCCTCCACCTTTTACCATCCCATAGACCCATCCTGAGATGTCCTTACCAGAAGCTTTCCTGAGAAGAACCTAAGACCAGAACCAATGACTTTAAAACAACAACTGGAATCTAGATCTTTTACAACAAATAAACCTGTGCTTGCAGAGATTGACAGTGCTGGGTGCTGTCTCTGCCTAACTTTTAATGAAGAAAATAAGAGTATTGTATTTGTAATACCTTAATAACATACCCCCCAATCAGTCCTGCACTGATTAATTCTAAATGTAGCAAGTCAGCAAGAGCACCCCAGTGGCTGAATTTATTTGTCAGATTAAGACCGTGTGTGTGTGTTAGGGAACCTCCCATGTGTAGTGCCAGGTTAATGTGTTGGGCTTGGCTGTAATGCTTCAGTCAATTGTTTTGGGGTTTTTTTTCATTTTGAATAACTCACCACTAAAAGGATCAACTTAACTTCCCCCTCCCCTCCCTAGACAGACTGTAATTAACATAGACCACAACCCATACGAGGTTTTACAGCTTTAAGTACAAAAGCTGCAATGTTTGTTGGTTTAAAAGTCTGGATGGAATCCCTTCAATCTTAGTTAGAATTAGGTAGCGCCTGCTTGTATTGCAAGCTTTTTCATCTTACTGATGAGTTCTTTAGCATTCCTATAAAGCATCTGTCCTGATTTCAGCTAGGAAAGAGTTCGTTTTCTTTCTTGCAGCAGGTAGAGTGTTGTGTTTTGGACTGACTATTTATATATCAACAGCATTACAGTAAAATTACCCAAATCAATGAAGAATGAATTTTGGTGATAGAACCAGACAAACACAGCGGTAATGGAACCAGAGCTGGCTTCAGCCTGCAACAATCCAACACGATGTGTGGTCATCGAAAGACAGGAAAGGATCGTGACTAATTGGGATGAACTGGAAAAGGTTGGACCTGGCCATGAAGTAAAAGTAGACAATAAGGAGTGGATACTGTTCTGGTTTTGGCTGGGATAGAGTTAATTTTCCTTCTAGTGACTGGTACAGTGCTGTGTTTTGGAATAATGCTGGTAACTGCCCTGGATTTGCATGGCAAATGTCTGGTAGAAGGAACCAGAGACATTGTGTGGCAAACTGACCATAACCCTCTTTCCCTGTGCCCTTCTGCTGCTGGGGAGGAGGAAAAAGAGAATTTGGGACTAAAGTTAAACCTGGGGAAAAGGGAGGGGTGGAGGGCAGGTGTTTTAGGACTTAATTTTTATTTCTCATTATCCTATTCTCTTTGATTGGTAACCAATTAATTTCCCCAAGTCAAGTCTGTTCTGCCCATGATGGCAACTGGTGAGTGATCTCACTTGTTTTGTCTATTCTAAGACTTTTATTACTACTACTACTACTGCTCCTGCCACCACCATTATTATTATTTTTATTGTTCTTATTATCCCTTCTTTTTCTGTTTTATTAAACTGTATTTATCTCAACTCCTACCTTTTCTCACTGTTACTCTTTCAATTCTCTCTCCCATCACATCGCTGGGGGAGTGAGCAAGTGGTGTTTAGCTGCTGCCTGGGATTTGGCTGTGTAATCATCATAGTGCAAATTATTCCTCATTGATCTCTTATATGAAGGTGGAGGGAGAGCCTGGACACAGTCTGTGTTTCAAAGTAACTGGCTGTTAAATATTGACCCATTTAAGCTAACAAGCACCTTCTTGTCAAGTTTTCTCTAAGCTCCTATGTGATTTTCACTTTTATTTAGAAGTCCATATAGAAAAACTTATTTCTGGAAATGGTTTGATAAAGACACCAGAAACAGCATGCAGGAGGGAAAAAAATTAATAAGAAAAGGCACTTACACCTGCACGGCAACGCATGATTAGTTTTTCTGGTAACTGCTATAGCAATGATTGCTTCATTTGCTGCCCTTGATGCACACACAGAGAATCTGTCATCTCAAAGGTTTTCTCCTGCTGTCTATTAATTCTCCTGAATGTATTTGCTGTGGGATATGCCATTTTGCCTTCCCTGGCAACTAAAATTTGTTCCCATGCAACGCCACAGTAAATAACCCTGGAGAGATAAGATAGCCAGCCTTAAAAACCAAAAAACACCCCAAAACCCTAAAACAAGCAAAAATTAAGCCTCAAATAAACCATAACAGATGTAGAGGCTGGAATGCCCTTTTAAATACAATATGTTATAATGTGTGTTTTCAGGACTTGTACTATCAGGGTGCTTTCAGATGTAGCAGATTTTGTACATGTCTGAAATCCATTGGCAGGAGGCTTTATAGGAACTATTAACCCAGGCTTAATTTGGGGGGCCTGAAAACGCCACCTTATTGTATTGATGGAAGGGCTGACCTAAGGCACCACCTAAGGTTTGATTGCATCTTCCGTTTTGAGGGGGCTCACACACCCGACCCAGCCATCAGGCCCTTCCCTGAAGCTGGTGGGGTTGGATGACCTGTTGTAACTTTCTGACCTGTTGTAGCTCTCTGACCTGTTGTAACTCTCTGCTCACACGTGGGAAGCACTGGGGTGAGATGGGATTGCAGCTGAAGAGCAGAGGATCCAGGAAAACAAACTCAGGTGAGTCTGAACAAAACGCTCTGAGGATGAGATGAAGGAGAACCTGTTCAGAGCCCCATTTCATCTAAATTCAGGCTGCAACTACTATGCTGCTAAAATCAGGCTTCAATACGAAACTGTGATCTCTAAGATACACAAGGGTGTTTTGTTCAGCGCATAAAAAGCTAAATCTTGCTGCTAAAACCTGTGCTTGAACTCTTCTGAGGCCAGCCCTGAAACTCTCAAGCTGCAGAAGGTTTTGTGAGAAATGAACCATAGAATGCAACAATTTTGTGGCTGATGTGAAATTGTCATCTTCAGCTGCCTTTCAGAGTCCACCTTCGAGGTGAAATTTGGCCTCACAATACAGAGCAGGAGCTGCAGTCCTGTGTTAGAGGCTTGCTGGTCCCATCTCCTTGTGCTGCAGAGCCACCAACCCTGCTCTGCTGACTGCTTTGTCCAGGTGCAGGTGAGAAACAGAACTTGCCCCAAACGCAGTATTCAAGACTAAAACCTGCCCTCTAGTGGTCTGCTGCTAAAGGGGTAAGGAAGACTCGATAAACCTGTGCGTCCCAAATTAATGTACCTCATCCACCCCCGAGTTTTCTGTCCATCAGGCTGCAGCAGTCAAAGCAGCCTCTCAGCACATGAACTTGTTTTGCAGAGCAGAACACTGGCATTGGGGAAGTCTGTAGCATTTCAGTTATGTTTTTTGACATGTGTCTCTGAGTGCTTCCTGTGTTTGGGCTGTTTTTTGTAAGCACGGTAAAAGGCTTGAGAAGCGGTAGATGGAAGATGAGGTGGATTCCTGGGCAATCACTCCAAACCTTATGTGACAGTTTGAGAATTTCAGTGCAGAGAATTTTATACTAGAAATGCATTTTTAGGCTCTTTTGACTTCTTCAGAGCTTGTGATGGCCGTGATGGGAACAGGACTCCAATGTGGGGTCCCAGCCCAAGGCTTCAGCCAACGATTTGCATTGTTCCACAGTGTTGAAATGAGGGATAATGGATATTCCACCCCGGCTTTCCTCTCACCACTCACAGCTGTATCAAACCTCCCACTACCACTAGAGAGATACTACAAAAAGAGAACACAGTTTGATTGCTTCTGTGCAGCTCTTACTGTTTAATGTCACCTTCATCAGCTTATTTGTGTTGCTGTACACCGGACTGTGGTTTTCAAATACTGGAGTTTATTTCAACATCAAATTCCTTTTTTTTTTTTTGCTCATAAAAGATGGAGGTTTGAACGGTGGGTCTTGGAAGACCATAGGCAGTCTTCACACAGAGTTAACAAGGGGTTTGGAACTGTCCCTAAAAAATGGGCAAACAGCCATCCATTAAATACATTGTATTGATGTAGTCAAAAGAGAATATTTTGCAGAAATTCGTGTCGCCTTAGAGTTAGGGGTTGAAAAGGTTTTTGAATCACTTAGTTTTTAACTTCCTCTTCCATGTCACAAACAGGAGGGTAAAGGGAGGGCAAAGTCCCTCCAAGCCAGAAGGGGCTGCCCAGTCAGAGTTGTGGGGGGCTGATTCCCTACTGGGGGCTGTGTCATCGAGCGCTGCACTCCGGAGGGACCTGCTCAAGCGGATGGGTCATGGGTTTCCCATCCTTTACCTTGATTTCCACCGCAAGCTGACCAAATAAACGGTTCAAAATGTAATGCAGAACTCAGAAGCTGCTACATGAACTCTTCAGGAGCCTAATGCCAATCTTCTTAAAAGCACCTGATTTTAAGGAGTGAAAGCTCACGGCTCAGCACTTTGTGAAAATGAGGAAGCTCTTTTGGGCTGGTTGTCCTGTAACTGAAGCGTTCAGAAGAACTGATCTGGTTTCAAGAATCTTGGCTTAAAACATCTTTTTGCTATTCCCTTTCCATCTAAGCAAATGCTTTAGTTGCCTCGGGGATCCTGTGTGTCTGTGTTGCGCATCCTTCATGCTAAAAAGTAGTTCACACAGAGCAAAAATGAAAACTAAGCCTGCTTGGGAATTTTCCATCAAAATTGACCATTGAAAAATACTGTATTTTCATCCCAGCAAGGGCAGGCTGGATTTCCTCACCTCCTCAAAGAAAAAAACCCAACAGTTTTCTTAAGTGGTGGGAGAAGAGTTATTTTTTTGTTGGAAAGTTTTAGTGTTTTGATTTCAAATATTGTTGTGCCTTTTAAAAATTCTTATTTGGTAGATCTAAGTCTCCTTATGCTTCTCTGACGTCCAGGATCCACTGAGGAGCTGCAGAGCCAATGCTGGGTTTCTGGTGCCTCTCCAAAAGACAACTGTTCTGCAACATGACAGGTGAAGAGCAACTGAGAAGTCCAGGGAAATGGACCTGGATTACTGCTCCTATGAGCAGCTCCGTGACAGTCATTCCACCTACACTTCATTTATTTTAATGAGATATCATGGATCTTAAAATTTTAATTTTTTTTTATTGTGATGCTTTTCAATTTTTGTTTTTCAAATATATTCCAAAGCAAAAAATCCCCTGCAGTTTGCTCTAAAGAGAAACTCAAGTAGTATCTAGTAAACTTTTTAAAAAAAAAAATCAGTATGGACTTTGTGCATTGTTTGGCAGCTGTCAGAAGTGACCTTAACTTTCAAAACATGTAAGTGGTGACCAGTGGAAGGGTCAGCAATGCTCTTTGAACACGTCACCCAGCTCAGGCATGGCCAAAACGTTGCACTATCTTGTGGTCAGCAGGATTACAACATCACTGCCAAAACCCCTCTCATCCATGTGAATAGCACTAGAGCTTTAGCTGGATAGATGCCCTTCATTCTCAGTGCAGCTACACCAATCTTTCATCTGCTTCACACAGCTTGCTTCCTCTGTAAAGGTGAGATTTGAATAAAATGATTTCTCTTTGATTTATTAAATTAAAAGGGCTCATGTAGCCTTAATCTAGCCTGAAGAATATTTGATGGCAGGGTTTATTGGATGATTTTTCTTATGTTTATAATCTATATAAATTATGCAATATTTTTGTAACATGTCATGTATCATGATGTGATTTAATATCCCATATATATTCTGGTGCCTGAAAGTAATGTGGAGAGATGTCTTTGAAAGGCCATTAAGTATAAATAAATTAGAGTGAGAGCTAGAGTGGTGCTGATGAATAACATTCCTTGATAAGGAGACCTCGTAGACTAAATGGAATGAGTAAATTATTACTTAATAATGCCATGCTTAAAACATTCCTAATAGTTACAGCATTCACCTGGGAGTGTTCACGCATCTGGCCAGAGAACTGCTTATCCAGCACAGTATAAAATAAAATGCAGTTCCAGAAGCAGGCACAAACCCCAGAAATACTAAAAAGAAAAAAGCCCTTAGAACCGAAACTGTAGATGTTCACCTTGGTCATAGGTTCTCTGGCCTTGCAAGCCCTGATTTCTCCACTGGGCAAGTTCAAAACTTCCAAGGGATGTAGGTTCACTACCTCAGCTGGGGCTTTCTGGTGCTCAGTGAATTTAGAGCCCGTGGGACTTACAAAATATAAAAGTGAGGTTGGTTGTTTTCTAACTAACTTGGGTGTTCTGCCTCCACTAAATTCCTTTACCAAATCCAGCAGGTTGTCTGTGCCCCAAGGGTGTTAGAGCAGCTGCTTGGCTGACCTGCAGCTGGAAGAAAATGTGGATGATCCAGGGAGATGAAAGGACCCAGTGGATCAGCAGCTGAGCCAAAAGCAAAGCTCGGATCCCACATTCCGTGCTTGTGCTCAAGTGTTCGAGAAACCACTTGCTCCTGAATGATGACAGTGGGATGAGACAGGCAGGGAGAGAAAGGCAGGAGGAGTATTGTGGGAGAGCAAAGGAGTTCGGCATTGTAGAGTTGGTTGCTGTTTGCTCTTTAAGCTCTCTTTTGTCATCACAGCTTGGGGGAACAACAGACCAGGTAAAAGAACATTTGGAAATTGTCCTGAGGAGACAGGATGAACTTGGTTGAGATGAGAGCTGCTGTGAGTGCACTGAGAGAAACAAGATCAGAAAAGTGTGGAGTTTTTTGGCTCTCACAGCCTTCTGAGAGTCTCACTGTGTCAGCTTCTTTCAGGGTTGGTTTTGCCACCAGTCAGGGCAGCAGGCTGAAGAGGGCTGTGGAGATGCCATGAACTGGCTTTGAATGCACAGAACTGAAATTCATCCTTCTTGAGGAGAGGATACTGGGCCAAGCTGGGCTCTCTGCTGGCAGCAGCAGCTTGGGGATTCTCCCTGTTACAGTCAGCATGGACATGTCCTGATAGGGTCTGCTGAGACCCTAGAGATTTCTCTTCATGATCAAGATTTTGGGGGACTTAAAACACCTCTTTTTTCCTGCCTGTTGACAAACCTGGAAGTCTACAGACATGTCTCTTTTCTGGGGAGGTTTAATGTTCCCATCAGTGTTACTTTACACTGGCATTTTCCCCATCGTTGCCTTATCTTTGATTAACCTCCACTGTGGTAGCAATGGAAGGAAAGTGAGAGTGGAGACTGTCTCTCTGCAGTTTCACTGCGGAGCCACAGAACACAGTGTGGGCAGAACAGGTCCAAGTGCTGCTGGGGTTATTCCCGCTTTCCAGAGTTTTGCTGAGTCCACACCAGTTCCAGAAGCGCAGCTGCAGTAGGAGATACTCTTGTCTGCACTTTTCCATAGTGTGAGAGACCCCTGTGTGTGCTGGTGGGTTTTTACCTAAATTGCTGTAATGGAGACTAAAAGATCCTGTGAGCCTCCTCTGTGTTGCCATCATGAGCAGAACTCCAACAATCAAACCAAACTCTGCATTAACTGTGTGTCCACTTGAGTGGGTTCAAAAAGCTCAGTCAGGCTCCTGGCTATGACTAAACCATCTAATTATAGCCTTCCCGTGCTGTGCTTTTTGCATTCGTTCCTGATCCATCATTGCATTGATTTTTGGGATTGCGTTCTTTAGCACTCCGTGGTCTCAATTTTCACATCCTCCTTGTCTCTCGATTTCTCTGCCCTCACTGCATGTTGACTGCTCATCTTTCTGTTTTCCTTAAACCAGCCTTTTAACCACAAATCCCTTCTGGGGTGGAGGGCAAGGTGAACCTTGATGGTTTCTGCAGTGCTTCGAGCTCTGTACAAGTGCCAGGTCCCATTTCAGTTTCCGTGTCCCCGTACTGTGGCTTTGACCTGCACAAAACGGATGTGCTTTTCTGGTTACATCACAAGTGATGTCAAAAATTACTGAGTGATGAGGTGCTGGAGTAACCTCAGTCAGCCTCCCACTGCATATACTGGAGAAGGAAATCAGGGGTGTTTTGTCTTTGCCATGTTATTGTAAAAACCTCAAGACCCCTGCAGTTCACAGAGCAATGTTACCATGGCCCAGACAGCTCAAATTTAGATCAAAACAGGCTCCTGGAAAGAACTTAAAACATTAAGAAATATTTCAAAGGTCCTCATCTAAATCTAACCTGGGACTTGAAAATAGATGAATGCAACAGTCTTGGCAGTCCTGTGTTTTTTTCCTTGAGTTTTGTGACACTGGATATTTCTTCAAAAGACTCAGCTTTTGGAGTCAGGATAAATATGTAAAACTCTGGATTTCAGTTTTGATTTTCACTCAGCCTTACAGAGTTCATCCGCAAAGTATGAATCTGAAGAACTCAAAAAGTCCTCCACACATTATTAAATTTTGTGACATAATTTTGGCTTTAAAGTTTTGTTTTGTTTTTAAGTCTTATGTCACGATTGCATGGATTTCCTTGGATTCACTTTGCATAGCTTTAGCTCAGCTCCAAAGGCAGATTACTAAATGTTCCCAAAAAGTATGACTGAGATTCCTTTTTAATACTCTTCTCAGCCAAGCTTATGTATAATCCCTTTCAAAGTGTAAAATGCCAAGGGATGTTTATATGCTACAGCTTATATGGCAGTATATTGTTGTTCCTTCACACTTCACTAAACATTCCCACTAATCTGTAAATCACTTACTTTTCTCACAGGCACTGGAAAACTCTGTGCTGTTTGTGGCGCTGTCTGTTCTTTTCTAGAGATATAAGCCACTCCAGTTTAAAAAACAACAGACTGATGATTTCACTGTTGGTTTTCTGCAGAAATTAGGGGCCTTCACTGAAACAAGGGCTAAAATGATGGTGGACACCGTAGGGTTGCACAGATATGTCCTGCTTTAGGGATGTGGGAAGTAGATGGGAAGAGGTGGGATCTCCCTCAGTGCAGGAGCACTGAAGGGCAAAGAAGAATGGTGGGGGTTTTTTTGTGGGTTTTTTGGTTTTTTGTTTTGTTTTGTTTGGGTTTTTTTTTGCTTTTTTTCCTCCCCAGGATCATGTAGAGAGAGCAGAGTTTCTCTTAGCAGAGTTTGATATTGAATCGATTTCTCCCAAATTTCAAAAGCTGCACTGCCACTATGCATTCAGTATTTCCTTTCAAAGGCTAGTAAACATCAACGTGCTTGCTCACTTTTTTGAAAGCAAAAGCCTGTTCCTGTGAACTGTCCCTGACATCTCAGTTGGAAACTGCTCTTTGCTACAGATAAGGGAGGTCCAGTGCCATGAGGTTTGTTTTGGTTTTAGTGGAGAATGGAGATGCCCATGAGTGGGGCAGGCATTAAGTGGAAAAATGAGAGAGAGCAGGAGACTTTCCTTGTATCTCTCATGCTAGGGAATAAGACAAAGCGTGCCCTATAATGAAAACAAACTCCCTGCCTGCTCTAACTGACTGGTTACAGAACGCAGAGGAGGCTTCTTCTCAGAAAGGGCAGTGGAGTGGCATCTTCTGCTTTACTTCAGAACAAAACTGATAAACCCAGTTGCACAGCACTCCCATGATCAGTCTGTGTAATGCAAAGAATTTGTTGTGCAAGAAAGAGAGAAAAGAGTACAGATTTTTCACCTGCTCCATATAGTTGCCAGAAGGGTTTGCCATGGATATGAAATCTCTTTGGGCAGTTTTGCTTGCCTATCTCTTTTTTTTCCCCCAAATTTCTTCTTCTCGCTTGCACAACTGCAAATAAGTCCAGGGACTGCTGCATGTCTCCGTGCAACAAACCATACTGAGAGAGTTTAATGATGCCAGGGCCCATCAAATATGCAACTCAAAGTCTATAATTGGCTTTATTAGCAGACATTTTGCTTGGGAAAGTATGAAAACCAAACCACTTGAACGGAGCAGTCGGAGCAGGAAACTTAAAATCTTAATTAGCCCCAAAAAGTAAAAGCCATCATAGGGCTGTAGCAGGGAATGGCAATGATGTGGTGTTTGGTGCTGAGCATGTTTGACAGATCAGCAGGGTGCCAGCACCCACTGCCCACGGAGATTGGTGGGACACTTGTCCCTGAGAGGGACTCACTGGCAGCACTCTGACCTGAAAGAGGAGCAGACACTGCAGGACTAAGGAGCAGAGTGTGGTCATTACAACAGGAGAGCTGCCTGAGGAGGAAAGACTGACCCTGACAAGGTGGTTCGTGCCCCGAGGGACTTGTTTCTCTGATAAAACAAGTCCATAGATGGCCATTAACCAGTGTGCCCTGCTGACAGGGAGGGATGTTTGACAACACACGGCAGCATTGGGTCCTCTCTCCTGCCTCGGAGCTGAAACCAAGTTCTTCTAACCAAGTTTGCCTTTTAACTACACTTTATTCTGCTGTCAGCCTCCATGGCGGGCTCCTCGCATCTATTTTAGCCACAGGGCTAGAAGATGCAGCCAGTTCAAGGTGGGCTATTTGCCCTTCAGAAATGAAGGAGGTGGGCTTCTCCAAAGCAGCATAGGCTCTGGGGCAGGACAAGCAACCATTTCTGTTTTTCTGTAACATTCAGAAAGGGTTTTATTTATTTAAAGGTACTGAAGTATGCTGTAGGAACATAAAAATACTTGAAAAAAAATCTATTTGGATAGATTAATCCAAAACCAAAAGAAACTCAGATTTCATAAGATGAAGTGTGGATCCTTTTAGCCTTGGCTGTCCAGACCTTCTTACTCAAATATACAGCGTGTTGGGTTTTTGTTTGGTTGTTTTTTTTCTTTTGCTGCTCTGAGAACTGAATTTCGCCGAATTTTTTTTGCAATAAAAGAGGAGGTGGTGTCTGACCTCATGGGCTGAAGTGGAGGGGTGGACAGGGGATAGGAAAAATATCCCAATAATGACATGATATGGATATTTTATGTTTGTTTGTTTAAAAAAAACCCACAAACTTAAAGCATCAAATTTTTACCAGCAAAGCAGAGTTGCTCGTGCAGCTCCTATTTCACCGAAACGAAAAACAACAAAAAAGCCAAACCTTAAACCCTGAACTCCAGCACACCTGGAAAAGGAATTGCTCAAAAAAGTAAAACCCAAATCCTTCAGCTTGGTCGTAAGGAAACATCTGCCCAGCATTTCTTACCCTGTAAAGAGCAGGACTCACTATCCCGAGCACCAGTGGGTCAAACCCCAGCTCTGTGGGAATCCGTGGCATCTTTAACGCGATTTCCCACTGCCCACGCCGGGGGTGGGGGATTAAATGAGATGATGCCGAAGGAGTGAGCGGTGCAGGGGGCGAGG
>VZTA01001262.1:128068-186406 GCA_013398855.1 Mohoua ochrocephala
AAACCTACAGCTGAGACCGTGTCCCCCCGGCCCCGGGAAGCAGCCTCTGCGCTCTCCGCTAGCCCATCACTTGGCGAAGTTCAGCGTCTCTCCCCGGCTTCCGCCGCCGCCCCGGGTGTGGAGCCGCCTCCCCGCAGGGTGCTGGGGCACGGATGGCTCTGGATGGCTCTCCGTCCCTATCAGAGGTGACCCCTTCGGGCTGCGACCCGGGCAGGTGTTGGACCGGGCGCTCAGGGTGCTGCGGCCTCACAGCATCAAGTGCTGGAACGGTCGGAACTCGTGCACCTGCTTCAAACGGGATAAAATGCTTTGAAGGTAAGGGTTTGTGGTGGAGTGGAACGAGGGATCAGGTAAAGCTTTCTCTGCTGCTTTTGCTTCTTGCCACGGTGTGTTTGCATAGCCAGCATTAAAAATAAATAACTGAGATAAAACACATTATTGTGCACTCTGCTGAATTCAGGAGAAATGTAACTGGGTGCTCGCACCTGATCCGGGTCAGATTTGCATTAACATTTTCATGTAGTGATGAACATAGCCCTTACATCTACACGACTATTTTATGTTGCAGAGTATCAGTGCTCTAAAGGCAGATGCACGTGCCCTCTTACAGACAATTCTGTTGGCGTTGCTCTTCTGCAACTCTTTGAAGTGTTTCTCTCGGTGTTTATGTTTCTCTGTTATGGCGGACACACCACCCTCCCCAAGATTTCACGTGTTTTTTGGGGCTAGTATTTGGTAGAGAGATATGATTCTGTAATACCTAATGGGATGCACCTTAAAGAAATGCAAAATTTACCTTTCACTGGAAATGGTGCTGTGCTAACTTTTTTTTTTATTATTTTACCTCTTAATACTGGTGTCCTGTTCCATTCTCTAGACTTGGTGTTGTGGTGTTGTTTGAGATGCTGGTGCTGCTGCTCACCTGGTTGTATACTTCATGTCTGGTTAGTGCAGACCTGACTCTACAAACTCTTGGGCACACAGATTTTCTTCATACTTCCCCTTCTGTGAAGGGAATACAGTTGTTCCTCCTTTTCTCATATACTCTTTTTAGGATTAAAGCCACTAATCATAAGGCTATGTGAGTATTAAAAGATGCAACATGATGAGGGCTGTGGAAGTAAACAAACAGATTAGATGAGTCTGCTGAAATTATTTACTTAGCTCCATGACTAATCATATATTTGAAGTTGAACCTGTACCTAAGCTCTTTGCATAATTCAAGGGCCCTAAATTAAATATCCTCTGGATCTTGCCTGTAATTTCAATGTTGGGCCTCCTTCCTTTGCACCTTCTGGTTTTCTTTGAGTTTTGGGTCGAAGAGCTAAGGTTATTGCATATCAGTAACAATTTATTGTATCAAGCTGCTGACCTAATACTTTCATGCAGAAGAAGGAGATGGGGCTCGAATGCGTATATTCTTAGCACATGATAATTGATACATTTTTATTTGCCTCGAAGGCGTTTTTGTCTCATTTTCAAATGCTGTAGGATGTGGATATTTTTTCCATTGGAAATAAATACTTTTTTTTTCAAGTCATAAGACTGAAATGATTGATGATTTCAGGATTTAATTAAAACACAGAAAGCTCCATGCATGACTGATTTAGTTTCAAGGAAACCTTGCAGAGTTCAGAAATGAGAGTTTATGAAATGGGGCTGAAAAATCAAGTGACTGATCGGTAAGAGGTCTCTGATGGAGTAGACAAGAGGCAGAATAGCCAAGTTTTTTGTGACTCTGACTTCTAAAGCATAGAAATTAGAAATGCTTGTGAGATGATTAATATCTGTGTTTCATTTGTTTGGGGTTTTTTTCTGAGCAACAAACAAACAAAACAAACCTCAATGAAAAATAAAACACACAGAACCACAAACAGGATTTGTCTGACTTTTCTAATCTCCCAACTTTTGAACTCACAGCCAATTCTAACCAAAATTGACAGAATAAGAGTAATGTTGTGTCAGCTTGCTACAAGGGTCATGGAAATCAATTGTTTAATAGAGAAGGACTATTTAATACCTGACTAGAGGAAGAAGCAGGGAGAAATCTGTCCCACCCTGTCCCAGCACCTCAGTCAGCGTATGGCTGTTGCTACCACAGCAGCTGTCCTTTGCCAATCACAGGCTGTGCAAAGATTGGGGGGGAATAAGAGAAAGGAAAGAGCACAGAAGGAACTTCCAGAAGAACTGAAAGTTTATGGTGGCAAAGAGGCAGTCATGGGGTGAGGGCTGGGGTCTTCCCAAGGGGGAGTGTGTTGAGCAAATAATTCAAACATAAAATCATAAATCAAACACTTTGTTTTCACAGCTGAATAAACAACCTGTTAGGGTTTTTTTTCCTTCCCCAAAAGAGTTGTTATGATGTGTCAACTCAAATGCCAACTCACTGAGGTAAGGTCACTCTTCTTCCTGGCTTCTTCTGAGCTTCCCTCTTGCTAGGCAATGGGCACTTAGACTTCACATTTCTTTTGCAAGATTTACAGCTTTGCTCAGTTGTGGTGAGCAAGGGAGGTAGCATTTTAAAGGAGGGATACAATTAAAGCCCTCAAGTAGATAGGCTTGATTGTAATTCCAAACTCTAGTAATGCATGCCCACTAAAAGGTGTATATATTTTTAACATTTCCATGTAATGTTTTTCAGCTGTTTCTAACCAAGAGCTAGAAGCTCTATGCCACTTGTGAGTGCTATTGAAAGACTGATTTATTGTCTAGAGAGAACTATTTTCAAAAAATAGTTTGTGTACATGCAGCTTCTAATGCTCTTTTTTCCTGCCTGTGACTAATCCCTTTGCCTTTCCTAAGACAATTTGTGGGAGGAAGGCAAGAGGATTCACCCCAATGCTGAAATGAAAAGCTACGTCACAGGAAGATTTCTGATGTGTTGGGGTGGTTGGAGTGGTGAGCAGCCCGAGTCTGTACAAAACCCACCCACCTCTCTTGTGTGGGCTGGGAGCAGGCTTTGACTCTGGTTAAGGAAGTGCATTTTACTGCAAAGTCACTCAGATCCTGCCATAAGAATTTGGGGGTCAGTTCCAAGCTGTCACATTCCGACAGATTTCTTGAAGCCGTCAATGAGGGCTAAGTCCGTATGGAGACTCAGGCTTTTTCAACGCTGCATGTTTCAGCTCCTGGCTTTTGGCTTTTATTCAGCAGCCCAAAGCCCCACACCAGCCAATACGTGACACAGAAATTGTGTCTTGAATTTAGCTTCTTTTCTTAAATGAATACCAAGGAAGACACCGTGAGAAGGCACTTTGTTTCGTGTTGGGGCTCCCAACTTCATCTGTCTTCAGGGAGGAAAATCTATAGAAATCATTTGGGGTAATTTCTTTCTTTAGGAACAACTATACTTGGGGTCCTTCGTCTGAGGACCATCCCTGTCCTCACCCAGTGAGAAAGGAGGTGTCCCATGGAGCAGGATTTGTGGATCTGGTGTCCTTCTAAATGTCGATGAGGATTCAGAGACCCACCAGCTTCCATTCTTTTAGGGACTGTCGTACCCATCAGGATACAGGCTGCTCCACAGCAGTCCTCCTCCCTTCTCTCCTTTTGGAGAAGGGCCAGAGCAGAGTTCAGGGCTGTTCTTTGGAGTGGGTAAGACGGAAACTCACAGTGTCTCCTGGGGACAGGGGGATTCTCTTTATTTTAGATGAAAATGCCTTTAGCCAAACCATTGGTTGACATGCACAATTTGGAGGGTACGGTGTAAACCCCCGGCTCTGTACAGTAACCTCAGCAGCACATTAGGATGTTGTTTGGCACAACCCTGCTGCTATTCAGTCTCTTCTGACTTCTCTCTGACTGTAGTTTTGAACAATTGCAGCTGTTTTCGCTGTTTTGTGTGGAGCTCAGTCTTGGACGTTGTCAGTGCATGTCTTCTGGACCAGGTCTCCCGAATCCGATCTCCGTTGTCCTATGAGATGTCAGTCCAGCTCCTTTGCCATCTTCACATGCAGCTTATGGCACCACTGATGAATACCCAAACTGGTTATGTATTTGGAGGGTTGATTATGTGTTTATTAGACATTTATGTCTTTATTTTGTGGAGCTAGGCTTTAACCTCTTCCGGATTCCCATCCTCATGTGTGGGAGGGAGACAAGTGTTTTTCTGCCTCAACAGCAGTGATGAGAGTCCCTGTATCGTAAAACGAAACAAAGCTGAGTTAAACCTGAGCAAATGGGGCTTGTTTCCATCATGGATTTTGTTGGTGGCAACACACAACACACATTTTGGACTGTAGAACATACCAAAAAAACAATTTTCCTCTCTCGGTGTTAATTACGTAAGCATTAATAAAAGCTTGCTGAAACAAAGTTAGGGCATCCGCCTGAATAACTGTAACCTCACTTTTAATCAGCAGCAATGAATGCTCAAGGATAACAGCAAATCATTTGGACGGATTATTATTTTTCTTTTCTTTTAAAGGAGAAACAATTGTCCTGATTAGCAGTATTGGTATGTAAGAGTGTGGGTATGAAAACAACTCAATGCAGTAATGTAAAGTGTTTGTTGAAGTAAAGTACACTCAATTAAGCTGAACTGAAAATGCGGTTACGGTTGTACCCCTGGTTGCTCTCTCTCGTTGTTTTGAAAAGAACAAATTTAACCCAGGAGAAAAACAAACTGCTGATGTGGGTGCTCTGGCTGCCCTGATCTAAAGGGACAGTGCAACACTCGTACAGCCGTGGGCAAGAGGTCCATGATGTCCTTTTAACGGATTATGAGGGAGTTTGTTTTTATAGTTTATTCCTTAAACGATTAATAAGAGATTATTTCATCTACACTGGGTAAATCTAATTATCTTCTCTTTTACACGAACTATTCCCCTCATATGAATTCCACTGATTTCAATTGAATTACTGCTTATTTATGTTGGTTTAATTGCAGAGAGATTCAATACCTCCAAAGTTATGGAAGCAGTAGAGGCGCAGCTTTTCTAGGACCCTTGGATGCAGAAAATTAAGATAAGGAAGCTGTGCTGGCTCCTCTGTATTATTGCTGAAGCGGAAACAAGTTCAGCTTTACTTGCACATTGTATTTTACTGTGAGTGGTAAGTTACCCTTCATGGGCACAGCTAAGCAGTGTATTTTTGAGTTGCCCAATTTTAATGCTCTAGTGGGAGTACAAGGTTGACTTCCACACCTAATAAGTATTAAAGTAGGACTCGATGTAGCTGCTAGGGCTTTAAAACATGATCAGTCAGCTATCTCCAAAATCTGGCCTTACTCAGAGGGCAGTCCCTTAGAAATTGCACTTTCATCTCAAAACATCAGCCTTTCAGAGTAGTCTAATACAGCATTGCATGAGAGACCCAGACAAGATCAGCGCCCCGTCCTGCTGGATGCTGTGACCCCACACAGACAGAAATGGCTTGGCCTTCAGTGTGTTCGTGGTTTAAGCTGACAGCAGGAAGCAAAAAGCTGGGAGAATGGGAGAATTGCTCTGGTTTTGCAGGCAGTGAAGTGCCAGGAGTAAACCCCCAAACCTACCAAGTGTAAGAGAACAATAAGAATCTCGAAATCTGTGAAAATTTCAGACTAGGTAGAGATGATAGACTGAAGTTGAGCTTGTCTGCCATGGAAAATGAGGCAATGCTAATCATTGTCCATTTGAGAGCCAGCAGGCTCATCAGCATGTGCTCCCCATATCCCATCAGCATATCTCTCTCTATGGAGCATGTTATCCCTTGCCCAGGGTAGGTGTCAGCAGAAAAAAAATCTGTGGGCAAAGAAAGGTGAGAAAAGGGTAGACTTGGGTCCTCTGTCCGTTAGGAAGCCAGGTATTAGTTCAGCTCCTTGTGGAACAAGGTTTCATTTTGCACACGGAGCGGAACTGTGTAGAGTTGATTTAGCTCTTTCCCCTGTACCAATTTGTGTAGATCCTCTATCTTCTACATCCTTTGGGAGGAACTTTCACGAAGCCGCAGAAGCAAAACCCATCAAAACTTCAAGTGGTGAACTCTAAATCAAGAAGACGTGCCAAGGAACTTAAGGGAAAGTGTTTGAAACTGGTTTTTATTACATTCTCTGACTTTCTTGTAAACTGTAACTTTCAGTGGACGGTATCTGGCACAGGTGCTGAAATTAGTGAGAGAAGTTCTGCTTCTGTTGGCGTAAATGGAAAGATGATTTTAGAAATTTCTCCGGCCTTAAGCAACCCAGCCCTAAGGATTTTAGGAGTAACAGCTGTGGGAACTTCTTGATTTGATCTTGTTATCATTTCAGACAGTGAAATCTGCTTTCTCTATAATTCTACCTGTAAACCTGATGGGTTTTGGCAGTTAATTCTAGCCATGTTCCCTTGAGTGCTTCCTGGGACTGTCTGAATGTCAGCTGTCATATAAAGGTCCCCTTAACAGGAAATTTGGCAAGAAGAATGATGGTGGGTCAGGACCAGAAATTTCAGTGGAAGGCTCAAACGCCCCTTTGAAGGATGGGAAGACAAAGGGAGATGGCCAGGCTGATGCTGTAAATGTCCTGAGTGATCAGAAAACCTGATCTAAAGGTTTTAGGGCCGTGCTTTCCCTGACTGGAGGGAATTTAACCACAGGGTGCAACCTGAGGAAGAGCAGGCTCCCTGGTGTTGATGGAGCATCCTGTCGAGGGTATTTTGGGTGATGGGGAGCAAAAGGAGCGGTGGTTTTTGTCGCCTTGAGCAAATATGCACCAGCAAGTACACATGTACTTTGCCTACAAGGGCTGTTATTTTAAGGGGCTGGGAAAGACCGTTCCTCCCCCATTAAATATTTGCCTGGAGTGTTGTGGAAGGGCTGTGTAGAGCTCAGGGGGTTTCCAGCAGTGCGTGGGATTTCGTGCTCTGTATCCCTGCGGTGTCCTCAGGCACAGGAAGCCCTGAATCTGAATGAGTTCTGGGCATCAGCGGCGACAGAACCATCCCTGTTTATTTGTGGGTGCTGCTCTGCCACTGTTTTTCATCTTTAATGAGAGCTGAACACACCATAAAATTTTATTGGGTGTTTATGCTAACAAAATTAACTAACAGTTGGTGCTTTAAAAATGCAGCCAGAGCTCTGAGCGCTATAACTGGGAATCTGCAATGGCTTTTTAACTGGTGTAGGACAGAGCAAATGTGTGAGTGCCAACGTCATTTAACAGCAAACCACTTTATATTAACTTTTTATTGACCAGAACTGATTAATTGAAATTTCCAAAATAAATCTTAGCACGATATGTGCTTAAACAAAATCAGATTTTTAGACATTAGGTAGCTGGAAGCTCTGTCAAAATTGTGGGGTTAATTTATAATACCAAGTCTAATGGGCTGATAATCAAAATAAATTAGCTTAGCCACTTCAATACTTCAATGCTTAAATCAAATAATAGGAAGAAGATTTATTTTAGCGTTTTGATTATTGTGTTTCCCAATAAAATAGATATAATATCATGCTGTGAATGCTGTATGGATTACTTGAGGCCACAATTTCAATGGGAGTACAAAGGACCTCTAGGCTATAGAAAAAAAAAAAGAAAAGGGATTATCTTCAGACTCAATTTCTTGCTCAGTAGAATGGATTTGGCTTATTTCTATATCAGCACTGTTAAGTAAACCTAGGAAAGTGATTTGCTTTCATTCATTTATTTATTTAGCGCTTTTCTTTATTTTCATGCAGTTTGCCCATGCCTAATCTGGAGAGTTTGATGTTTATGATCTTTGCATTATACCAGGATGTTTTATGCTGGTTTTAAAATAAGCGGATTGACATGCTGGGATTTTTAATTTTTTATTTTTTTTTCTTATCAATGAACTAGTTTGATTATCAGGTAGCACTCGTTTACTATGTATTTATCTAGGTGTTGTCAAGGATGCTTTGCATTTTATGGCATTTACATAAATAACGCTTGGCTAAAGCACTTGAGGGGAATGTCCTGATCCCTGGAATAAGCCCTGAGTTCCATTGGGATAGTGCCTGAGTGGTTTGGGCTTTACATTGTCAGGTTGTCATAGGCTGTGGCTGATTTTGAAGGCTAGACACCGCTGCCATCAAGGAAAACTTCTCTAACCTGCTTTTAACCTCCCAGTGTAAGCATGATCGTGGGGATCTGATGTGAACTCACAGCAGTCAGCAGTAGCTGCACCTCACTGAGACTGGGACAAAGGTTCTGCCCACGCTTTAGTTTTTTATTGGTGAAAGTAAGGATGAGCACTTCCCTTGCATGGTCTGTGAGCTCTTTGGTGGAGCACGATAACTTGGTAACCCACTAAGTGGGGTTTCCATCTTTAGTGTTGGCCTTATGTTACTATGCTTAAAATCTGAGAATTTAACAAATTTTAGTGCCGTTCATACCTTGGAATGAAGGAAAAAAAGTAGAGGAGGGACAGAAATGTAGTAGGTTGCACAGTCCCTGTTCCATGTCATCCAAACCTTGCTCCAAAAGGCAACCTCGGAGGGAAGTGTACCCAAGAGACAGAGCTGTGTGGCTGGCGTGTAGCACATGGAGGGTAAGCAGGGACCACATCAATTTTTCAGCTCTCTTGAAAGGAAGGCTGTTAAAATTATAACACCTTTGGTTGGATAAAAAGAGAGCGTGTACAGCCCTCCTAGGTGTCATGTCTTGAACAAGGTGGAATAAAATGCACTGCAGCAAAGTCAGGCCTCGTCCTTGGTGAGAGCCCCAGGGAGAAGCTTGGGGGCTGACAAAGTGGTGGGCACTGGACCCCTCTCAGCTCTGCTGGCAGATTGAAAAGGGGTAGGACATCAACATTTTGAAATCAGCTCATTTTCTTATTTGCAGATGGCATCTAAAATTGGAATGCTAGGAAGAGGCTGAAATTATGGCAGACAGATGTGTGCTGCTGGTAATTTACTGCTACTCAGGGCGGCAGATACACCACACAATTTCTTTTTTTTATTATTAGTTTACGCTTCTAGGCTTTTGACTTTTCTTGCACTTTCCCTTAGCATCCCAGCCATCCTAGTGTTTGCAGATTTTTAGTGCAGTTCTATATTCAAGTCCAATTTTGCTAGATAATGACCTCACACAGAGCCTTTGCCACTGCTTTAACTGTCTCCTAAGTGGAGGATCAGAGAGTTTTTCATAGGTTACAAGTCCAGGAAAGGTCCAGCAGCAGGGGCTAACATCAGTGTTATTTCTGTGGCAGCACTCTTTAGGAATGCTAGTTGCATATTGGGATTCAATTGAATGAGAGGCTCTCCAGCCAGATAGCAGAATACTGCTTCCTACATCAAAGACCTTAGATTTTTAATTTGTTCACTGCTTTATGGTCATCCCTCAAGCTTAGGGCTTTATTCCTTCCTTTATATTCTCGGTGCTTAGCAGTGATATCTGTGTGTGAGCTCACTGATTGTCACGGGGCTTCTCTTACCCTGGTTAACACCTCTCAGGGCTGCTCCTGGAGCCCACTGGGAGCCGGCAGTGAAACACATTTCCCCTGACACGCTGTGTTGCCTCACTGCCAGTCCCCTTGTCTGACCACTCGTTGCACAATTAATCTGCCAGCAGAGGCCACCGAAGTTTTTCAGTCACTTACTCCAGCTTTAGCCACTCTTTACTGTTAGAGATCTCTCCTCCAGCAGGTCAGGACTGTCCTTCAATTTCCCAGGTCCTGATCTCTGCATGCTCTGTACCTTCACATTTCCTGACTTGTTCCCAATTTAATCACTTGAGTTATCTCGATATTGCTAGAATTCCCTAAGGCTGAAGCAGTATTGCCGAGCATATCTGTGCCCTGTCTGTATCCTTCACTCCCTCATTTAGGGTTCGTTCCTGCTTCCTTCCTGTGCCTGCTCTGCTCCTACTGTTTTGGGTGGGTTTTTCTTGTTTTTTTTTTTTGTAGCAGGGGAGGGCACTGAATACTCCACTCTACAAAGAAGTTAATTCACTTTCAGCAAATAAAACCAGCTGGTTTTCCCTTACATTAAGCGATAAGGGGAATTTGCTTGTATTTTTCTTTTTGTTAATCGGTGTGTATTTTTGCCTGTAAAGGGCATTTGTAGCACAAAAAGTAAATTGCCTTGCTGGTTTGTCCAGCTCGGGGGCACTAAAGGGCTGATTTGGACTGAAACACAGATTTCTTTAATGGGCCACTGCAAAGGCAGGGATGGCTCTTCCGAAGGTAGTTCAAGCTGCCATGCAGAAGCTGCATCTAGAATTTCTAGCCGTGCATGGTCCCAGTGGAAGTGATGAAGGTATTAGCCAAGGAAGGAGGGAGGAAAGAATTTGTTTATGAACCCTCAAAGTCTTTAGTTATGGCAATAATGTGTTGGTGGGTTTTTTCTCTTTTATCTTTTTTTTTTTTTTAGAAAACTTCAGTGCTTTCTATGATTTTAGTGGAAAGCGATCAATGCTGTGCACCATCACAGCATTAGGATAAAAATGCTGAAACTGTCTTTGACAGCAGAATATTGTAAGCGACACCCAATGATTAGCCTTCCTCACATACTTTCCTGCTACAGCTTTATTATGTTTTACAGCATATATTTTTCACGGGAGAAATTCTGATTGGCAGCTGATATGGGCTAACTGAAAGAGATGGAGATTGTCCTGGTTTTCCTTAAGCACAGGAAAGATATCTGTGTCTAACTTCCAGGAATGCCAGCAGAAGCAGCATACCTAAATCTCTTGTGTGCTGATGGAAGAATTGCCTCTAAAGCTTTCAGTGTAAAACATAAAGTTTATTGAAGAATCAGTAATGAAGACCAATAGTTCCTGGTGCTTAAAGTTTTAGTGATTGTACAAAAATGAGGCCTATAGCACTTTAATTTAGAGTTTGTAGAGACATTACCACAAATTACTTACTCTTCCTTGAAAGATCCTTTCTTATTTCCTTGTTGGCATTTGTTAGATTTGGATTTTGATATGGACATCATTTAGAAAAAAAATAATATTTTATTCAATGGAAGTTGTCACTTTTATACTCCATGCTTTGGAAATAGAAATTAAAAAGACTTAGGAGAAAGTTAAATTGCTAAGTCTGGAAGCAACAATGGTAGGACTACAGTGAAATTTTCTCCCTAAGACTGTAACAATATTCATATGAACACTGCCTGTATTTACCTGAGATTGAGAAGTTCTTTGCAGAGGCTGAAGAGCACAGATGCACCCAAATACTGCAATAAAATAATAAAAGGTAAGTGTTACAGAGCAAAGCTGTGTGTTTATGTTATGTGGTAAAGAAGGTATCTGCTGTCCCGTGTGTCGTTTCAAAGCCAGCATGCTTCATCTTGTCAACAGCACTGTGGAGTTCAGGTGGTAGTGTTTGCCAAAAAAGAGATATTTTTTGGTGAGTGAGAAGGGTATACTGGAGCATCACTGGAGGGACACCTCCCTTCTGATGTGTAAATATGAACAAATCTTCACATTTTGGCTCTGTGTCTCTGTGTGCTGTAACAGCACTCCTGAGCACCACTACACAGCATTCCTAAGCATGAGATCTCATGTATTTTTGAAGATTTCCAATTTCATTTAATAAGACAACAAAAACAAGAAAAGGAAAAAATTTATGGCCAGTGTTGCTGCAGAGGTGAAAAAATGCCAAAGTGCTGACTTGAATGAGTCCTCAGAAAGACTGAAACTCCCTCTCTGCACTAATTGAGTAACCAGTGTAAGGTGACCCTTGAAGGATAGGACTCAGTTTAGGATTCCAGCACCGATATTTAGACTTTTATTTCTGCTCACACGTAATTTAGTGGCAGGATTTTTCTGCACTAGCGCTGTGTGAGACGTGCCACATATCCTGCCAGCTGTGTTCCACAGGGACATGAATGTACCACAGGTCTTGTCTTGTGTCTGCCAGCACCAAGATTATGTCTTGGAGATGCTGGGATGTCTCAAATGATGCTAGATATCTTCATTTAGTCAGTGGAATTGGACAGGCAATACCTAAGCTCCCATTATAGTCAGTGGGACATAGTAGTGCCCAGGGAGTGATGAAACTCACTGCAAGGCTGCTGTGGGCTGGCTGCTCCCTGACTTGCTGCTTATAGTCCATTGATTTCCTTTGACTAGATCCCTGTTGACTCTAACAGGAGTTTAGACACCTGGTACTGATATAAACACCTGAATGTAGACATCCTAATCTCAAATTGCATCCCTCTTGTAGCATCAGCCTCGTCTACTGTGTTGCTAGTTGTCAGTGTGGGTGAGAAAAGCTGGGAAGAATTATGGTATGAAATTCTTGCCTGCCATTTCCCAAGAGCCGGGACATTTCTTGTGTGTCCAGATGGATGGCTGAATACCAGAGTGTAATCAGCAAACCTGAGAGTGATTTATCTATAAAAATAGAAGGCACAACAGTGAGAGCTTGGGGGAAAAAGAGCAGATCTATTTTCCTAAAATTCAGATTTTAGAAAAGCTTTGTTTATTCCGATCAGGGTGATTGTGGCAGCCGACTTAGATTGATGTCTGCATTTCAATCTTGATGAATCCTTGGAGAGGCAGCCTGCTGTCTGGACCAACAGAAAAGGGATGCTCACGTGAATTTGAAGATACCTGTTCTTTTGAAATAGGCAAATAAGGATTGCGAAAATGCTGATATCAGTGCACAGAAGATTTATGAATCTCTACGTGGAGCAGAAGGCAGATGTAGATAAAGCAGGCAAGGTTAAATCATGCTTTTCCTGTAATTGTGAATGTGATATCATTGTTGGTGTCTCTGACTGCTGGTTCCTTTGGGAACCCTGTCAAACATTGGCTAGTCACTTGTTGCTCAGGCCATGCCTTATTTTTAAAAAGTTTGCTCTAAATAAATTTAATCAATAATGAGATCTTGTGTTGAAAAATACACTGCTTTCTGTTAGCACCATATCTTTTTTTGCCCAGCAGATTGCCCTCCCCTTACTGCTCCAAGAACTAAAGATGGGGTATTTATTTCAGTGCCCAAAGCCAAGGCTCATTCTCCACTCCCTCAAGATGGGTTAAATGCCAGCATGGGGACATTTCCCTTAGTCCTCTTGTCATAACTTCAGTGGGCTTAATTCAGCACATGGCTGAGGGTAAAGAAAACTCGGGCTGTGTCAGGACTGCCAACAGCTCTTGTTACACCAACAGTCTTAGCACTGTTAAATCTTAGCATTTAGTTCTACCCTGCTTCTTTAACATTTAGGAAAGAAGATCTAAAATATTTAGACCTCTGAAAGAGGCAAATGTTGGAAAGGTTATTCAGGGGGAAATATAGTTGGTTTAGTCTTTTTTTCTGGTGGATGGCTCTGGCTTGTTACATTTAGAGGGTTTTTTAATTTAGTTGTGCTTTTTAAAGAAGGTATATTTTTCCATTAAGAAATAACTTTATGGCCAAGTGACAGAAAAATTTGTAAAAATCTATGGAGAAAACATCAAATCCTAAGGGAAAACACACACACATTAGGAAGTGATTTTCAAAACTCTGCCAGAACTTAGTGGACTGTGTTTTAGATGCATTATCCTCAGAAGGGAGGAGATAAGAAGTGAAGAAGAAACGGGCATCAGCTAGGGTATGTCTGGGGGCTCCATTGCTGTAATGTTTTAGCTCCTCAAAGCCTCTATTGAGATTTGCTACAGGTAACTACTGATTGCTGTAGATTGGATTGAATTATGTTAGATTAGTGTTACTCCAGTCTTACAGACAGTGGAACTGAGAAACAGGGACATCAGGGACTGGATTTTCAAAGATATTTTTCACTTTTGTGGTTAAACATGACATTTGGTAGTCTCTGCACAATTGTCTTCCACTACAAGGGAGGTGGGAGCTCTTCACAGGGTCTCTTTTTTTCCATCTACCACTTCTCTGGGTAACGAGTGCCAGTGCCTCACCACGCTCACAGTAAAGAATTTCTTTCAAATATCTAACCTGAATCTGCCCTCTTTTTGTTTAAAGCCATTACCACTTATCCAATCACTACATGCCCTTGTAAAATGTTCCTCTACAACTTTTCTGTAGGCTCCCTTTAGGCACTGGGAGGTGCCCAGAACTCCTGAGGGATAAATACAGAATACTCCCAATTGTTTATTATTTGTAAGGTCACAAGCCTGCAAATGGGTTTTTCTGGGATCTCCTGTTTCCTCTGGTTAGGTCTGATGGCTTTCTGCATGACATGCCCATGGTATGTACAAACACACAAATCCTTCACTTCGCTGGGAGCAAAACTCCTCTATGGCATTTAATTACCTTCAATTGGAAAACCCTGAGGAAAATTCACAGAGAATCTCCCTTCTTTGCTTTATTCCCATGTTTGCTGCATGCAGAGAGCAGGAGCAGGAGGCTGTGTAGTGACCTGAGTGTTTTAAGCTATGATTTTTTGCTCAGTGCTACTTGGCAGCTTTGCACAGAGGGTCTCCATTCCCCAGCACTGTTTATGGGTGGGGAAGCAGAGACGCCTCTCCCAAGTGAAGCTCTGAGGTCTCCTCACTCAAACCCAGGTTTTTGTTCCCTTGGACTCATACATGCTGTGCTAATCACTAGATTGCTCTGCTGCTCCTTAAAATGCTTTGATCCTGAGCTTTTGGCATTTTTTCTCTTTGTAACTTCCCTGCTTTCCCAATTCCTTCATGAAATGAAGGAAAAAGGGCAGTGGAAGTTTTTGGAATGCATGCATGCTTAATTTTCTGTAAGCTGACTTGTATCCTTCTGCCTCGCTGTGGGCTTGAAGTGAATTTTAGATTTTTAGAGCAGTGATATAAACCATTAAAGAGTTTTGCTGTCTAACCAGGCACAGTGCTTCTACAAAGCTGCCTCTTCCATCAAATAAAGATGAGAAAGAGATCAGACTGAGAAAATCACACTGTTTAGGTATGAAGAGCATGTTTTATTGATCCAGAACAAGGAGGCTGCAGTGCTGTACTGCTGGTGTGCATCATCTCCACTTGAGCATGGGTTTCACTCATGGATTGATAGCCAGCAGTAGCTGGCTGCTAGTTTAAGGTCATAGTCAAGCCCTGTGCTTGACAGCAAAGTTTCAGAAGAAAATGTGAGTGTTATGTGAGCACTTAAAGCATATTTTGACCTTTGGGTATAGCTAAATATCATAAGGGAAATTGAGGAAAGCATAGGGAACAGAGGTGGCTGTAAGGCTGTTCACGCAGGCATTACCTTCCAGCATCCCAAGAAAACACTGCAACAGGCAGAGATCAGCAGTGATGGGCCAGCTGACCAACACTGTCATGACACTGAAATGTCCAAGCCAGGCTGGAGCACAGGGTACCAAACTCTGACATGCCATTCCCAGCAGAAAGCAACTCCTTTTTCTGCCCTGTGGGGTCACATTCGAGTCAAACCTCAAGGCCAAAGAGGAGTTGCAGCACTGTGTTTTTGCAGCCAGTACGGCACTTTTCAGCAGGGCTCTTTTACTCTCTAGGTGGCTGCTGAACGTCACAAAGCCCTCGTGGCACAGGGCGCCAGCCAGGGCATGTCCACACATTTCCAGCTGAACAAGATCCCTCAGCTCTTTGCCTTTCACAGCACCCCAGTGATGGACATCCCCTTTTCCAGGGGATCGAGCCAAGAGATCCTCATGTACCAGTGGCAAGTAGAGGCTGCTTCACGGCACGCATTATTCATCACTCTGTCCACCTTTTGTGCTACTGTAAAGGCTCCTTCTCTCTACCTGCTCTGAACAGGTCTTAAGCCTGGCTGAAAATCAGGACTGCAATTCTGTGCAATTTGGTTTTATCTTTTGGCAGCAGCATATTAATTATTTTCTAATGAACCCCAGATGTAATAATAAGTTGCATACTGAAATCTGTGCCTTTCTCTTCTTTAACTTCTGTAATTTTTGTTGTGTTACAGAGAAGTTACATGATTTTTTTTTTCTCTAGGGAAAATAAACATTGCTGGTCCTGACTATTCCATTTTGCCTGTCCCTTGATTTGTAGGCTGTGTTGTATTTTCATTTCGGTTTGTGCTGATCTGTTTAGTGCTTGTGGTGGGTTTGCACGTTTTCAAGATGAGAACCAACATCAAGCTATCCTTTCTTTTATTCTCTTCAGCTTTTCAACTCAGATCTTGGCCTCTCTTAGGCAGGTTGAATAGCCAATATTTGTACCCGTTGACTGCTGTCTTGGCCTCTGAGGGGTTTTTGTTTCCAACCTGAGATCCTCTCTGTGAGAGGACTGTTTCTAGAAACGCTTTAGCCCCCTATGGAAGAAGAATGAGGCCATTTGTTTTGCAAAGTTAGATACCTACATATCACTTTTTCAAAATCCTAACCAAAAGATATATAGTAATTTCTTTTTTTAACGGTGGAATTTATTTAGATTTTTTTTAAAAAGCTCCATTTTGTGAGAGGAAAGGATTTTCCATGGCATCCATTTAATCTGCCCTTTTCCATTTGAAAATGCTCAAGTTGCAACCTCCTTGGTTTTCAGTTACTTCTGTAAATCTCTTTAAAAGTTCCTTTCGCAGTGCACTGCAGAAGGAAAAAGAAAAGAGAAGACATGGAGAGACTTTGTATGTTGAGGAGGCTACTTCAGACAGAGGCAATTAACTGGTGCTGCACAACTCATACAAGAAAATCAGGAGATGTGAACTGAAGATCGGTCTTTGAAAATGTGTTTAACAGGCAGAGCTTGAAAGCCTCTCACTGCAGCAGACTGGGCTGAGGGCACCAGGGTTCGATCCTGGGTCCTAAGCAGCCTCCTTACTGCAACACAGGATGAGGAACTTGGTTCCTTCTATTCTCAGATTGATAGGGACGGGATAATTTTACTCCATGCTGGATGAAAGCAGCCCACAAGTCTCTTACATAAAGGTTATCTGTGATTATTCCTTATTTTCTTTTTCTTTTTTTTTCATAGCTCATGTATGGAGTAATGTACTTCACTCGTAAGAGAGAAGCAGCAATATGTTAACTGATGTAAACCAACAATTTACTGAAGTTTGATTGTACAAAATTCAGTGCCAAGATACACTTGACTATTTACTGCATAGAGGACAGTGTCAAGCAAAACTGCCAGGGAGACTCTGCCATTGAGTCACGAGATTCAGAAGGGAACCTTTTGCATTCTAAATGCCTCCTCAGAGTGCGGCTTAGGTGCAACTAGATCCAGACTTAGTTTCAGACTTGGTCAATGGTTTATGTCTAAAGGATTGTATGTGCCCAGTCAATCCTTTAAATCACTTAGCTAACATTTCATAGTCTAATTCCCAATTCACTACCGATTATCTGATGTGATAAGGATTCTCTTGGACTCAAGGAGTAACCCAGACTTGTAGTTCAAGTACTGATGGATGGATAACAGAGGACATTGTCCTCCTTACCTCGTCTTAGAGTAAGTTTTGAGCTCCTCTGTTATTTGTCCTGGTGTATTTCTTTCTTTCCTTCTTTTCTTTTTCTCTCTTTCTTTTCCTTCCTTCCTTCCTTCCTTCCTTCCTTCCTTCCTTCCTTCCTTCCTTCCTTCCTTCCTTCTCATTCTACTCTGTATTACTCTGCTGACAGGTCCAGATCTGGTGATCTCAAGAGTTATTTCTCTTTGAACTGAGATTTTCTCAGTTCAGATCTCGAGGCATCTCTGCCCTACAGGAGAAAACCCCAGGGAAAAGAGAGTAGCCAACTGGAGCCCTCCCACTCCAGTGGCCGGGGTCTTTTGTCTCTCTTGAGTATCCAATCGTTAGTGTCTCCTGGCAACACGTATGGGGAAAATTCCTTAAGAGAAAAGGGAAACAAAAGGGGAACTCCTAAAACCCTAACAATACCACAGAACGCAGAAATGATTAATGGTGTCATTGGATACAGCTCTTTTTTTGCTCGTTCTAATTTTTTACAGGAGGAGCCGGGATATGTAAAAATCTATAAAGGATGAGGTTTCAATTCTGCACGGTTTTTGTGTCTGAGTCAACTGCTGAGACTGGAGCTGATAAAAAGTCAGAATTTATCATTCCTCCAAAATTTTGTCAAAATTGATATGATTGCATAAACAGAGCTGGTTTTCTCAATCAGGCTTTTCCTAGTGGAAATCTGTTCCAGTGGAAAACCTCTGGCAGATCTTGTTAAATAACATAAGGATACTGAAACTACTTTGACTGAGGAATGAGGCAGTTGTCTGCTTGGGCATTGAAAGGAAAAGAAAGAAGAATCCACAGCAACAACAGGAACTGCTGTTTTGAGACTTAACATCCATCCATCCATCCATCCATCCATCCATCCATCCATCCATCCATCCATCCATCCATCCCCAGTCTCAGCTCTTGGTCTGAGCAGAATTCCTGAACATTCCTGATCTTCCTTTCTGGCAATAGTTTTAGCAGGTATGTAGCCATGGACATCTGTCTGGAGCAAAGAAAGTGTTACACAAAACAAGATTCAAGAAAAAACCAAAATACATTTATTGCCTGTGATGGAAAGCTGTAGGTGTGTGGCAGAGGCATATTCAAACTCAAAATGCAAAGCCTACTATCAGGGAGCTGAATGTGCTGTCAGATAAAGAAAAAACACTGTAGAAGGCAGCACATTCATAGCAACATTCGGAAAGATAATATACAACAGATAAAAGACAAGCATCCCAATACAGAGAGAATTATACCTCCTTACAATGAATATGTCTTTTCTAACAGCAATGAAGAACTTTTTTTATTGGCTCAATTCCATTCTTTTCACTTGTTCATGTGAATACTATTTCTGTCACAGTTAATTAAGCAGATTAGGGTTTGAGGGGCTTTGCCAGGTTCCGTATTGTTTCTCCCAGCAGAAGTGGTCACTGGCTAAAAATTCTCCAGAGAGTGTCAAGTGTTGGCAGGAAAAAGTCACTGGGGCCTTGCGTTAAAATGGAAATGTCACTGATTTGCTGCAGTAAAGAAGCAAAGATGCTTCTTCCCCAATACTGACATCCCAGATGTGCTCCCACATTATTTGAAATTCATGGAAATTGGATATTCATAGCACTGTGCTCATTAATTCAAATAGAAATGGGTCCCAAATAGTAAGCAAGTGTTTTCAACTTGCATGTGTTAAGCTGCAAGAGCCTATTCTTAGCTTATTCATTTCAGGTTGTGATCAAACTGGATTAAGATGTGCATTTATACATAGTTTGACACAGTGTGTGAAAGGTGGAAGGATAGTTATGTGATTTCCATGGCTGTCGAAATATTTGCTTGTAATTAGCAACCAGAAGCATGAAAGGATTTGTTGCAGCAGGGATAAATCTTTAAATAATGCCAGCACATTTCCCAAACCTCATCTCGTACTGGCCTCCGTGGTTAAGGCAAATGAACAGGAATAGAGATGAACCAAAGGCAAATGTGATACTGGAGAGAAAGAGGCAAAAATTCAGTATCTTTTGAGGAGATGCCAGTCAGAGAATTGCTTTGTGTTTGAATCACAGTAGCCTTGTATTTGAGATGTGTGCGAGACATCCCCACTCTTCATCATGCCCCAAAATAAACAACAGATAACGTGTGAAACATGGAATCAGAGATGCAGAGTGTTTTGCTCACAATCTCTTTGCAGGTTAGTGGCAGAAGGTGGGGGAAAGGCTCGTAGGTCCTCAATTTCTGCTGCTTAGACAGCACTGGCTCTGCTCAGCAGCTCCTGTCTGGAAGGGTGCAGGCAGAGCCCCCACCTGGCTTTCCTTGGGGGGATTTTGATCCTGAGAGCTCTTGCCAGTGGATGGCTGGGAAGACCCAGGTCCCTTTAGCTGCTGCTGTTGGACTAAGAAATGACAGGCAGATGCAGCTTGGAACATTCAAGCCTGTTTTAGGAGATGTGCTTGTGCTTGGTACCCGGAAACAGCTTGTTAGGGGAGGTCTTACACACCTGACTGCTTCCTGTGGCAGGAGGTTTTTCTGTGCCAGGAGGGGATTCTTTTGCAGCTGAACTGCAGAGGAAAAATTCCATCTGAGTGTACAGAACAGATTTCCTCTGTGCTCAGGAGAAACATGGATGCTGCTGCCTGGTCCAGCTGAGGGTTCTGGCATGAACCAGCATGGCAGGGCCTTGCTTCAAGTCTCCAGTGTGCTAGGCAAGATGATGGCCATCACCTTAAACGAGTTCTGATCCCTTCTGGACCAAGTCTGTTGGCTCTCTGTCAACAGGAGACTGAATTATCTGTTGTGGCCTGAGATCTGGGTGCCAGCAGCTGGCTGGAAGTCCTGTGCCACTGCAGCACGACTTGTTCCTTTCCCGGCTGCGCTCCCCATGTGAGAGCACTCTCACAAATGCTACCCTGAAAGCTGCCAGCAACAGCCTTTGGACTGAGTGTTAGTGGGATTGCCTTAATTGTCCCTGATATCCCCAAGCACCGTGCTCCCTTCTCTGCCACTGCTTCCCTCGGTGGGCTCTCTCCTGCAATGCCTGGTCCTTATGGGGCGGCAGCAGGAGGAGGATACGTGATGTTCCCGTGCAGAACAGCCTGCACATTTCTGTTCACTGAGGCTGATGGGCTGCCCTGACTCCAGCAGATGAAATGTGCCTGGGACAGTTCTCAGGCACTGAAGCCAGCTGGCACATGCTGCCTGCATCTCCATTGCTGAACCTTGGAGCCTCCCCAGAAGGGACGATTGCTTTTTGGCAATGGGCCAGCACCTGCGTTAATTCCCAATGCACCCAGGAGTTGCCTGGAGGAAGGAGCACTGGTTGTCAAGGGCCAAAACCGTGCCTGTGACTGTGTGAACAATTTAACTTTGTCCAGGCCTCAGTGCCGGTGCCCACAAATGGCCCTCGACTCTGGTTAGTTTATGAACAGAGACATGTGGCCCTTTCCCTTTTTATCTCTCAGGGGACCAGTCTCACAGCCGTGTCCAGTGCTCCTGGGTGCACAAGGGGCAGGAAGATGCCAGCATGTGTGAGGCCTTAGTGAAGAGATCTACCCTTCTTAAAATCACGTCATTTCCTGATTTCTCTATGTGGCTCCAAGCTAGGACTAAAATCCAGAGGAAAACTTCTCCTGGAGTGTTTTACTGACTCTCACAAGTCCGTAAGTAGTTTCATGGCCTCTTTAGAGAATGGCAAAATGAAAGGACTGAAAATGAGCACTCTCATCCCAAAGGCACCTTGGCTTATTTTCCCTGTCTTTTCAAGGTAACCATTCTGTTACTTAGATGTTGGAGGCACTTGGGAAAAGCTTCTTCTTTAAAGACCCATGAATGGATAGACTGTGTGTCAAAATGCAATTTAAAAAGGCACATAATAAAAACAATATCATTTCATAACTCTCAGTACCATTAAGCTACTCAGCAGGGGATGCAGAAGTCACCCAGGAAAGAAAAAGCAAGATAATTTTTCAGAAGAACATAGGCTGCTAAATTACTTTGCAGCTTCCAACCATCTGGGGAGAAAAATAAAGTACATTCATCCCTGCTTGAACTGATGAATAGAAACTGCAGAAAAGACTGGGTTTTTGTATTTCTGGTCTGCATGTTAATTCAGAGCCTGGAGCTGGTGGATTCTGCTTCAACTGAGCATAGTTAGCAGAGAGTACGTGCTGAGAACTTGCCTCTGTGGTACAGTGTGAATAATTTCATTCTGTTGGAAGTGGTTTCTCAATGGCCTGTGCAGAGAGGAAGATCTCTAGTCTGGTTTTCTGGGAAAATGAGGTGTTATGTGACCGCAATGTGTGCGCGAGTGCACAATCACTTCTGCTTCTCTCCGGTAGCTTTTTGATTCAACCGACCAGTATCAGCTAGATGTGATGGAAGGTCTGACAAGCTTCATGAAAATCAATGGCTTCATAAAGGAGAGAGACTCTTTTTATGCCTCCACCATATTAAAGCCTTCAGTATGGATTTACTCACTGGAGACGCTGTACAAAGGAGAAACAGGAATGCTCTAGCCAAGGAAGGAGCATCAGTAGGAGCTGATACCTTCTTAGACATCAGAGAATCTTGCCATGAGCCACAGAAGACAAGACTTCAGTAGTTCCATTGCCCAGGGAGCCAATATTTTCCCCTCTTTTAGTTTCTTTCTGCTCTTCCAGACAGCGATATAATGTTATTTTAAGGGCTATGAGTAACTAACAAATAAAGAAAATGTGGCATCCTGCTAAAGACTTCTGGAAAGCAGCCCAGCAGAGAATTGCTAGCAAAAAACCTGCCACCTAGACCATATTTCCTTCCACCACAAGGTCACGGTGAAGCATCAGGGGTCTCCGTCTTCCTTTGAACTTGTGGGCATTGTTGCTGCAAGGAAAGGTTGATTGCTTTTGTGGGTGAGGAGCAGCTATTACTGTGAGGATTGGCTGTGCCATGGCAGAGTTCTGGACCTTGTGGAACACAGCTTGTCACTCATGGGAAGTGTGTAGTTTTTAGCAGGTTTTCCTCATTTTAGGGTGAGCAGGTAATTTATAATGTTTCATGGGTTGCTATAAGGGGTGGGATTCCTTGGGCAAATGACCCCTGTTCAAAGCCCCAGGTCTGTGAGGCTTGTGGTGACCCAAAGGAGGCTGAGCTAACACCCACTAATGACTCCAGTGACAGCACAGGTGGCAGTGGAAGCAAGGCAGTTTCAGTAGAAGAAGTTGGGCAGAAAAAAAATTGTATCTGGGTCCAGACTTAGCATCCTTCAGTGCCTTTCCACAGTATTGTTGTGTGTGCAAGAATTAAAAGAGAAACAGCAATGAAAACAGCTAACGAGCAGCTTGAGCCATCATCACAAGATGTGATTGCACATGTGGGAGCCATTTACCCACACACATCTTCAAATAAGGACTTACTTTCTTCCTTTGCATGAGAGGAGCCCCCTGTAAACATCCATGAAACTATTTCACTATCATCCTTTATCATCCTTCAAATTATTTCTCTTTTTGCTCCTTACCATCCTTCATTCCTTTCCCTGTTTCTCTCCTCTCTGTCTCTCCATGTCTCTGTGCTGTCTCTGAAATTTGAGACTTGTGGTGCACAGGCTCTTTCTGGTTTTTACACAGCACATTGGGCAATGCATCAGAGCCCATTCTCGATGAAAATATTATATTATGTTTGTAATAATCATACTTTACACACACACACAGAGATACTTACTCCTTATTTATTTCTAAATTAAAAGAGAAATGTGAACTCTCTGACGTTTTGATAAAGAATATCCCAGGTAGAGTTGCTTTTGATTTATTTTGTCGTCATTTTTTCCCCAACTACAAGGGACTTTATCCAGAATTTTACAGTCTTTTTCATTTTCCTTGAGCCTGGTTGGAGTTTGGCTAGCACTTTATCAGATCCTGAGTCCTGTTCCTGCCCTATTTATTGAATCTTTTTTAGCATTTGCACGATTTTTGGCAATAACCTTTTCAACCATATCCATATGGTAGAATCCTCTCCCACTTCCATCAGGTAGCTTGGTTAACAGCAGCAGCATTTTACTCTTGATGCAAAACCCTGGTTCTCTTTGCCACAGGGAGTTGTGTGCTTGGGTTCATCCAACCTTCCTGACAAATTTAAGTGAGAAGTCTGGTCCCCTCCAGGCTCTCTTTGTAGTTGGTGGAGTTTGATGGATGTGCCCAAAAGCAATTCTCCCCACCCAATACATGAAAGATTCTTCACAAGCCTCTGTCTCAGAGCTCCCAGCCTTGGTCTGAACAGTGTCAGTGTTTGGCCATTGTGTTTGTTGTGCTGAAAAATGTTGCAGAACACTCCTATCATTCCTAATGGAAGATAGACCAGTGACTTCACTGCCGTTTCGATTTCTAATATAATAAGAAATAAGGTAATGTGGTTTTTTGATTTATAGCTTGTGGTTTATGACTGCATTGCTGCTGTTTATGTGGATAACTGTATACTTAACAAACTTAGACACGAGGTCAATAGATCAACAGATAGGTGGGCAATGGGGATACAAGAGTTACAAATGAAGTCACAGAACCCATGGTCTTTGGAGTCACCTGAAGTACGGTGAAAAGGAAGCAGGTGAGAACCAACAGTCCAGGGCAGAGTCTGGCCAGCTGGAACAAGGCACTGATGATGGAGTGCTTACAGTGCTGGACTGAAACTCTGCCTTGGCAGGAGGGCTTTGATCTCTTTTGGAAAGGCCATAGCTGAACTCCTCAAGGGAGACCGTTCTGGGGCATAGGCTGTAGTTAGAAGTATCTGCATTCCCAGCTTAGTGCCCTGAGTCAAGAGTCAAAATTCAGGTGGGATGGACCATTCTTTATCTTTCTGTACACATGAGAAAACGAAGAGCTGTGTCCCATGACTTTTGCATGAAGTATCCATTCCATATTTTGCATCCAGTATTTCTAAAACCTGTCAGAGTATGTCTGGGGTGCAGCAGAGAGAATCTGCCAATATGTCTAGAGAAGTAATGTTTTATTGAAGTTATTCCGTTGCTGTTTAATGCATTCTTTGTCATGTTTCTCCTGGAAGGCAGGAAAGTCCTTTCACCTTTCTGCAATTGGAAACCGTGGCATGAAATTCTTTGTCCCAGGTATTTCAGGAGGTCTCTGCTGGAAGGATCAAGGTCCAACACTCACTTCTGAATCTGTATAAGATGAAACCTCACTTGGGATCTTTACTGATGGGTTGGGACTAGCTACTAAGGTGGGTTACTTTTGACCAGGACACATTCAGGACTTTGAAATGGCTTCCGTTCTAACCTCAGGGTGGACACAGGGATGGTTGGGAGGTGTTTGTGCAGTTCCTTGATTTCAGAAAGGGGCAAGAATTTAATAACCAAACTTTGGGGCTGACAGACCTAGGCAGAATTTTCTTTTGGTCAATAATACTCAATGTTCGGACTCACATCTGTCAGCCTCTGTCTTTTGCTGTTTTTCAGTTTCTCTTCCAAACTCTATCTGTAGTTAATAATTTAAATTTTGCAGGCTGGCTGTTCACTTTGTTTTGCTCTGCACTGCATTCTTTGAAAACGCATGGGAGCTTTCCTCGATATGATAACAAAGACTAGGTATAATATACCCAGAGAGGGCTTATCACTTTCTTACAGTGTATAGCAATTACAGTAGTGCTTTTGATTTATGTTATATCCTCCTAGCAACCACACATTTTGTTTGCTGCCTTCATTTCAGCTGCACATTGAACTAACAGATTTGGGATTTTTTTCCTCACAGTGAAAGCCCTTAATCTCTTAAACAGCTCCAAACCACCTTCCTGGTCTCTGTGCTAAAACTTCTCATTTTTATCATGTTTTTTTCTTTTATTATTATCATTATTACTTTCCTTTCTTTTCTCTAGACCTATTATTTTCTTCATTTTTGCATGAACTTTAAGCTTGACCACTTTATTGATTTAATACCTGACTGTACATTTTTTAGATTTGGGGCATTGATATGGGTACTCTGTGTCTACTCCAAGTTGGTATCTGCAAAATTCCCAACCCTGTCCAAGTCTTCTGTGCAGAGCGAATGCTGGCACATGGGAAGTGTTTACTCCATCCACAGCACTTCCACTGTTTGTGCTGCTATTGCATTTCTGCTCTGAATGCCTTCAAGGGAAAAAACGTTTTCCCCCTCCCGTTATCCACCGGGAAGAGAAGCACCATTCAGAAGAGCTCATTTCTGTCGAGTGGGTGCTAATTTATTATGGTGTTCTAAATTTATATATAAACAAGTGTTAATTTGAGAGCAGGTGGCTTTTATAGTGACAGAGCCATCTGTAGGGGACCAATTCTAATTTCATTTCTTTATTTCAGTTTCTATTTCTAGAGCACAGCTATCACTCACTCCATTGCCAGTGTGGAGGCAGGTGGGGACAGCCACAGGGAGGACCCACTGAGTGTTGAGATGCAGCTTGACTGGTGCTGATGAGCTGTTTCCTCGTGGGAATTGCTCCAAAGGCATTTTCTCCCAGTCCTGAACTTCTGTGCCACAGTTAAGTCCCATAGACTCAAACTTTAAGGCTCCATCCTGACAAAGCATGTCCAGAGAAGCTGTGAAGGGTCTGGAGCACAAGTCTGGTGGGGAGTGGTTGGGGCTGGGGGTGTTTAACCTGCAGAAAAGGAGGCTCGAGGGGAACCTTGTCTCTCTCTACAGCTCCCTGAAAGAAGGGTGTAGCCAGGTGCAAGTTGGTCTCTTCTCCCAAGTAATAAGGAACAGGGCAAGGGGAAATGACCTCAAGTTGTACCAGGATAGGTTTAGATAGGATAGCTGGAAAAAACTCCACTGAAAGGGTTGTCCAACATTGGAACAGGCTCGCCAGGGAAAAGGTGGAGTTGCCATCCCTGGTGGTATTTAAAAGACATGGAGATGTGGCACTGAGGGACGGGGTTTAGTGGTGGACCTGGCAGTTCTCGGTTAGCAGTTGAACTTGATAATCTTCGAGGTCTTTTCAAACCTAAAAGTTTCTGTAGTTCTTAAAACAAGCAAGCAAAAAATATTGGAAGGGTTTCAAGCAAATAGGAGATCAAGTCCTCTTGAAAATGCATATTTAATTTGAAAAGCAGTGGAGAATTAAGCATATGGGTGCAACTGGGTGTTTTAGCACAGTTTACAGTCCAGGATCCTGCATCCCTCACATGGAAGGCTTTGACAAATTTTTTTCTTCTAGGGGGTCTCTCAAGGAGTAGGATTTATCCCTTTACAATGCCACTTGTAGGGCATGCCCCTTGCCTTTTGTTTTTGAAGAACAATAAAAAAAAATTCCTTGGTAAATTTAGCGCAGGACTTTGGAATACGCTCTCTTATTCTGCATGTTTCAGACTGTATTTTCTTTTGCAAGTGCTTTGGATGGATTCAGATCCATGATGTAAGAAAACAGGGAAGTCAACAGGTAAAATGTAATGTTAAAACCATAGTAGGAAAACACTGAAAAATGTCTCTGCTGTATGAGAAAATGAATAGATTCTGAACTGTAGCACCACGTGTGCATTGACATGAGGGCTATAAAAGGTCTATGCAGACTGATCTCACATCTTTGGAAATGAGTAATTTCCTTTTCATACTGCTGATATGAGTTTACATTTTTTGGCATTTACACTTTCAGGTACAAGAGACGTTTTGCAGTGATTTTGCCGAATTTCAATTAAAATTGAACCTATGTTACACTAAATTCAAAAGAACAACCATTACCTTTATTGTTCATAGGAATATGTTTTCTCCTGTGACCTTGGCACCTCAGATAGTGCCCCAGGACATTTTCTCTCGTCATCTTGGTTCAAGCAAGATGATGATGGGGACAATTCTTTGATTTATATAAAAAGAAAATAAAAAGATACCTGTACAAAAACTTAGGGCGTTTTCTAGCCTAAAGCTAAGTACTACTAATATAAAATGTATTAACAGAGAAAGTATTTGTGGAAGATGGGCATGTGAAAGATTCTACCAGTTCCACCCCAGCCATGATGCCCTGCATCCCAGCTCAAAAACTTACAGAAGGAATCTCAGACGCATTGAAAATTGATTTGGAAATGTTTCCTGTGCTTCTGAACAGAATAAGCTTTGCAACCGTATTATAGAAAGATCAGATGCTGTGAATTTGAAGTAAACAACAGTAGCATAGTCTTTAAGAGACAGAGCAAGAAGCTGGCAGAGTGAGTGGTGCTGCAAAACTCACGGCTTTAATTTGTAGATCATTTCCTTGGAGAGATACCCTTTCCAGTGGGTATTTCTGTGTGTTGTAGGAGCTCACGCTTGACTTCTTCCTGCTGGCTGATGGCTGGATTCATTCAGCCCACACAGTTTCAGCATCAGTGCCGAGTAAGACCTAGTATTGCTTCAATACCAGTGGACTCCTGAAGGAATATTTATCCCACTGTCTTTGCTGTTTCCTACTAACTATTGACCCTGAAATTCATAGCTCAGATTAGGGAGATTAAAAACCAGGATGAAGAGGAACATCAGATGTTCAGGTGAAAAGATGCTTTTCCATCTTTCACCCACTCAGCCATTTTTGCTGCCCTTTTCTTCTATCAGCAGGGAAAAACAGTACAGATTTGTAGAGCATTTAGTTGTATTCATCACCGGGGAAATTGCATGTGTCTCAAGGCCCAGGAGCCCTCAGGGCTTTTTAACTCATGCTGTTTCTTGGTACAGTGGAAGGATGATAACTCAAGATGATACATTTTCAGGGCAGTGATTATTAGTTAACTGAAATGAGTTTGCCTTTGGCAAGAGCCAGGTCACATCAATGGTACATTTGAAAATCCCACCCTCTGTCTGTAGCAGCCACAGCCTTCAGGTGTAACTGTCACAGGCAGATAAAAGTCCTGAAAATTTTAAACCACTATGGTAGCATAAGGTTTTCATTTTCCTCTTTATAATTTTGATGGTTTCATTACAGTTGAAGTGTTTGTGAGAGTTGTGACTAGAACTGCGGAGTTTGAAGCATTTACTGAAGAAAACTTGAATTTGGCCACAGTGACTTCATAAATTTGCCAGTTTGACCTCAAGCCGGGAGAGACACTGGAAGGAGCAGTGATGGATGCTGCCCTGTTCCTTCCCTTTGAAGGAACAGACTCCTATTCGCAGTCCTGGACCTTGTGCCGTGCTCAGCAGAGCTGCCGGTGCTGTTCTACCATCCTGCCAAAGGATGGTGGCAGCACTCCAGGAAAGCGTTTTGTGATGATCAGTGCTTTTCTTTGAGTCCCCCGGCCCTCTCTGGATTTCCACGGTGCCGTAGTCTCACCCTCCCCCTGCATAACTCAACTCAGTTGTTCCATGAGGGGGCTGCTCTGCCCCAGTGGCAGTCCTGATGTCACCTCTAATCTCTGTCCCCGCAATTTGGGAGTGAGCTGAACCCAGGTACCAGCTTGGTAAAAGTTATATCTGTAGGGAACTTTCTGTTTTCCTTGAGAACTCTTTTATGTTTCACCACTGATGAATTAATTGTCTTCCTCTCCGTTTGCCATAGGAGAAACCACCTTTGTCACCCTGATCTCTGCAAATCCTCCCCTTCTGCTTCATAGGTGCATGCTGCCTTTTCTCTAAGATAGTCTGATTGAAAAAATTAATTAAATTCTGAAGAGCTGTTCTTAGCTTGCATTTGTTTTTGAAAATGGATGTTGCTGTGCCAGACCTGGAGAAGGTCATTGTGTGTCCAAAACCCTGAGTTTTTCCAACTTTATCAAGTCTTCTACTAAAGTAAATCCTGTCTCCACAAACAGAGAGGCGGAAGGGTAAAATCTATGGGAGGCTCTTTGATAGAATGTAGTGTTCTGCTCATGGCATACTTCAACAGCCTGCAATTTTGGATTTCCCTTCCTAAACATTTCACCAACTCTGAACGACACATAGCAATCTCTGACACGCACCAAAGAAAAGTAAAAAAATACACACCTTCCCATCTCTGAGGAGCTATGTGCCATCTTTTCCAGGAAGAGTGCAGGCTTGATGGTTTGGTTGTACACTAAATGCTTTCAGTACTTCCCACTTCTACTATTGCAAAATACTTTATCTGACCTTGAAAAGAATTATGCTTTTATGCCCAGACAAAAAAAAAAAAATCATCTAGTGCAGAATGGAGCTGTAAGCCTCCTCAGCTACATGGATTACTGAAATCACATCACCTCTGTGCTCTGTTCATTGCACCGACTGCCTATATAGAGCAGCAAAAGGATTATGCAACTCTCTAATAGATTGGCTGTCATAACAAGACCCAAAATCAGGTGAGTTTGGTCTAAATTTGGGTTGTTGTGAACACTTTTCAGATAGCTCTGTGTATGACTCCAGGTGTCTCAGTCTGAGAAAAATAGGGATTCATTAAAACTTAACATCAGGCTTTCTGATCTGTTATTAATAGTTATATTACACATAATTACATTTAGACTCAAAATCCCTGGAAGTCTCTTTTATAATTTGTCTTAATTGGCATTGATCTGGACATGCTGAGCAAAAGCGAAAATTTTCGCTTTGCCTTTTTCCATTCTTTCCTTTACTAGGGCAGTTTAAAGGATCCACTTGTCAAAACGAATAAAAGGCTCTCTCGTATTGAGAGTTCTCATAAAAGGCCCTAAGAGCTTCTATAGAGCCATTACTGTCTATTGTGCACAGCAGATCTGTAAAATACTGGCATAGGGCTATATTTAATGCACTGAACATGGTTAACATCATTGGGAATCAGCATGTTTTCCTGTGGAACTGGGCATCTTTTGCCCCTGTCTCCAAAGAAGCCCAGCGGTTTCACGCTTTCTATTAATTCCTTTATTTCTTTGAAACGGGGTGTTTTGTGGAGGAAGGAAAAAGAGGTAAGAATATAGGGGAAGGCAGAAATCACTGGCATTACAAGTATGAGTAAGCTTTGTGATGTGACAGTGTAGGTATTAAAATGACAGCTGAAGGAAAATTCATTCCTATTAAGAGTGAAAGAACTGAACGCGAAGAGACCCAAATGCGATGCATAAAATTGCTAGAGACAGAGTAAATAGTGGGTGTCACAAAACTGCATCAGCCTGAAAAAAAATGCACAGAAGGCAATACTGAAACTTTGAAGAAAGATTGATGTGACAACAGCTGCAGGTAAATACTGTGGGGGAAAAGTAATTTCCGCGCAAAGTACAGCAACCCTTGCCTTTTAAGTCTGTTTATGATGGCAACAATGCATCAGTATGCACAGGAGGAAAAAAAGAACACAGGGGATTTGTGCAAAGGTAATTAAGATAATTAATCATGCTCTTTTGGTAGCCTTGATCACTGAAAACTTTGACTTTATAGGAGAAATTATCCTTTGGTATTATTTTTGCAGTGTCATATGTGCAGTCTGTGGGACCCCGACTATCTCAAGGAAGACATAACAAGGCCATGTCCTACATTCAGAAGTCTTGGCAGTTTTTTCAAACAGCTCCCCCAGAAATCCACCCCATAACTGCAAAGAAAAAAAAGGAAATCTATGCCTTTAAAAAAAAAAAAAGAGAATTCCCGCATCAAAAGACATTTTGTCAGCAACAAGAAAAGTGGGTAAAAGGCCACAGAGGCCATTAAGAATTTTGCTATTAATGCCAATATTTTAAATCATGCTCCAATATTGTGTGTAACTAAGAAATACTAAAATATCTAAGTGGAACTAGTGGACCTCAAAACAAAGATTAGCTTTTCATGAGGCTAGTGGAAGTGTCCACTGTTAATATGTGAAACACTACAAACTCCATGTTTTTTCCAATTTCTTTGCTTGTTTGGGGTGTAGTTAATTTCTCCTAACTGAGGGCTGTGAGCGTTAATTTCTGTGGGTGAATTAGTCACTGAAGGGACAATATTGAGGAAGAAAGAGACACCTCTCAAGGACTGCTTTTCACTAGCTGAGACATTTAGATGAAAACTGCTGGAAATGCCCACTTCTCTCCATTGACAATATCCAGCACTGATGCCTGAGTGAGGTTGGGGTGTCAGAGGAAATGAGAGAAATGCTAACATTGACGTTCATATTTAATCCTAATCATCACAGTATTGATCATCACTTGTGAAATTTACTGCAGACTATAGTTTGTGCTGCTTTCTGTGGATTTTATTCCAGCCAGGTTCATTTTTGCAGGGACTCTGTCTAGGCTTGAGTAACTTGTCTAGAGCATAATGATGGTGACAATCAGGTTCAGTGTTTATCGGTAACACTGAACCAACAGGGCAGGATCATGGTGGGAGTCTGTTATAGACCACGAAACCAGGATGAGGAGGCAGGGGAAATATTCCGTAAGCATCTGGGAGAAGTCTCGTTATCGCTGGCTCTTGTTCTTGTCGAGGGCTTCAACTTACCAGATGTCAGCTGGAAATCCAATACAGCAAAGAAGAAACAGTCCAAGTTTAGCTGAGAGAGTCCCTTGGGAGACAGTCCTGAAGGGCAAAGGAGTCCAGGAAGGTTGGGCATTCTTCAAGAAAGAAATTCCCATGTGCTGTAGGACAAGCCAGCAGGGAAGACTGCCTGGCTGAACAGACAGTTTTGGCAGGAACTCAGGAAAAAAAGGAGTTTATGACCTTTGGAAGAAGACTGAGGGAGCTGTGGATGTTGAGCCTGTGGTGGTTGAGGCACCATCCTGTAGGAATTTAAAAGCTGTGTAGATGTGGCACTGAGGGACACGATTTAGTGGTGGGCTTGGCAGTGCTGGGTTACAGTTTGACTCAATGATCTTAAAGGTCTCTTCTAACCTAAACAATTTTATGATTCTAACTTAGTGAACCTTGCCATTCAACCCTAAAACTTTTCTCATACCTTTCTGATTCCTTTGTCTTTGTTTTGGATGCCTCTGTACTGCTGTGCTGCTGGTGGAGGACCTCCCTGGGAAGAGGAGTTTGCACTGTGGCAGTGACACGACACGTGGCAGATGATGTATGTGCTTCCTGCCTTGCAGCCAAGCTGGCCTAGGCAGGATCCTGATTTAGCAAGGGATGAAAAGGTGGAAGCAGTCAGGCAAATAGATGGAATGCAGATGCAGGAGTCTGGACATAGTTGCTGGTTCAGTGCCTTCCCAGTGTCCAGAAGCAGGCACAGAATAGGGGAAGGGACCACAGCAAGGTCCTAATGAAAACAAAAGATTCTTTCATATAGGTTTTTACCAAAAAAGGGAGATTCAGTATTGTTAGCAGAAAACTCTTCCTTTGAATTCTATTTCAGGACATTACTTTCAGATGGTGTTCGAGAAAAAAAAAAATTATGTGAAGTTTTTTTCAGTGAATAAGCAGAATAATATCAGGGAATTATCTGACTGTCATCCACCAAAACAAAACATCAAAGGCTGAATCAGCACTTGGATCAAAAAGAACTTTTAATTTCTTTGGTTTTGACCTTGAAACTCCTATAATTGGTTTCTGATGTTTTTGCCTGTTCTTATCTAAATTTCCATCTCCAGTCTTTGTCTCCCAGTATTGTTGAACTTGTGAATCAGGTGTTGGTTCCTGTAACAGCTCAGCTTCATTCATTTCATGCACCAGTCACTGTGTTACTGGAAAATAACTGGAGAAACAGCTTATGCTTTTGCATTATCTAAACATAGCTGTTTCAGAATGCATTCACCTACAGCATGAAGGATTTGTTCCTTATATATTTTTTTACTATTTGATCAATTTATGTGCATACACTTGAGGTAGTTGGCCGCTCTGTTCAGAAAACTTGGTCTCTTTAGTTCACTCATCCGCCTCAAAAGCTGTGTCCTCAGTTTAACTTGCCTTTGCCTTGCACAGAGAGAGCAGAACTCTATCAGTATTTTTGTATTCCAGTAGCATATAGTCCATATCCATGAAGATTCAGGAACTTTATCTATTTGCAGAACCTTTTGCACACAGTGCTACCTCACTAATATTTTCAGAAGGTTAAATATAGCGATATTGTATGGTTTTTCATAAATAGTCTGTCGGTAATTCTTGTCCCTGTGGAGCAATCCTGTTTTATGAGTGCCCTTTCATGCTACAGGAGTTCAAAATCATCCATGATTGCTTTCAGGTTTTTTGTCATTGCTGCTGTCACGATGCTGTAGCCAAAGTAACCTAAATTAATTTAGTTCTACTGACTTTAGGACCAATTTACAGTAATTGATGATCTGTCCTTTATGGTTAATCCTTTTTACATGTGCTTATCTTTACTTGCTGCATTAGCTTGGCACCCAAATCCAAATGAGCAAAGTTGCATAATTATGTCAAACTTGGCCTCCCTACATACTGGTCATTTAACAAACTACTAGATTTGATCTAATCATCCCATCATTTGCCTTGCTAATGTAGAAATACATTTTTTTTGCATTGCTTCCTATCCTGACTACATCTATTTCTCTTGCTTGCGAGTGCTGCCACTTCTGAGAGTGTTACCCCCAAAATCTATAAACCGAAATCTTGGTAAAAACCTCTTCCTATCCTCAATATGTTGAAAAGTGCCATGTGTTCTTACTGCTTTATTTTAACATAGTTTCTAATCCATGATATTACTTTCTCTCCCAGCCTAACGCAAGCCACTGAAGCTCCTGTAAACGTCTTTCTCTTGGTGTTAGAGGGCTTTGGATTAAACCCAGCACTTTCCCCACAGTGTCTTCTGAGAGATTTTCTAAAAAAAAAAAAAAATAATAAAATTGCTATGATATCATTGTTAGTCTCCTTTGTTCTGGTACAAAAGCAAACTTCTGTAGGCCTACAGGGGTCTCACTTCCCTCTGAAATGCCTGATGTGTTGAGTGTTTCCATGCAGTGAACTGCCCAGGGCCAGGGCAGGGCCTGGCAGCTGCCTGTGGTTGCCCACGGTGCCAGTCTGTTTACAGAGCTGCTGGCACAGTTTTCCTCTGCTGGTGCCCTCAGAAGTGCTTGGGCACAGCTCCAGCCATAGCAGAGGCTAAAGAACGTTCCCAATGGGCTGCCAGCATATGCTCCCTGTTTTGGAGAAGAAAGGGACTACAGCTGGATGGCTGCAGTTCTACTGCTTGGCCTCTGGACAGGAGATGTTCAGTGGGTTGTTTTATCTTTTTACATAGACATAACTGTGCAAACTGGTTGCAGACAAGCTGTTCTGAGCCGTGTGTTCTGTGTATCACATTGGGTTGGTGCAGAAGACAATGCTGTGGTTGATGCACTAACTGGGTGTGGGAAATGGAGTGCCCCAGAAAAGGCAGGATTTCCCCTGACTGTAAGGTCTGAAGAGGTGCAGAAGGAAATGGGAATGAGTTTTGATGTCCTGTCCTTCAGTCTTTGTCCCTAGGCTGCCCTCCTTCTTATAGCTCAGCAGGCACAAGTTGTCCTGGGCTGAGATCGTGATGGGGTCATGCTCCAAATGATCTGTGCAGGATGTTCAGTGGTGCTTTTAAAACTGGTGGTCTCCTGTTTAGTTAGTTGGACATTATCTGTAGGCAATTGGCTGCAAGAAAGATTATGTCCTTTACATATATCCTTTAAGGATACACCTATTCCACCTATTTCACAATTTAACTGGAAATATTGAAATTCACTGTCGAGTGATTGACACGAATAAAAACCCCACAACCCGAAAAAACCCCCACTATTTAAGAACTTCAAACTGAAAGCACAGCATTGCAGGCAGTTTTTGATTGTACAATTTCACTTTGCAAAACTCAGAGTACCAGGGTGACATTTAGACCACAGACTATCTTTGTCTCAGAATAACCCTGTTTACGAAGTGCAATTTTCTTCTGCCCTTAAACACCGCATCTGTTGATTTTTTTGCTAGTACCTTATTCATAAAAGATGAATTTTCAATTCTCTCTGAAAGGGATTTACCTTACAAAAAAGACAAACTAAGAAATGCCAAATAAAACAAAAGCCAACTAAAAAAAAAACCCTAAAACCACCCAAACCAAAAAATGCACCCCGCAAAAAAACCCCAAACCTCCTCCTCTCAAACCCTGAAAACAGTGAGAGGCTGCACCCTGAGGGAAAGAATGTGCTGGGCATGTAAGAGCACAAAAAAAGAAGCATCATCTTCCTCTTCAAGATTTCTCACCAAGCCTGCCTACCTCATAAAATTCTTTGCATTGGAAAGTGGTTTGGGAAATGAGAAATTTCAGTTCACCAGAATCATGTTTTGGTAAAGTAGTCATTCAAGTGACCAAAGTGTGTTTCCATTCCTTAAAATAAAAATATAAAACCCCCTCCCCCAAAAACCGAACACCAAAAACCAAACCAAACCCCCCAAATAATTAAATGAAACTCTATTAGTGTGTAGGATGAGAAGTTCATGGAATAGGTGTAGCTGTATTCTTCCCTGTACGTCTTCACAAAGACATCAGCACTTATCAAGGCAAGGACCAGTACGGCCAGGGAGTTTGACTGGGTACCAAGAAAAAATGTCACCAAAATGAGACACAGGAGGAGACCTGGCTTCTCAGGTAGCTGGAAATGATGAACAGCCAGAAACAAGCAATCAAGAACAGCCCCTGTCCTCCAGAGGGCCACTTATCTCCATCTCCTTCACTCAGAAATTTATGAACCACCTTAGTTCACAACTTTGTTTAAATCTGATCAAAACACTCAATGCTTGGTGTACAAAGTATGAAGCAAGATGGAAATGTTAAGATTAAGAGTTGTAGGGAAATGTCATGGTTTGCTTCCCTGGAAAGAGTTTTCACGAGGATAGTGAAAGCCAAGCTCTTGTCTTGGCTTCCACCTCCACCCCTTGTGCCCTAAACATCTGAACACCACTTTGCTTGTGCTGAATGAGCTCTGTGCTGCATGTCTGAAAAAAACCAAACCAACCAGAACTCCTGCAAGCAGGGACATTTTTTTGATGTTTGGAAGGTAATGTCCATGTCACTGGCACTGCATAATGGAATCGCTCAGGAAAAACAATAAATTTGGATTTAGAAACCATCGTGAGATGCCATTCAATAAGGAACTGGATTAATACCTTAAATTACCTAGAAATGTGGGGCTCTAAAGGGCATCTGAGGCTGAGGCCAGACCCTTGCCATAGTCAGCCTCTGTCAGATAAACCCTTTCATAAACTAATTAGCTGATCCTTCTTTGAACAAATTAGGTCATTTACTACCATTATTCCCATGGGGAAATTGTTCAAGAGCCTCTCTTCTCTGCTGCTTTGAAATGTTCTTCTAATTTTCAGCCTCAATTTATTCATGGCCAGTTTATATCCATTTGTTCTTGTGCCAATGTTGTCCTTTAGCTTAAATAGCTCTGTTTCCTCTCTTATTGTATTCCTTGATGTATTTATAGACAACATTCACATCCCCTCTGAGCTTTTGTTTCACTAGCCTGAACACGACAGGCTTCCCTTTTCTCCTAGCACAGGCTCGGTGTTGGTGTGATCATCATTCTCCTCAGAACCTGATCTTACTTGGATTTGTTTCACCTCTGTGTGTATGGTGACAAATACAAATAATTGAAAATAAGAGCAGTCATCTTTATTCAAGATTCAATAGAGAAGAAATAATCTGCATTAAAAATGGGAAATTATACCTGCAGTAGATGAGGTGGCAGCATTCCCTATTTTTGGTAGCATTTATATAATTCTGAGCTTATTTCAAACGCAAAAGAAAACCCATTTCATCCTCTAGAAAGTGTACACATTGCTTTCCTCCACTGTCTCTGTCTATGGGGGTTCTTGACACTTGTGGTTGATATTTTCTTCTCCCAAGCACATTTTTAGGCCATTGTTCTTTTTTTAGGGTCAGAGGTAGACTCAGAGGAGGGAGTGGGGGAAATCGTGGCCACGTCTATACAGCAGGTTTTGAAAGGACCTTTCCCCTTTCTGCCCCTGTTCCACACGCAGTTGCTTGTCAGGGAAGGAGCTGTTTCATAGTCCTGCAGTGCACTGGGTCACTACACCTGAGGCTCCCCCTGTCCCAGTGCAGAGGCTGATGACCAGAGCACTGCCCTTGCTCCAGAAGGGTTGAGAAGCTGTGAAAAGGATGTGCCACGTGCCTTGGGACACGTGGCACGTCAGCAGCAGCTCATACAGGCCATGGAGGTCACTTTGGACCCTTGAGTAAATCCAGGCCTGAAGGCTGGCTTCATCTTTTGTCAAACAAAAGATACAGTTCCCTTTCATGCTTTCACATGCTCCCAAAAGCATGTCCTGAAAACTTCATTATTTATTATTGTAACTCACGTTGTGTTTGATTTAGAGCAGGAACCAAAGATGCTGACAGCAGTGTGTGAGATACATATGAAGATAGTTTCAGGGAGTTTATATTCTGATGCTTCAGTGCTGCAGAGATTTGGGCATCTATTTCACTTCAAAAAATATACATCTTTTAAAAATGAATGTAACATTTAGAAATATACATTCATCTGCTTCAGGTTAAGCAACTGTGAAAGCCTTTGAAGAGTCAGAGCCTAAAAGATGCACGTAGCTGAGGTGCTTTGGGAGATGCAGAAAAGGTGTTAACACAGATTTATTAATTCAGTTACACAAACTCTCCACATGCTCATCTCTTTATACTAAGAAATGTGACATTTATGGGCCTCGCTGGTAAAGTAAGACTCTAGCAGAGGCCTAAAACCTGGTGCTTCAGGTGCGGGAAATCATTTAGTGTGTAGGAGTTAATGAGAAGGAATATAAAATATTTCACAAACATTTCTGAAAACATGTGTTATTCCTTCCTTTCTTCATGTTCCTGACACATGTTGTCATCAAATGGCCCTTTCACGTACCCACAGACATCTAGTCACATCTTTCTCATCTAACATACTCTCTGTTTTGAGCAGTTGCTAGACTTTTAGAGATCTCTCAATTAGAGATGATCAAAAACATTTCAAGTTTAACAACCATCAGGAAATACAGCTTAATCAAAGTAGGCACATTTTGCAGGAGCAAATTGGTTTCAGTTTTGATATGAGTTTAAATGGAGAATGAATGTAAATGAATTGTGTCAGGTTTCTTTCACTTAAATGTAGAAAATATTTTTGATTAATTTTGATTAATTTTGTTTCAGCTGTCATAGTCAAAACACTTTATATTTCTGTTCATCATGTATCTATTTATAATTAATAATTAATTAAAATGCTTTAGACTTGAAACTTTCCTGTAACATGATGGACTTTTTATTTCCCTCTAGAGTTTTGTGTTAGTGAGAAATTAAATGGTAATTTTTTTTTTTTCAAATTCAGGATTTCCTACTTCCATCAGTAAAATTGGAGTGAGCCCCTTCTCTGTATTTCTTTTGCTGGGGGTGAGGGGGGAATAAGCTTCCCCAGATTTTGATTTTTATTACCAAGCAATCCACATCAGTTCTGCTCAGACCCCCTTTGGCACCAGAGGGTCCATCCAGACGCCACCGAGTACCAAAAACTGGCTTGGCAGTTACAGATGTGCCTTTCTTGAGGTGATTCCCTCTGTGGAGAACTGCAGAGCGTTTTGGAAAGGGCTGTCTCTAAGAAGTGTGGGTACAGAGGCTGGGGGAAGGCAGGCTGAGAGAGCCCAGATGAGTCACAGGCTATCAAGTTCATTTAATGATAAAAAGTGAATTATTGTGGTAACCAAGTTTTGCAGTTGAGAACACAGCACAGGAGGCTGAAGCAGCACTACCCAGGTCTGGCTGCTTATAATACAGATTTAGCTGTCTTTGACATCCGGTGCCCTGTGAGCAGTTTATTATCTGGAAAGTTTTAGAGCCCCGTGTTTCGCTGATGGTTATTCATCAAGTGTTGCCTTCGTTCCCAGGCTGTGCTCAGATGTCTTTCAAAATTATGGTAAATATTGATTTAGTGCCCTGCTTAAACATGCATCTCTGGCACAGACTGTTCAGCAAGTGCGCCTGTGTCAAACAGGAGAATTAAATTCACAGCCAGAGTTCACTGTAATAGCTGTCTTATTCATCTAGTGCTTGCCTTCTTGGAAAGCATCATCCTGTCGTGTGTCTCTGAAGAACATAAACAAAATAAATCTATTAAAATGTTAAGATCTTTGACAGTGAAATATACTGAGCCCCTTAATTCTGGAAAAGTCAGTTTTGAAAAGTCACTGTAAAAATGGTGTGTTTGGGCTGTGTGTCTTAGCTCCTGCAGGAGGGACTCCCACCATTCCCTCTTCCATTCTCAGGTTGTTCTTGATTTCTAGTGTAGTACTTCCTGCTTGAGAAGTTGGTGCTGTGATGACCAGTTCACCTCACCCAGTGTCAGAATTAAAACAGACATCCCTTGAAGAAACTGGTTTGGGGTTCAGCAGTGAACCAGGACACCAGAGGAGATGAGAATGGGCAAATGGATGTTCTTTTGTGTGTGGTGCCTGATGTGGAGCCTCTTCACCAGTGGTGGGCCAAGTTTATACCCATGGGTAGAGATTGACAGAGAACTCCGCAGGGATTTATGTGTCTGGTGATCCTTGTGGAGAGATTCCATGTGACCCACTGAGAAGTGCTCCAAATGGGGATCTTTGCCAACTCAGTCTAATATGAAAATGAGACTCCAACTCCTCAGAATCACCTTCCTTGACCATAGTGTTTATAACAACAGAAATTGCTAATGCATGTAAAATTAATACAGCAAAATAGAAAAGGGTTGAGATGGTTGTCAGGAACAGTTGAAGGATTAAGCAGACCAATTTAAAACAAAGAAATAGTGAACTGCTTCATAAGAAACTATGTTAAGTTGTGCAAACCCCATCTAAGTTGTTCTTTTTCTCTTTAATGAATATATGAAACCACAAATATTGCATAAAGCCCAGCCAGTATTTAATTGTTAGCCTCTCTAGGAATTCATGTTACAATTTTTTTCATGAGAAATGTACTGTTGGCTGTACTGGATGTGGTCCAGTTTCTGGCTATGAGGACTTTTGCTCATGACCAATGTTGCCTGTGTTATTAACTGATCTGGTTCAGCCCCATGCTTCGGGAATGGCACAGCTCTCAGCAGACCCATGAGGATGTTTGTCTGAAGGTGTCTGCTGCTCTGCTTGCACAGGACCTTTCCTTGGTACTTCCCTTTTTCGATGCCACCTGTGACCCGCATTTACCAGCACCTTATTGCCCTTTCGTAGAGCCACATCTTTTGTAATCTACCTACACACAGCAAAATAAGAGTCTAGCTTTACTTCTTTTTATTTTTGTATGTAAAATGTAAAACATATGAGGTTTTGAGGTCCTTTGTTCTCAGAAAACTCACCCGTGAGGAAGGGGTTGTGTAGCTCCTGCTCTGCTGCAGCATTTCTTCTGGGATGAAGTTTTGACTCCATTATATGCATTTTTCTGGAGAGCAGATGGGTAGATATTGGGCCATTTCTGTGTCTAGGAGGTTAACTTTCTCATTAGACATTTCTTTTCAGCTAGACTTCACACTGAAAAGAAAACTGGGCTGGTTCTGAGCCCTGCAGCAGCCTTTTCCTCCTATGGAAAAAGACTTAGATATTTGTTCTGATTACATTTCTTTGTCTCTTTTTTTTCCCTTTGTGTTCCCTTTCTGATTTTTGATGTCTCTGTTAGCCATCTTCAGAGGAAAGCATCTGTTTTGTGGGAGAGATGAGGCAAGGCAGCTGCTGCTAGCTCTGGGGAAGGGAGAGGACATAACTCTTAGTGGTGTCAGTTTGAGGTGCTGATGGATTGGATGGCAGATTCAGACTGGCAGGTTGGTGTCCCCAACAAGATCAATGATGTGAAAGGTTAATTAATGACACATGGCTCATTTAGATTAGGAAGGGCAGCAGCTGGGCAGACCATGAGATGGATTTGCTGAAAGCATCACAGCTGAAATGGGTTGTGTTGGGTGTGTTCTTGAGGAAATGAGCTGATTTCAGGTGAACATTCCTTCTGTCCCCTAACTGGGATTTGCTTGAGTGTGAAAGGTGTGTTTGTGCAGGTTCATATGTGTGCTTTACATACAGGTGTGCATCCCATCATTAGCTCCCTAAAGGCCCCAGAGAAGATAAGACACTCCCAAGAGAAGGAATCATTGATGGTTTCTGAAGAGCCAACAGCAATCTGGGTCCTACTGAACACACTGGCACCAGTCCAGGGGGCTGTTTAATAAAGTGCTGAAATTTTAGTGTGGGGATAGTCACTGTAGGTCAAAGTAAAAGCATAAATGGTGGGCTGGTCTGAGCCAGGTTGCTCAGCTTTCTGCAAGAGAGAGACTGTAATGAGCAAGACTGCTCATAGTAATGGTGGCATTTCCGAAAATTCAGGCATGAATTCAGTGCTTTTCATCAAAGTACATTATATAGGCTGCCAGTTTGCCTTATTTCAGTAACATAGAAGCCCTTTTACTCAAGATTTACCCATCAGGCCAGTGGCAGCTTTTCAAGTAAAACTCAAGTGTCTTCAGTCGTGAGACTGGGAGTAAGTTCACCTGAGCCACCCCAAAGAGTCCCTCTCACTGTGGATGGTACCCACAGCAGTGCAGCTCTGGTGCCTTTGGCTCTACCACCAAAAAAAAGTCACCATTAACAAAAAAAGTCATTTGGCCCCCACAGCTCATTGGTGTGAGCAGGTCCCCTCCTTCCTTCAGTCCCTGTGGGTGATGATGTCCCCACACCTTTTCCTCTGAGGTTAAGCTTGTTGTGGCAGCATGGGAAAGAGGTGCTGCTCATCGGTCTCTGAGGGTTTCCAGCAGGAATAGGCACCACTACTGGGCACTCGTTTTGCTGTTCATCCTGCAGAGAGTTGTTGGAGCTGGATTTGAACTCCTTGCACCTCCAGCTGCTGGCTGTGAGCCATGAGTCCTGTGAGAGGAACAGGGAACAGGCACACATGTGAAACAGACTTTCAGAAACAAAAATGGACCATTCAACTCATCTGGCCAGGACCAGGTAAGGTATTGCTGGGAAGGCTGTGGACACAGTGCATGGCCAATAACAGCAGCATGATTTTGTACTAGGGGCAGGAGGTTCTTCAAGAGAATGTTCTCCAAAAATGCTCATGTTCCTTCACATAGCCCACAACCCCACGTTTGAAGCAGATGCTTCTCTTTTAGACAGCAGCTAACTCAAAACAAAACTGCTTGAAGCAGGTGTTCTGATATGTATTATTAAGAGCAGAGAGGTGAATTCTTTATTTATCTGTTATGTATGTGGGCAAACTCGAGAAAATAGGTGTGTAAGTACTGATTAATCAAATCTTGGAATTAATGGGATAAAACAGCACGTTAATAGAAAACATTCAAAGTGTGTGCTGTTCCTTATCAGTTTGTTGATTTTGTAATAAACACTGACTTGTCTGAAGAGCCACTGAATTATAGGTATGATTGCAGCAGCTTCATCTTATGAGTTCTGGTGCTGTAGGTTGCTACATATCTTTGTAGGTTATCAAATGAAAGATAAACATGTCTGAACGTCTGCCATGCACTGTCTTAGGAGCACTTTGAGAATATATAGGCTAAGTTTGCCCTCTACTGGATTGCAAAATTACATCACTGGCTTTATTACTGGCCAGATATGTTATGTTCTGGTTATTCCCAAGGAAGTTTCCCATTACATGGTATAACACACACACACCTCATCCTCAACACTTGTGTCACCTTTCCAGTCAGTCATCTTTGCTGTGTGAACTGCTCCCTGAATTATTTTGTTAAGAGCTGTTCTTTTGAAAAATGTCTCTACCCAGGGCTACTTTTGAACAGGGTTGTTTTGGTGCCTTTTTCTTTGGATGAAAAGTTTCTGCAAGGGGAGTAATTCTGAACATCAGGAATAAACTGATTGACAGGAGCCATCTGCACAAACGGAGCTGCTCTTTTCCCTCTGACAGCTTGTTTCTAGCAAGGCCTGGGGTCTCCAGCAAGCTGCATTCACAGCCAGGAAACAGCCCCTGAGGGGCTGCAGCTCCTGCTCTTTCTCTGCCAGTCAGGCTCCCTGCCACATATTTACTGAGCACTTTTTGTGCGGCTGCAGCTACTTGCAGTCGAGGCATGAAGCGATGCTGCATCCTAATTCTAAGTATGTACTGGGACTTCAAGGCTCATTTGGTTTGTGCCTTAAATAATAGTTACAAACACATACATCCGTGACAGACTGCGTTTGACATCAGCTCTGTGAGAGTGATCCCAGAGTTATGAGGTCATACCCAGGAAAGTTCAATCTGCTGTGATGAATCATGAGGTAAATGAGATCAGGTGCTCATCTAATGTAAATCAGTGTAAGTTCTCTGACCTGAACAAAATTGTGTTGACTTGTGCTGGCTGAAGGTTTGTCTTATTTTTAATGTAATTTCTCATTTGTTGTTTTCCTCTGTTGGATGCGCTGGTAACAAAGGTTTCTTGGCCTCACCAAACCACTTCAAATTTCCATCCTTGCTCTTAATTTTTAGGTCTGCCAGGCTCTGTTTATAACCAGAAATGCTGTGTCAAAAAATATATTGGTTCCAAAAAGTAAATCAGCGTCTGACTGGACACACTGCTCAGCAGATCTTTGTTCTGCCTCTGTGTTCAGATTTCGTCTGTACTGAAAAAAGACCAGACAGCACAGTGGGGCACTATTGTCCATCCCTGTGGCAGTGCCAAAAGCATGTTAGGAGCAGCTGATGGCATTTTTAGGGCTCCTGTTACAGCTCTCCTTTACTCTTCCCTGGATCCCCTGGCAGCAGTGTGAACCAGAGAGCTGCTGAGAGCTGTTGTGCTGACAAGGTTCAGGTGTTTTGCTATGAAGTTGTGTATCCGCACCCTGGTGTGCTAGAAGGTTGCGCTGAAAACCCCTGAAACTCAAAAAGCTCTTTCCACTAGCACTATAGCTTTCCAGAGCCAGCAGGTTGCTGTTTTCATGCTGGTTTTATATACAGATAACCTGAAAGAGGCATGGAGATTGAATATTATCTGAGCTGCTCCACAGTCAAAACTAAATTTGGAGGTGAGGAGGAAACCAGCATATCTTAGAGCATCAGGTAATAGAAGGGGAGATATTTCTGGCTGGCAGATTTATTTGTCTATTTATTTCACCATCAATTTTGGAGTTAAAGTAAGTCCCTGGGAAAAATGGGGTAGGCAACAATTGATCAGTGGTGAAAGGTGTGTGATAAATTACTGTGCCCATGGCTCTACAGTTCATTTCAGGGGCAGCACCTCCAAAACAGGCAGAGGAGAATCAGCTGCTTGCAACTGGGAAGAAATTACTTTTAAAAAAAAATTGGATATTTGAATGGTGTGCAGGCAGAAAAGGAGGACTACTGTACCAGTGGAGAGCCTACTGATTGCTCTGGCCATGGAGGCTTCTCTTGAAGTCTAGGGACATCTACCTCATTTGATTTCAGAATGTCCTTAGGAGAAGTGAAATCCTGGCATTTGTCCCAGTAATTGATGTCTTGTAGGTCCCAGCCACTCTCTCAGTCTTTGTGGGAACTTGGTGCTGTGGTGTCTTAGGCTGGGCAAATTCTGGGAATTTGCACTGGGAAATGTGTCTGAAGGCAGAAACTGGTGCAAACTCCCTGAGTCAGGAGGTGGAATTGCACAGAGAACAGCTCTGCTCAGTAAGGAGTTCCTGTGATGTAGAGTTGAGGGGTTTTTAACCATTCCCAACTAGTCCCTCTGTACTGAAGTAAAACTGCATGGAGGTCCCATCCTGAATCCTGTGTATCCTGAAATTTGAGATTTCAGGACTCCTTGGGTGGCACAGAACTCTGCCACAGCGAAGAAGCTACAGCCCAGCTTTGAAAGCGTGAGCAAGGCTGGGTGTGGAAACAACACACTGGACCCTCCCCAGTGCCTGGAGGAGCTGGATGGGGGCTCCTGGGAGCAAGCAGACCTGAAAATTCTGTCAATTGATGTCATTTTTTTTTCCCATTTCATTCATGAATATTCAAGAACAGAGTGTAGAGGTTAAGACCTGAACAGTTGTAGTATTGCTGGCAAAGCTCTTTCCTTGACTGTAATGACTTTTGGCTTCTAAGTGATATTCCTAGGACAAAATCCTGAACATCACAACCTGTTTCCTTATGATAAGCCTGGAGTAGAGCTAGGAACGTCCTAATTTTTCCATGGACTGGTGCACAGAGAAGCTAAGATCTGGGTCCTCACAGGTTATTGGCACTTAACTCCAGTGTTGTGAGTGGACTAATAGGCAAGAATTGCCCTGACCAGCCTCATCTTGGACCTTTGTCCACGCTCTCTGCTCACGTCCAGCAGCTCTGTTTAAGCTTGTGCTCGAGTGTCCAAGCCTGAACTGTATTGCAGGTGTCCCTGAGCCCAGCCTACCCTCCTGATGTCCTGGCACTGACTGCCCTCCCTGGATGCACCTCCAAATCTTCCTTGATGGTAGCTTGTCTCAGGTTGCTCTCCTGCTTGCTGGAGTTCACTGAATAGACCTGGATCTGACCCACCCTCACACCTTGATGGAGCTCTTATCACCACGGCCCTGGTCAGGTCTGTGGGGTGGTGCCCTGTGTCTCCTGGCTCCTTCTCCCTCGAGGAGCAGCCCTGCTTTTTCTGCTCCCTGGCACTCAGCCCTGTGGAAGTCAGTGAGTCCTTTATAGACATTTCAAGAACTAGCCCATGTCTTGCCTGAGGCCACAGAGCAGTATCAGCAGACGTGACAAATCTTCATTGAACCATCTTTCTTTTGTGCTGCATCAATCCTCTGTAATTAATAAGATTTACAAACTTACGTCCATTACTTAATTGCTTCTGTATTCATAAAAATGTCACAGCATTTTAGTTCCTTTTACATTTACAGGCGGGAGCTGTGCAATCTGTGGGGCAACACGGAGATTTCCACTTCATTATAACACAAATGGTAAACAACTGCACAAATGGCTTTTGTCGTCAGCTCAGGCCTGAGAACTGAGCTCTGGACCACTGCAGACCACAGGCTACTTTAATGAAAACATACTTCTGATAGAGAACGTGGAGATAAGCCATGGAAAATAGTGTGGGAAAATGAAAGCAAATGTGAGAGGTAGATTGGTTTTCTTCGAAGACAAGCCATTTAAAAGGGTTTGGGAGTGGATGGGGAGAGAAAGAAGAGAAGGGGGCCTGGATCATGTGCACATTGCACAGAAATGGCCAGGCAGTTGTGCAGCATCTCTCACACGGGACCCAGACCAAGCCACTTTTCTGTAATGCACGTGAAAGAAGAAGAAACACCTACGTCCATTTTACCTGTGCTGGAGCCAGGCTCTGAATTCCATTCTCTAAGTATTACAGAGGTATTGTCTTAACTCAACTGGTAGTCTTCCATTTTTAATTTTAAAAAACAATAGCTATGGCCCTAGAACTAATCTGTGGGAGTTATAAGGCAAAGAAAATAATTTCTCTTACGTTCCATCATCCCAGCTCACATCTAATTTATTCACTTCATAGACGCATAAATTCACACAGAAGTCAGACTCAGCTGAAACCAGAATAGATGGAGTATTTATTGCACAGGCAAGAGCAGCCTGAGGAACATCAGAAAAAAAAAAAAAGAGAGCACCACAAGACATATTCCAACCTCCTGTCTCATAAGCACCTTTGATTTCAAATTCCCTTACAAAGGGGTAAATAGTACCAGAGCAACTGCTTTAACAGACTGTGTGTTACAGCTGGCTAGGGAAAATTTGCATTTCTTTTACCAAAAAAGTGCCTACTTTTTATTTAATTAAAAGGGAAAAAAAAAGGCAGTTATTTCAAGAGGAAGTAAGGCATAAAAACTGTAATGGCCAATCTCATGCAGCATTTGGAGTGGCCCAGATTTGTAAGACCTGTTTTGAGTTCAGAACATGTTTTCTTTGCATTCTGTAAGAACACAGAACAGTTGAGTTTCAAGAAGGTAGCAAGGATTTGTGTGGAACTGAATGGGAGACAAAAGAGAGTGAGTGGCTGCCTAAGGTTAGGATCTCAATCCACTTCCAACTACAGCAGAAGATACAGGAATATAAATTTGTACTTCAGTAAAGTTTTGAGAAAATAATGTCATTTTCTCCATAAAAACTGCTTCCAAGCTCTCCTCCTCAACTTTTCATGGTATCTGCATATGTCTTAGAGCTCTTGGCCCTAGAGGACTTGGGAACCCATCTCGTTCCTTGTGGGCAGGGCTGAGGAGAAGACACCTTGCCCCAAAGCTGTGGAGTGGGCGCTGGATGTTGGTTTGCAGGCAGTCCAAGCACACAAACGAGCTGTGGAGCACCGTGGCTACTCAAACTCAGGGCACTTGCTTGGGGAGCCCAGGTCTGTGTGAACCCAGGACAGCTGTGCAGGTCACAAACCCCAATGCCAATGGAGCTGAAAAGGTACCAGAGTGAGGCGAGGGTTGAGCTGAAATTCTCATGATTTCGTGTGTAGACCCAAAGGTCTGAATTCCACTTACATCTTGTTCCAAGTGTTCCACTGGCCTTAATTCCTTTTGTTCCATGTATTTCCATTTCAGAGCCACTATGGTAACGTTATTCCAACTCTTCCCGTTTTGCTCTGCCCTTGATCTGTGTGTCCTTTGACAGCATGGATCGGTCAAAACGTGTTGTTTACATTTTGAATTTGCCACTAATTCATCCTTGGAATCAGTGATTCTACTTGTACAATGCTTTTTGGGTTTTTTAAACTCTATAAATGACAACTGAGATAGGTTCAATTCTTAAAACATCTTGCAGATAGCTATCGCAAAAGCCAGCAAGTTTTCTTACGTAAAATAGGAAGGTTTTGGTTACCAAAAAATCTTGCTTTTTAAAAATATTTTAACTTAGTTTGTGAGAAATGGCAGCCAGACTTTTTTCAGCAGTCTGTACAACTTCACTTGGTGCACCAGTTCACAGGACTCAGCTTCAATGGAAACTAATGGCTTAATAAATTCTTAATCAAATATTTAAAAACTAAACCGTTTTTAGACACAATTTGTGGGTTTTGTTAAATAAAAGTTTTCATGGCCAGAATTTCCACAGAAACTTTCACATTTTCTTCTTGCTTGTGTAGGGAGAAGTTTTTGCTCTCTTGTAGCCATGTTTTGGCTTTTCACGCCCTTGTTGTTTTTGGTTAACGTTCCTTGTGCAAGTCACGTTGTCCATATCCATGATGTGCAAAATACACCCATGATGTGCGTAACACACCTGGTAAAAAAAATCCAGTAGCTGAAAGCCGAGATCAGTTAACCAAGGGTCTATCCTATAGAAAGAGTTAATATCTTATGAACTCCCATGATGTAAACCAGCTGCATTTCAAAACAAAATCACTCACGAAGAATAATCTTTCCTTTAAAAATTTCAGCATAAAAATATATTCTTATCTGTAGGATAAGATTGTAATCCTCGAAATGTTTCCTCTTGTTGTATTCCAAACACTGAACTTCATCGCTTCATTTGTATTGGTGTTTAATAAATTGGTTTTGTTTTTCAGCCGCAACAAGGCAACATGAATTTTGTGGAAAAGGGCAGTCTAATGGAGATGAGGTTTGTAATTTGGATGATGAATTACCAGAGATCCAGACTAGCCTGTGTTGTGGTCATTTTATTGTTCAGTGCAGTAATAGAGTTAAGTTATATTTACATTTTCTAATTATATTTTGTTATGCAAAAAATTATATGTACGTAGCCTCTTGCCAAACCAACCACTGAACTCTATTCCTCGCTCAGAAAAAGAGACAGAGAACAACTAAGACTGAAATAGAAAACAAAATAGATAATGAAAGCCCACTGAAATCACAGAGAGGCTCCACACTGAATTCCAGACAAGCATCCTGCATTTCATCACGGCTATGGCCTTCACTTGTCCGCCAAGCCTTCAGCTCAAAGTTTCCTCCTGCCAGCAGCCTTGGCTAGGATCCCTTGCTCAGTGCTGCTCTGGGAAACGCATCTTTAAAATTCCTTGATTTTAGGATCAGCCAGGAAATGTGCTTGCTGGAGGTGGTGGCACCCAAAAGACTGAAATTATTCTCCCCTGTGCCACATCAAAGGAGCTGTAATGGCAACCCAGTGATCAGGACACAGCAGGTGCCATTTTCTCCCCAGACTCCAGGCACAAAGTGTTTTTCTTCAAATGGATGGCTCAAGTTTTGGTTTTCCTTCCATGCAGGGCGGTCGCTCAGGAGCCAGGTGAGCTGCCTGGACAGTCACTCCATGGGGAGAGAGAGAGAGAGAGAGAGGGACCCCAAAGTTTTGAGGCAGGGGTGTTTTTTTCTCATACCTTTCCGTAGAGCATCCCAGTAAGGTACTCTCTGCTGTCTTGGAGTAAAACAATGTTTTTATTTATCTGCTTGGTCACGCTGGGTCTGCCTAAGTTAACTGAGAGTCTACCGAGGTTCCACTCACCTCTCCATAATGAGCATCAATAGCTGAATTTCCTGAAACCCCATTTATATCTGTGTGTCTTTGGAAGTGAAGAATGGCTTAATCCTTCTTTTTGATGGGTCTTCTAGAGCTTTTCCTTTGCTGCTTCCCAGGCATTTGTTGCAATGAACACCATTTTCCTTACTTAGCTGCTTCCCCGCCTTTAAATGACTGTGTCTAAATTAGACACAACAGGGTGCCTTGGAAAGATATTGTGAAGATGTATTAATTTATGATTCCAGGTAAAATGGAGCTTCCCCAAAATAAAGTCCAAGGCAGGTTTGAACGTTGGTTCTTCTACCCCAAGGCTGGCAGCCTGAACTAATACCTAGAAAAATTAATAATAACTTTTCCAAAGTTCCTTTTGATTCCATTAGGAAAAGTTCTGCCTCCATATTAGGCAGCACTGTCTTTAACTGAAGGCAAAATGTTGGTGTAAATTATTGCTTGCATTCTATACACCTTGATTTAGAGCTGAGACCTGACAAGAGTAATTAGATCCTTGACTATTCTTCCTAAATGTATTAGACATTCAGAGAGAAACTCTTGGTCTGTACCCATCTTACTAACACTGGAAAAACAACAATTCTATTGTAATGTTTTATATTATTGGATAGATGCCAGGGCCCTCTTTGCTCCAACATTTTATAAATGTGATAAAGTGTAGGCCCTGCTCTAGAGAGTTCACACTTTCATAAACTCAAGTAATGAAAATTGAGTGGTTGTCACAACGGATTAACTAAATCCTTGACTTTGGAGAACTCCAAAACAGCGTCCTAGCAATTGGTTCACACCAATAGACAACAAGATTACTGGTAGGCATGATATCAATTTCTTCAAAAGGAAGGAAACTCAGGTACCTGGCCTCAAATAATTAAGAAATTAACTTACTGAATACACCTAAGAAGAATAAACTGTGTGTTATAATGCTTATATAGCAATATTTGGTCACCTAATGCACTAAAATTCCACTGAAATTCCACTACAAAGTAGAGAAAAAAATATCTGCTGGTGTTGTAGGAACATTATCCGACATCAAGAAACCTTATCTTTGCCCTCAAGGTGGAGAAGAACTCAAAGTGAATTGACAGGCTTACATCAACTTCTCATCATTAGGAAAAGGAGTAATGCAATTAAATGTAGTCTTATTTTGTTAAAATATTTTATGTCAGGCACAGGGTGTTCTGAGGTGATACAGATAATTAGCAGAGAAATTTAATCATCCGTATCACAATGAAAGAAAAAAAATTGGCTCTTTAATCAAAAGATAGACCCACCTGATCTGAAATGAGAATGTTTCAGTATGTCTTCCAGGCTAGAAAGCCTAGTTAAAAATTAATGGAAGTTGGCAAGCATTAAATTATCTACCTAAAAGATCCTGTACAGCTTCACAAATTAAATAGAAATCCATTGATATTCACAAAATAAGTTATCTGCAGGACTAATGCATTGGAAGAGTGAAATAACATATACCAAAGGCAGAATGCCTCCTGAGCAATGTGTCATCACTGGGGCTTGTGCTAAACAGGAGGTTCATTTGTGGGTCCAGGTTTTCTGCTTGGCTTAGGTGGGAACTGAGCTATTTTACACCAAGAGAGCTTGACTCATGGTGGTGTTGAAGGAAAATTTATGGCTAGACCCTGGCTGCAGCTGTGGCTTCAGTGGCAGGACTTGTGTTGATTTCAGTGGGAAGAGCTTGCTTGGCTCTTAGTGCCTGGCATTTTCTTGGCAATATGTGAGATTCTTCTTGGTTCTAGGACTTATGGTTTTGATATCTTTCCAACTTGGCTGGAATCACTGTCAGGAGTGAACGCTTTAGTGAAGGAGATTTCGATGCTTTTTGCATTCTCAACATAATTGTGATTAAAAAATATAACTGTCAGAATGGTATTGAAATAAAATTAAACTTGTTTCAGAGGATAAAATCTGTTGCATAACAAACTTTCAAATGTTTACCACAAATCTGTCTATATTTTCATTTCAGTGTTAATGAAAAAACCTTAGCACATATGTTGCTTTCAGCATTCTATATTCTAGTTAGGCTTTTGTGTGGATTTATGCATTTGTTTTTAAAGCTCTGCAGTCTCCACTTGTACTGGGAGAAGCTTGGTGGCACAAGACACTCTTTAATTTAGCAAAGACAATGGGATCCTTTCGCTAGGAACTGGAATTGGTGAAGCCCAGATGAAAATCCAAAGTACATTTAAGGGTGAGATACTTGCTGGAAGAGATTAATGAGGAGTACATCATTCTACAGCAGGACTTCTACTTTTGAAGTATAAAACAACTTCAGTTCTGATTAACCAAAAGTGGTACTTGCCTGAAAAAGTCTCATAATGCTTCCTATTAGCATTTTCCTGTTACTACTAGTGAATCTAATGAATCTGCCCAGCTTTTCCTAGCATCCCCATGCATTTAAATTTCATACGCCCAGATATGATGCAGAAATCACATTCTGAATGCTTTTCCTCCTACTCCGAATCCCTTAGCAACTTCAATTTCATTCATGGAAAAGTAATTATTTGAACTCTGTATATTTTTAGCTTTTATTAATGGAGTTTAAAAGCTGGAGATGTGAAAAAACAAGAAGCCTTGGGGTAGAATTTATACTTCCAGTAGAAATCCTCCAGATTTTGCCCTCCTGCAGCTGTCAACATCGCTTTGTGCTTGGGCTATGCTATGGAGTTTATCTGCTGCTTGTCTTAGGAGGAAACCTCATGGGCAGTATGGACAGGGACTCGTGTATGAAATACATTTGGTATTTCTACCTGAGGAAGTAAAAATACAGCACATTCATTGGTGCTCTGGATATGAGTCTGGGACCTCCCCATCCAATCTGCTTTCGTGAGAGCACAGCAGGTTCTGCCTGGGTCGGGTGAGGTATCAGCGTAACAACGTGAAGGCACTGCCCAACTGAGCCTGTAAGCTCTTGGGTTTATCACGGGCTACATGAAAGCGAGATGGGCATCTCTGTGCTGACCCCATGGTCTATTTGCAGATGAATAATTCACTCAGGGATAACGGGGAGCTGACTGAGTTCCAGGTAGCTGTCTAGAGGTGATGTGTCTCAAGCCAAATCCCTGATGAATCTAACACATTACCACGTTTTCTAATAACTAAATATCAAAGCACATATATGGGTATTTAGTGTCTCACTGGTGTCAGGAGCCATCAGATGTGTTGAGGTCCCCACTGTTTCCCCCGGGAAATTGCTACATGAGGAATAAACTGTCCAGTTGTACCCTTGGGGAAATACACTCCTGTTGGTGTAACAGGAACACATCAGGAAGTCTTCTCTCAACGACGGCAGCGTTCAGCTGTTCCATTGCAAGTTCCCTGAGCATGTGAAGTTTTTGAGTCCTAGATTAAACTGGGAGGGATGAGAAGTGAATGAACATGCTGTCAAAAAAATAACATGGAGAACAGGTTGGTAGTAACCCAACAAAATCTAAGAATTAAAAAAAAAAAATTAATCAAAATATGTATAATTCTAAAATTCAGAGGTTTCTATCACATTCACTTTTTCCCTCAGGAAACAGATGATGCTGTCTGAGATAACATAATTTCCTTTTTTCAAACTCTCCCATTTATGTTAACAAAGATGGCTTAAGCACCCTCATGCAGTAAGAGCTAGCAAATATTAACTTTTTAACAGCAGCTGCTCTGTCATTATTCTAATCTCTTGAAGAATTAGTGATCTTCAGAAGTAAATTTTAAATTTATTTAACAGCGTATTTACTTTATCTCTCTCTCCAATTTCTCCTCTGGCAGACAAGCCAAGACTTCCTTAGAAGACAAGACTAGAAGCTGTAAATTCTTGGGCAAAGTTTTAGGATATAAGAAGTGAAGATTTTTCAGAAGAGACATGTAGCTTGGCTGGAGCAGTGAAATTCTCAAAATTGATCCACTTAGGAAGGAAAAAAAGGTTCCTTGCTGTAATTCTCTGGGTTTTGTTTTTTTTTTTCCAGTGTTGTATTACTAAATACTCTTATGGAATATATTTACTATTACTGAAGCTGTTTCTGCCTTGTTTAGGATTGCACAGTGTAACACTCAACCATTTCATTTGGGATCTCACCAATCCCATTCCTCTTGAATATTATAATTTAATAACAAAGCAAGTACTAGAGATGTTCTCTGCCTCAGCTGTTATCTCCTTTTCTTGGCACTCACTAGACCACATCTGTGGTTCAGCTTTGGGGCCTCACTACACGACTGACATAAATTGGAGCAAGTTCAGCAGAAAGCCACCAAGATGGTCAGGGACTGGAACACTCAACCCTTGCAGAGAGGCTGAGGGAGGTGGACTGGCTCAGCCTGGAGAAGAGATGGGGTTGGGAGGACCTGGCAGCAGCTTTCCTACTTCTTGGGGAGGTTATTGAGAAGATGGAACCAAGCTCTTCACTCACGGTGAGGTGTGGCAGGCTCGTGAGAAGGAACAGGCACAAGTTGAAACAAGAAAAGTTCAGACTGAATGTAAGGAAAATCTTTATCCCTGTGAGATGGGTCAGCTATTAGAACAGGTTGCCTGGTGAGGCTGTGCAATCCCAATGCCTGCAGGTTTTCAAGACATGGCAAAGCTCTGAGCAACCTGGTGTGGTCTCAGAGCTGAAACTGCTTCAGTAGGAGGTTGGGTTAGACACCTCCTGAGGTCCTTCCAGTCTGAATGATCTTCTGATCTCAAGCAATTGGGTTGGGTTCCCCCTCAGCACTCCTAGTGAAAAGCACCAGCTTTTGTGGATGCCTGACAGAAAGTGCAAATCCCCTGGTGCTCAGCTCAGACCGTGGGCTCAGTGAAGGGAAGAAGATGTGAGTCACATGACAAAACAGTGTGTTTGGGACCTGGGTCTGGTGGGATGCAGAGGATGGGGAGAAATCAGAGCAAGAGAGTAATATGGTTTAGCCCAATCTTAGAGAATACAGTCTTGAAATTAGGCTGGAGAGAAGCCTGAGCCTAGGCTTGTGGCATCAAGCTGACGGGTAGAAGACGGGATCCTCACAAAAGGTCTGACTGAGAAGAAAAAGCCATTTGTGGCATTTTGAAAACACAAATACTTTTACTGGAGACAATAATTTAAGGAGAGGAAGTGAAATCCTGATGCTCTCAGAACCGACTCTTAGTACAACAGCTGTTGTATTTTTCTGTGGTCTTACATCCTTAAAAGATTTTTCTTTCAAACTATTGAAAAAATTAATGTGCGTGCTCTGCAGCCAGCTAATACTGTGTGAAATTAATTCTTTCCTTCTTTTCAGAAGGACTGTTCCTAGGCTTGTTTGGAGAGTGAAGAGAGCCAGCATCATTGAATGGGTTTTATTTGATAAAATAAATTCTCCCACTCTCTTATCAACACGGCTTTAAATAAAGTATTGTGAATAGGATGTAAGCATTGTAGCCTGTGTTCCTTCTCAGATAAAGAAAGTCAGCCTCAGAGTACTGAAACCCACAAAGAATAGAATATCTATGAGGCTTTATTTTTTTTCCTATATCTCATTCTGTGAGAGATGTGAGAAAAGCACATTTTCTCAAAATGGCCTATAAAAATGTTGGTGGATGAAGATGCCATGTTGGTTTTGTCACAGTACCTGAGGTACGGAGGCTGTCTCTAGATCAGATTTAAAATGAAAACTTTCTGATTTCCCAGGGTTTTCCTTCTGTTATGCACCTTAGGTACAAATGGACAGACTGCAAAAAAAACCCCCTTCTTATACAGGGGTTTCACTTCAGATCTTGCTGTTAAGATGCAGCTGAGTCTGGGCCAAACCTTCCCACATTTATATCAAAAGTAACTCTACTGGCAAAGGAGGTGCACTGAGACTAAACCAAGGAATGCAAAAGTAATGAATTTGCACATTTTCCCTCTGAGAAAAAGCCTGATATGATGAAGGAATATTTTCATGTTTTATTGAGGTTTCCTGGGCTAGATCTCTGGTCTTAAATACAGAGGCTTTTCAGCTACTTAAATCACAGTACTTTATTGGGTCCCAGGGTGATTGTCTGTCCTTACACATCATTCAAAGGAAGTAAAAAAAAAAGTTCCCTACAAAAATGTGGAAGAAATTTCAGGTCATCTTTCTGCATTCACCATTCCATTTCCTAATCATAAAAAAACTTCATTCCTTGTTCAGTCAGAGTATTTGTTGCAGCTCTAGTGAATTTCCATTAAAATGACATGGGGAAACCATCCATCAAGGAGAAAATCTCAAAAGATGTCTGAATGGTGGATGACAGGGAGTCCAGGCAGGTTAATGCACTTGAGGGAGCAATGTGGTTGTATCACTTGTAGCTGCCTTAAATGTCCCAAACCTGAAGCACAGTGTCACTGACTGTTTGCAACAGAGTCACCTGGCCTGGGGTACAAATCTGCAGCATGGCTTAGTCTCACTCTTCTAGAACTGAGACCAAGTCTTAGCTGTTCCATCAGCCAAGCAAAAGCGGTTCAGGAGTGAAAATTACCAGCCAAGGTCATGATCAGCAGAACCTGAAGTCTTTGGGAACACGAGGGATGCAGATTTGGAATCATCTTATGAAGTGACAGAACAGTCATTTGTTAAAGAGACATTTTGATTTGAAGGGTCACTCTGTCTGGGGTGCTGTGATCCTTTGGGGCACAGGGTGAGCTCTGACATCAGGCCAGGATGATCAGGCCTTTATCCACTCAGCTTTGGAAACTTCCAAGGCTGGACTCTGGTCATAAAACTTTTCAGAGATAAACAATTCACTATATCTTTTCTCAAAGTGACAAATGAGTCAGAAAATAAGAATTAAAAGCTGTAAACAAGAATTCTCTCTCGTAATGTGTTTGGCATTTTTGCCACAACATCATCAGTGTCATTTTGCACAACACTGCAAAACACTTTTGTTTTCTGTTTCTGGAAGTCTCTGGATTATAGGGTCAGACTTCAATGGCAGAAGTGGAAACACAGTAATGTACAAATTCCAGCCAAATGGACCCTGGTCGGTGTTTAATAAAAGAAAAAGCCCTGGATACTGTCAGTGGTGAAACTAAGCATTTTGCCAGTAATCTCAACTTTAAACAAAGCTGTTTTAATCAAGATAATTGCTACTTTTATGCCAATAGTGCATAAATTAAATATGAAATAAAAAATAAGAGATAAACACTGTAACTGCATTATGACAAAGCTGAGGTAAAAATATCCAAAACCTCACTACTGCCAGAGCTCAATGTATGGTAAGTGTTTGTATTAGTGTATGAAGTCATGCAGGAGGCAAATGGAACCACTAACAGTGAAGTACAAGTATGTTTTGCATCTGTACATAATTAAAACACCTAAGGGTCAAAACTGAGATGGAACAGGAACTGCCTGATAAAACACCAAAATCGAAGTAAAGAAACTGAGACCAGAGTTTGAGGGAAATAATGAAGAACTTCCTGCTCAAGATGCACCTCATATAAGGTGTATGCAATTCCCAAATAAAGACAAGGGAGAGAGCAGCCAAGATCTTCAGGTGAGGGGTGGCGTTTTTGGAAAACAAAAGCCCCCATAGGTAATCCTCAAAGGTATCAGCATCACCTTCCATTGGCACTTCCCACAAGTGTCTTGGAGTCTCACTTTTCCCATTACCATCATTTCCGAGATACCTGCTCAACATCTTGGGTGAGATTTTGTATTTAAATATCTTTCAACAGCTGGGTGGCTTAGAGAAAACTAGAGTGTGAACAACACTATGGGATTGCACAGGTTGTGTCCTATTTCTAGCGAACACCCATTGCCTATGAAGTGAAGACGCTGTAAACTGTGAAGGACGAGAGTTCAAAGTGCTACAGATGGGCATAAAATAAAGGATGCATGGACACCTCTGCAGTTCCCTTGCTGGAAAACAAAAAAAANAAAAAAAAAAGAGAGCTTTTGGTTTAGCCATTGGCTTGGTTAAACCTTGGATGACAAGAAGAGTTCCTGCTTTTTTCTTCTTGGTTTCTCTTCTCAGATATTAAGCAAATCACTTCTCAGTTTCTTCTCTCCTTTTGAGTGAGCAACATGTAAAGCAGCCCTGTTCCTGCCAAGTGAAATCGATGGGCACCTAATTCTCCTGCAATGTGATTACTTCTGGTGCATCAGGAGAGGCAAAAGACACCACACTCCACAAGGATTTTTTCATGTGTGCAGACTGAGGTGTAAACCTCTGGGGTGGGTGGCAAGGCTCTGTCCCTGGAAAGCTGCACCAAGGCGAGGAGGGACCACGTTTCTCACAAGGGCACCGGGATAGCACCGTCTTCCAGCGGCTGCTCCAGCCACCTGTGGGGCAGCGCAGCCGACGGACTGCAGCGACAGCGAGGGAAACCTCTCACACGTGTGGGCACCGCTGGGAAGGCACAGAGGCCACGGCCGGGTTTAGCTGCAGCCCGGCGCGGGCAATGCCCTTGGCTTTGCATTTTCCCGTGTGGGAGCCGAGCTCCAGCATCCCCCCTGTCCGTTCCTGCGGCGTGCGGAGGGGCTCGCCTCGGATCCCGAACCCTGGCGCTGGGACAAGTCCCTGGAAGCGCCCCATCCCCCGACAGCGCCCCGCGCATCCTGCGGGCTGAGAGCGAGGGGATCCGGGGGGCTGCGGGTCCGGGGGGCTGCGGGTCCGGGGCGCAGCCATGGTAACGCGCCGAGCATCCCCCGCTCCCCGCGGCAGCGCCGTGCTATTCCCCACCCTCCTGCACCAGCCGTGGCCTGGCCGGGGCCGCGTCGGCTCAGCCGGTGAACAGTTAACGCCGGAGAGGCGGCTCCTCTCCCCACACCCTCCCCGGTTCCTGTTGTAAAAAGCGTGTGTAACCCCCCGGGAGAGCGGCGAGCCGGGCACGGCCAGCGGAGGGGGCGACCGCCCCTCCGCCTACTCCAGCTCCCCTCTTTTTTATTTATTGCCCCCCACCCTCCCTTTTTCTGCAACTGGTCTGCGGCGTGGGCTCGGCTCGGGGGACCGCCCGGGCCCGGGGCGGCGGCCGGGCATGGCCGGGGCGGGGGGCGTGTGTGCGGCTCCCTCCTGCCCACCCCG
>VZTA01001262.1:186455-230854 GCA_013398855.1 Mohoua ochrocephala
TTTTTTTTCCTTTGGGTCAAAAGGAAAAATATATATTGAAAGGGTGGGGAAGGAAAAGAGAGAAAGCAGGCACCCTCCCCCTCCGCTGCTCGTAGTCCCCTCCACTCCACACCAAAAAGAGCCATCGCAAGTGCACGCCAGTTCTTCACTAAAGTGATCCAGCCGCTGGATTAAGTAACTCTCGGGGAACAGCACACGCACGCACACACACGGCAAAAATGAAGGAAAAGGCAATGTTTCAAACGGCTAAAATGCAAGGAAACATGATGGTAAGTGGCTGCTGCTGGCGCCTCCAGTGACTGTAAGTAAGTGTCGGGGCTCCCCGCTCGGCTCGGCGCTGCCAGACCCCGCTCGCCGCCCGCACGGTCGGTGCGGAGCCCCCGCTGCTGGGGCTGGGCTGGCCGGGGAGACAGGAGAGGGGGCTTTGCTTGGTGTCCGTGCCCCGCTTGGTGCCTGTCCCCCCGCTGAAGGGGTCGCGGGGGATTTGGGGGTGCTGGGGCGTCCCCCTTTGCCGGGGGAGTGGGGCGCAGCGCGGGCGGGGGGTGCGGGGCTCGCTGGGGCACCGCGCCCCGGCACGGCCAACTTCGCCAAGTTGATGACCACGATGTGTGTGCGTGAGCTGGGGGCTGTGGGGGCTGCCTCGCCTTTCCCCCGGCATTACTACTGGAAACATTTGTCTCGATGCCATTTTTTTAAAAAAAACCAACTACTCGGGATGCCTTTTCAATAATCCCCCTCCTCCCTTAAGGAAAAAATAAAAGCATCCAGCTGCTCTGCCGGAAGAAGTGCTGGTTGCCATCTTGTGCTGATGGAAATATATTGGTGTGTTTTGCCTGCTGGCTTGACCCGCTGGGGGCGGCGGGGCTGGGGGTGCGCGGGGCCCCGCAGCCGGGAGGAGCTCGCTGCGGTGGGGCGGGGGTGCACCGCAAGCTGGGAGAGGCTTTAGGGCGCTTCGCCTTGAAAGCAACTTATTTCAAATAACCTGAAGCTCGTAAAGGGTACCTGTTGGTCTCCTGTCCCCTCTCTGCTCAAGCAGAGCACTCGTGTGTGTGTTTTGCCTCCCCTGTGAGGGGAAATGCTAATATTTAACACCAAGGTAGTATCTGTTTCTCTCATGCCTTCTATTCAAGAAGCAGCCAAAGTATTCGACATCCTTTAATTAAGTTCTGTAGTAAAATGCTTTGCTGGCTTTTTAAGGAAGTGCCTCCTTTTCCAACTCCAATAATATTGCTTTTTCCAGCAGTAGTGTTTAAGAGGAAGGTGCAATGCTATGTGACCTGTGAATTCAAGTAAGGGAACTGAACAGGAACTTCTACAAACATTTTTTTTCCAGGGGAATTGCACAGCCTGTGTGATTGCAGCATGCTCCTTTTATTGTGCTTTTTAGATGCCTGGGAAATATCTAGTGCTGGAACTTTTTCAATGTGGGGAAATTTAGGCTATTACCTGCTGAAGCTACTCATCCTGATGGTCATCCTAGCCTTTGGTTAGGAAGTTCTCTATCAGTAAGAAAAAATGATCAACCAGCTGAGATGGCATTGTTTGATTTAAGTACAGGGTGAGGCTAATTCACACACACGGAATGTGTAACATCACAGAATTAATAAAAAACCTCTTGCACGTTTTCCTTGCTAGTCTCTGAAGTCAGGGGATGAGCAGCAGGCAGGGATTCCCCCAGTGCCACTCAGCACAGGGCTGGAGCTTCTGCTGGGATTTCTGGCTGGTGCTTCCGAGCGTGGCAAAATGGATCCACATATCCACAGCTCTGCGGGATGAGCAAAGGCTGGGTGATCGATCTGCACACAGGGCTCTGTAGCAGGGGCTGTCCACAACTCCAGCCTTCAGCCAGAGACAATAGCTTTTGCCTCTGACTCAGACAGGAACAGGATCTGGCCTCTCAGGCTGCTAAGTCACAGTTACTTCTGTCACTTGGGGCAGTCTCCCTGGACTGGGAGGCAAGGTTTTCCTTTGGAGAACTCATTTTTGAGACACTGGGAATCAAATTTAAAGATAAACAAACTGTAGCATTTGATTTTGGTGGGGGAACAGGTGATTTCTTTAGATAATATCGGTTCTTATGGGCCACTTAAATCACGTACACCTGGTTTCTGTGTTAATCTGGTCTGTGGTTGCAGATGGATCTGCAGTTTGTTTAAGCAAGAATTGAGTTTAGGTGAATGTTTGAGCTTTAAGATACTTGAATATATTTTATATTTCTTCCAGATAGTATTTAGCAGCCCTAATCCTGAAAACTGAGGTACACTTTTGATGGAAGTTCCAACAAGTTAAGCCTACTACTTTATCCTTTTCCTTAAGCTGTTGATTAAAAAATAGTATTTTTGCTTTTGTATCACTTTTGTTACAATTAAAATTGGAATCCTGAGCTACTCATGTCAAGTCCTGTGCTGTGGGTGTCCTCCCTCACGCACCCGGCCGTGATTGATAATTCTGGGTTGGGGTGTGTGGAATCCCAAGAGTTGCATTACAGTGTGCCCTGCATTAAGTGCCTCAGCAGAATTCAGAAAGTCATTGAAAATTCAAAGCCCAGCATGACTTTATTTTTTTGTTTGTTTGCTTTCTGGCAGTTTTGCTGTTGCTTAGAATCCTGACAAGCTTTTAACTACGTATTGATTTTTCTTCTCTTTAAAAATCTTTGTTAAATTGAGCTATTTCACTCCTAAAATGATGTGACAGCAGGTGGTAATACTGACACACTGGTCCCTGGCCATGCAGTGGACCCTTTTCAAGTGTGGTAATAGCTCATGGAGTCACTATACCTGTGATTTCTTTATTACCTAATTAGACCAGCAAAAAACGAAGCCATTCTTGTGACACCGAGATAAATGTTTTTATCCCTGTGGCAGTATTTTAGCAGGGCTTTGTTTGGTTTTTTTTTAAACAACAGCATTTACCTGGAAAGGTGCCTATTTTTATTTTACTGCTGTATTTCCCATTCATCATTTGAGCCAGGGGAATGCAACTTACAGAAATAGCTCAGGCTCTTACAATGGGATTTCTCTTAATTCTACATAAATGCTGTAGGGAGTGATTAATACACAGTGGTTTCTCCTAGTAAGAATTGGTGTACCCTTGAGTTTTCCAGTGTACTTGAAGTTAATATGCAACAATACATATGGAGTTAAATGTTTATCACTTTGGGAGATAAATTGAATACACTTGCGTTTTATCCTAACTTTAGGTGTGGCTATAAAATTTATTTCATTAAAATATTCCAGTCTTTTTCCTTCCACATCCAGTTGTCAGGTCAAGGACAATAGTGCCAACTACATGTTTTATTCTACACTTCCCTGTGTCTCCCCAGGGACTGATCTATCATGTACACAGGCTTTTTGTTTGTTTGTTTTTAATGGATTTGCAAATAAATGTATCCAAAAGAGCTGCTTGGAAGAGGAACTTTACACTAGTGCCGGATTCTTCTCCTACAAGCACTCATGCAAATCCAAATCTGTTAGAGGTATAATTGCAGCAGGGGTAATAAGGTTGGTTGTAGATGATTGGGTGAGTGGGAACAGCAACTAGGTGGGCTTGGGGGAATGCAGAGGGGTCTTGAAGGCAGATTAATGTGCTGTGTGTGAGCAGGCTGTTGCTTTGGCACGCTTAGCGGTCAGTGGAAGCGGTGAGCACCCTGCTCTATCTGTGTGTATTAGAGGGAGGTTGCTGTGAAACTCTTGTTCTGAATTTCAGTCTAACCTGAGGTTGCCCGATTGTCTGGAAACTGCCAAGAGGAGCCGTGGTGGATGTGTCAGGTTTCTGCGTTACTCTGATGAAAAATGTATGAATAGGGCAAAAGAGACAGTTTGGATTCATTGAGAGGACTTGCAGAAGAGTCTGGAGATTTCGATTTCCAGTTTGACCATTTAAATTCCAACTCTGATAGCTGCAGTTTTTATGTACATATAAAAAACCCAAATGAAAATAAGCCCAGTGGCAACTGTTATCTCCTCAGAAGTCTGCTAGCACCTCTGAGGCCTCAGAGACCTCAAGAGTACAACTGACATGAAGACTAAGCTACTCTGTCATCCCAGGAGTGCTCCTGCTCTTCCTTGAGAAACACAACTCTGGTGCCTCTCAGGAGCAATAAATTCTTACTGAAATAAATAAGACCTTGGTGTTCCATGGTGATTTCTCTTATTTGCCATAATTTACCTACAGGTGTGTTTCTTGCAGTGTTCAATCCCATGGCACTGAAACATGGTGAAATTCTTCTCAGCCAAGAATGCAATTGTCCTAACATGGGCTAAAGAAGCTGTGTAAGGATTGATTTCTCTTGAAACTCCCACCCTGAAGTACCTGGTGGAGTTTCTGATCCAGTGCAGCTCCCTGCTACTTTAGCCTTCCCTCTGTATATTCAGCTTGACTTAGAAGCCAAATGCAATCCAGATTTTGTGTACTATTCCTTAGTTGTCTACTACCTCAGCTGAAACACAGGGAGCTCCGGAACCGAAAGCGAGGGAACTGTGGTAGCAGTTCCCAGGTGAGCTATCATGAGTTCAGCTGAAGTTTAAAGCCAGGCAGGAATTCAATTGCTGATACTACAGCAAGAATTGCAGCAAAAATAAATAAATCTTTGAGACTGCGGCTGTTTAGTGAAAGGCAAGTTGTGTTTTGAGGACTGTGACATTCTGGTATCATTTCTGGGTCAGGCATAAAGGGGAACAAGGGTTCCCCTTTGTTAGGATAATGTGTGCAGCAGGCATACAATCCATAGCAGGTACTGGAATTGCTGCATTGTGGGAAAGCTATAAGATATGCTGAGACTGTTCTAATGCCATGTTGCTAGTTGGTGGAAATTAGGACTCTTTTTACATTTGAGGTGGGATGGCAGAGAGCTCTACCAGCTTTTCAGGGTCCTAATATTGTCCATGTAATGTAGTGTCCTTTTAGATACACATCTTTACTTAGGGGATAGAGAAGTGCAAAGCCTGGAATTATAAGGGATCCACTAAAGCTGCAGGACCTGTGAGAAATACATGGTGCCAGGCTGTGTCAGAATAACTTGGGGAGCCGTGGGAAGCATTCCACATCACTGGCTTGCTATTTAGCACTGTGAGATTGAAGGAGGGCATGTTGTCTAACTTTAATTTTCACTGTCAGAAGGGTTCAAAATCTTGAGTCCGATGGTGCTCCTCACACCTGCATCTTTCTCTTCAGTATTCTTCAGCAGCTTCTCTGGTTCCTCTTGCTTGCAAGGAAAAAGGTGCACTTTGTGTTAATTTCTCCCTTCCTCCTCAGAGCTCCTGTCTGACTTTTCACAGGACAGTCTATCCCCTCCCTCTCCTTCTGAATCTTTTCAGTGCTTTGCCAAACAGTAAAAGGAGAAGTAGAAGGGACTGTTATGATTTTAGTGAATGACAGCTGAGTGGGTGGCTGTAGAGCCCTGAGCAGCAGCAGAGCCACAGAGCTGTCTGTGCAGCTGGGAAGACAGCATTGCATTCATCTCTATTTGAGAGGTTACATTTGTTCATTAATGAAGTCTGGATTTGCTTAAGATAAATACCTAAAATGTAAGTTTTGTAGATGTTGATGGCCTGAGGCTTTATTTGATGAGGAGAGTTTCTCTTTCTGCGCTGTGGAATGAATCTTTCAACTGCCAGCAGATACTACACAGCACGTTTCAAGTGTCACTCTTGTGTATCTCAGAGGTCTCATTTCTTGGCAGAGCTTTGCACCCTCTCAGTATTGGCCTGGCTGGCTATATAAAGGGGAAGGCAATAGGGAATCGTGCCCCAAGAACACCTCTGGTTGGTACAGAACCCTCAGTACCAACAAGCTCTTTAATGCAGCTGACAAAGACAGAAACAAGATTCAAAGCTGGAAGTTGAAGTCAGAGCATTCCAAACTAGAAGATGAAGTGCCCAGTTTTCACAGGGAAGGTGATGAACTGCTGGAACAGTCTCTGTGGGAGTGTGGTAATTCTTCATTAGAACAAGATGGGCATAGGGTTCCTCTGACTAAACACTGGCTTCTTCAGTATAGACATTTATATCTAAGTTAGTCAGCCTGGGCTCTCTCTACAAATTAGTCAGTGGAGTCTGGGGCGTGATTCATCCTATCTTCTTGTGGACGTGTAAAATGGGCCAGAGTACCTGCACTCTTAAATGCCAACTTCTCTCCATTGACTCAAGGAATTATGGGGTACAAGCTGAGCCATAAACACCTACCCTGCAGATACCTAAGTGATGAGTCTGTCTGTTGCTTAAACATAGTCATAGATATTCCACAGTGTTTTAAGTGAAACTAAGAACCCTCTCCAGCCTCTGCTGTTACATCAGACAAAAACTGCTCTGCACATCTGCCCAGGGTTTGTCGACTACATCAGCAGAGGCATGTGAAGATAGATGAGCTCCACATTTGGAGCTCTGCTCTTCCCAGGTCCCTGCATGCTTGTGCAGAAGCAGGTCCAGTCTCCCAGCAGCGGGAGAGGAGATCCATCTCCGCAAGATGCCATCTTGTAGCAGGAATCTCTTGGTCCGTGGTTTGTATAAACTGAGCTGTCCTAGAACATTATAATGCACCCTTGGCTTTAAAATTATTTAATCCAAATGGTTTAATGTCATCACAAGTGCAATACGAGGATTTATTCTTCTAGGTCTGTGTTTGCATGTGTGCTGTCTGTACAGTATTGTACTACACAGTGACTCACGTGAGATTAACAAGCAAAGCCCATTTATTAAATTGTTTTATGTACTCTAAATCTCATGTAATCCACTAATGCATAATGCTGTCACTTAGTAAGCTTGGCATTCCTTCCCAATGGAGCATTGCATTTAGCAAGTTCCCGTAGTATTCAGTCCTTTTGAAAAGCCTGCAGTTGAGAATACGATTTTAAAAATAAATCTAAACCATTAGAGCCTGAATGCTTACAATAGCCTGAGAACTGGGACCCAGCTGTAGCATGCATTCACCTGTAGATTGCATGGATTTTCTATCCTCTTAAGGACGCTGTAGCAAACAGACCTTGCATTGTAGCACGCAAAGTTTGCATTTGTGGTGTCCTGTTGCCCTTGGAATGGATTATCAAGATTATGTCAAAATACTGCTTTTGCAAAAACTGGCTTTGTGCATCTGTGGAGATATCGGTGAGGTCCTGGGAATTCCTGGAGCACCCGTGTTGTAATGTTTATGCAGTGCTCTGGGTAGAAGTGTGTGCCATGCTGGTGGTTTCTGAGCACAGAATTTTCCCTGTGGGTTCTGCATGCCCAGCAGCATCCTCTTCATTGCTACAGAGGTGAAGAGTGAGAACAGAAGCAGTGGAATTGCCTTGATCAGGGGGAGAATTATTATGTGTGTAACTGGATCTGAGTCCAACCCTCAGTCGTGAATAGGTGGTTCCCAAGTTGCACACTTGCAAGGCACAATAGAATCGTTGCGAACTCGGAGCACCTCCAGCACCCAATTTAGGAGTTTTTTGTGGCAAGGCCTCTTTCATAGTGTGACTCAGTGCTTCTATGAAGTATTCCCACCACCTCATCCCTAATTACTGTGGAATAATGACTTGAGGGGTTACCCTGAGATGCACACAAACGTCCAATCAAAGCAAGTATGAGAAAACAAACAATTCAAGACAGTGGGATGAGCTGCAGTGGTGAGCATTGCATGCCCAGGTCAAGCACTGGATGGTAAACAGAGTGGTCAATGCTCTGGAAAATCCCTCTCAAGTTACAGGGAATATTGGCCAGAAGATTTTGTCAACTCAGGCATGTGTAGACAGACTTGGCATGAATTCCAGTCACATATTGCATAGCCTCATTCTGTAGTCATTATTCAGCACTTACTCAAGCAAAACTTTTGCCAAACTTAATGGGTTTACTACTCCTGCTGAAATGAGTAAGAATTTTGTCTGAGGCTCAGGTGCTTTCAGATCTGAGTCTCAACACGTAACCCCACCATGTTCTGCGTCACCAGAGGTTTTCAGTAATTTTTAGAAGGTAACAACAGTGAAATATACTGTAGTTGACCAAAAAAAAAAAAAGGTGAACTTCTTGGTAAGAACGCAAGAAGAAAAGCAGAGTGAGGTGGTTAAGACAAGCACTCTGTATTTTTTACTTCTTCTCATTTTGTAAGTTGTCCTCCATGGAGAGCCCCATGAGCTCCTCCATCAGCTGTTCCCCAGAGCATGCTGCATGCCTGCATTTCTGCTTATGTTTGTTTTCACTGATGATGTTAAACTGGAAAACATGCTGAAAGTGAAACATTTCTATTTGTTTATCGTTTGGGACTGACGTTATTAAAAACGCGGAGAAAAATTGAAATTATAGCTTGGCATGTTTTCTGTAAATACTGAGTAGTTCTTCTGCAGCCTGTGATATAACCAAAGTAACCTAGAAATAAGCTTGTATTGCTTTTTTCTAGTGCCTAATTATAAGGATGTACAAAATATGCTCATAATAATGCCTTCTCATCCGGCTGTGAGGGGGCTGAAAGTACCACTTATGAAGATCTAGTTTGTAAAGCAAGTGATTGTAATGCAGGAGGATGACTGTTCATGAGCTCTGAGTTTATTGACTCTGTTAAAAACTGGATCTGTTGTCTACATGAAGGATGTATAAAATGCTGTGGGTAGAGCAGTAATTCAGAAATTAATTGTAGTTCCTATCGGTATGACCGAGCCTTTCTTGATCTCGCTATTTAGAGTTTTTCTCAGGGAAGAGTAGTTCATGTTATAGTCCCTGTTGATTTTATGTTTTTCTCTGTGCATTTTATTTCATTTTCATTAACCATGTACATCTACATTTGTAATGCGTTAAAAACTTCGTTAAGTAATCCAACCATTTTGGTTGGATTGAGACATTTTTGTAGGAATCAGAATCTATAAAAGGTTCTAGGAAGTTTAAAATTAAAATTTGCTCCTCTTTGTTCCGGTATCTTGGGTTTTACAGATACACCTTGTTTTGTTTTTTGGGTTTTTTGGTGATTTTTTTTTTTTTTATAAAGAGGGCATTTCTCACTATTTTCCTACTCCAATTTTAACAGAATTGCAGTCTTGGTAGGGAAAGGAAGCTGTTGGTAATATCCAAGGGTAGCAAATAAATCCTATGCAACAGCAATTAAAGCAAAAATCACGTCCTCCAGAGGCGTGCTCCTTGTTACGTTCCCTGTTCAGCAGCGTACTTAAGCACCTGTTTAACATTAATGGTAAGCATATGCTTAAATGTTTCTGCTGACTTGGGAGTTATGAGAAACCTGCCTTGCACACACAATGGTCGAACAGCCCATTTTCCATCTGTGTGCGAGCCCAGAGCATGGTGCTAGCTGAGCATTTTCCAGGTTAATTAGATTGGCATAACAAGATCCCTGGTGGACTCCGTGCAGTCATCAGCTCTTCTGTGCTCTCTGGCTATCGGGAGCTCTGCTTCGAGTTGTGCATCTTGTGCTGGTAACTGAAACAGAATATTGCACTGTATTTCACCAGCGTGTTCAAATGGAAACAGAATTGAATGGATTGCAAGTACACCATAAATACAAATTTGGCTCTATATTGCCAGCACGAATATGGTGCATCCTTCAAATGCGCAGTGTCTACCAAGGACTATTTATTCTACAGAGCTACCAATAATGGTTATGCTTTCATGAATTATGCATGTATTTGTCCTTAAAACTCACCTGGCTGTGATGTGGAATGTTTAAGATTTGAGGCTGGCTGTAAGTATAAATTGCAGATATTTTTCATGAAATGTAATGTCCTTACCGGTTTCTTTGCGATATTAGAGTCCATCGTGCCTGTGTCTACAATTAAATAGAAAAAAGGAATCAAAAGAACTCTAATTCAGTACAGGAGGAAAAAAGAGAGCTTGATACTTGAGAGTTTCACAAGAAAAGGCAAAATTATCTGAAGTCAAAGGTGATCTATTCATCTATTCAGTAAAGCAAATGGGGATGAGATGGAGTCATAGAAATCCATCTATGAAAAAAATAAGGGGGTTATTGTAGAAATAAGGCAGTTATTATTTACCAGATGAAGAAAAGAAAATGACCCCCCAGAGTGCCTAGAAGCAACTTGCCAAAGTGTCAAGATGTAGCACAGAACATCCCATTATCTATTCTGGTCTTCTGGTGGATTAAAAAGAAGAGAAAAAGCACACACTTTTAGGGAGATACTAAATGGATGAGGAGGAGTATAATCATTTTACTCAATTCAGTGGCACAAAATTTAGCTTTCCAGTATTTTCAGAGAGAGGCTGCCTTGGTTTTCTCCAAAGTTTCCCCTATTTTCACCATTTGTACGGTTCTATCACATTTGAATTTCCGGTTTCTAGAGAGTTCCTTAGTATTTAATTTTCACATTCAGGTGTGTTGTTTGCTTGGTTTTAGCCTAACCCCTTCAGTTTTCAAAGAGTTATATGTTAGTGAAACATTGCCTATGAGCAGTGCCATCACTGAAAGCATTGAGACAAAGTGGGCTGATCTGCAGAACGGTGACAAATGGCCGTGGTTCTCTCCCGAGCCCTCTGCTTCCTGCTGGAGTGAAGAAGACACGTTATGAAGAGATGTGGCTGCAGAAAAGCAGAACAGTGGAAAGGCTGGAAGGCTTTGGGCATTTTGCATTTCTGTAAGGGGAAGCTTTCAACCTTCAGTCACAGTTTGAATCCATCCTAAACTGATAGTTATTGATGGCTGCTAACATTCATTGCCTGCTCGCTCATTTTTGGGTGCTGTGGGAGGAACAGAGCCCCAGCTGCATAAGGAATTGCTGCGAACCACCATGTGACCACTCAAGCACTCTCTGGAGGTGACTGATGCATCCACGTTGCACATCACTTGGCAGGAACCTCCCTTCTCCCAAATGACTTCATTGTTACTGGAATCGAAATAATTTCCATGGGTTTTTTTCAGCCTGAAGAACAGGATTCAGACCTGAAAGATGATTTTGTTCTGTGATGTGTGAATGTGTGTTTGTTGCATGCAGGGGTTGAGGCTACAAGGCAGCCTGAGACGAGGCTAGAGCAGAGCAGGAAGGAGAAGAGATGTATCCTAAGTGTGCACCATCTCTGTGGGGCAAGCTCTGGAATGGGCTGTCTTTGTGAACTGTGCCTTCTTCAGGGAGCTAGCAGCATTGCTTGGAAAGAAGCTTGGAGGTGGAATTGCCACGTGTGAAAGACAGATGCTCAAATCCTTGTTCCTGGAGTGAAATAAAGAGCGAGTTAAATTTGTAATCGGGATAGGTGCGGTCTCCACTTGTGGGGAGAGTCCGTATGTCAAGGAATGTTGCAGTTGGTGAATTCATGCACAGGCACATCAAGAGCTTGCAACTCATAGGATGTGTTGGATTGGAGGGTACCAAGTCTAGTTCCCAGCTGTCTAAAGTAACTGTAGCACAGCATCTTTGTTATTGGTGTACGCTGCAGAAATTCTGCTCGAGGCTAGGAGAGTCCACTGGATCACGCAAGCTAAGCCCAGTAAACACATTTGCTGTTTGGAAAGTGAATTCATTTATTTCTCTTGTGCCTTGTAAATGTGTCAGACTGGCACATCCACTCTGCTGGATTCTGTATCTTGTGCTTTCTCCTTTTGCAGGTTCTTGTTGTAAGCTGGTTTTCCTCTCATGTAACTGAACATGTAGACGCTTGTAGCAGAAATACTAACATTGGTATGAATGAACTGTAGATGCAAATATGTCTCTGTAAACACTGGAAAAAACAGCAAAACGAGTGTGAGAAGAATGTTGCACTGATAACAAAGAGCATTATTCCCAGCAATAAAATTGAGGCATGTGCTGGGTTGTCAAGCCCAGGATGCCTGAGCTCTGACAAATGTCACAGTACAGGCATCTCTCCAGCCCAGGACCTCACTTTCTAAGGACGCTAAAAGGCCACAAGGTACTAGCACATTGTGTGTGTGATCACAGTTCTTTCTCCTGTTATGCCAACAGGGAGCTACACCAGCCAAACAAATGTTTATTTTTTCAGACATACTCCATATAAACTAAATCAGCTACTGAGCTGCAACCTTACTAATATTTAGGGATGCCTAAGTAGGCAGGATTTGGAAGCAAAGGAGTACCTGTTCTCAACTTTTGATTCATAAAAATTATAAAAGATCTGCCATAAAACTAACTTGTCATTACCAGCCAAGAAAAAAACAAGTGTTGTGATGAGAACTTAATAACTGATACCCCTTGTCCACCATGACACTTGCAAATCATCTCAGCCAGGCTACCTGAACACACGTCTTGGTGCACCTGACAGTGTGATGGATGAACTCTGAGAGAGAAAAAATGAGTGAGTGGATAAACACAGCATATTCAAATTTTGCTAATAAATACCATTTTCTTCCATAAGAAGAAGAAAAAATTATCTTTCTTCTTCTTTGTTATACTCATTTCACACATGCTCAGGAGTAGATGTTGGTCATTTGCTGCATGCTAACACCGGGGGTCTGTACGTCGTGGTAGGTCACGCACGGTATGGGAATAGGGGAAGATCACATCTCCTGACCGTCCCAACCATGTGATGGCACTCGTGCCACTGAAAGACGTGACTGGAAAGGATGAGAGCAGGACAGTTGGGGGCTGTCAAAATTCAGTGATGGAATGCGTTCAAATAATGAAGCCAAGTGCGTTTCCAAATGTCTGAGTCTATCATGCCTACACCATTACCTTCATCAATCAAACCTGTAATTTCATCAAGAAATTAAATTGGATTTGTTTGACAGGACCTATTTTGCAGAAATCTGTATGGACTAACATTAATTATGTTGCTATCCTTTAATTCTTTATTAATCGAATCCCACTTCAGCCTTACTACTTTTCCATTCTTAGACAGAGTCCTTCTAAAGGGAGACTAACCAAGCCATATCATTTCTGTGGGTAAATAGGGCATTCATTTTGGAAAGGCTGGTTGTAAATGCTGTAAATCACGAGAGTAAAACCAGCAAGGGTGAAGAAGAGCTGCAGGGAGACACTTTATGATACGAGGTGAGACAGAGCACCATCAGCAAGAAAGTCCATTTGAGATTCTGCGGCATCAGTAAAATGGAGGGCATGCATCCATGAGAGGACAAGAGAGCGTGAGGCAGAGAGAATTGCTATTAGAGAAAGTCCTAAACAATGATATTGTTTGTTACACACTTTGTTTGCAAGCACTGGGAATGTATGCTGAAGGTGTGAGGAGAGGCAGAAATGGTTTGGGTGATTCTGTAGAGAAACAACTTCATGAGGAGAAGAAAGGCATTAACAATTAGCTACAGCAAGGACAGACTGGGGTGAGAAGCAAAAGAATATTGATGGAGTTCTGTGTGTGCTGTGCTGGAGCGGTGGTATATGTCATGCAGTCTGGCTGAAAAGCCCATGCCACATTGCTATGATATGGAGCAACTTAAGAAGTTGTTAATGCAAATGTGTCCTGCCATGGGGAGAAAAGTAAGTCTAGAGATTTGACTATAAACGAGAGTAAGGACTAACCTATGGTAATGAAATGCAAAGCATCTGATCAAAATTCAGCATGTTAATCTGAATAGTAAATCTTTTATATGAATGTGTCGCTTGAGCCCCATAGTCTGCACAGTTTTCTTCTCACAGTGTGTGTTGCCCTTGATGTCCATTGAGATTGCAGAGTGTGGTAACATTTCACTGTTCCCACTTTGTTTGTCTGCCACAGCTGCATGGAGTCAAATGGCTTTAGGAGTTTCCTGACTACTGGAGGCTCCAGGATGTGCAAGACAATTTGTTGAACTGTAAGGCCTTTGCACGGGATTGAGAGAGTGAGATATTTAACCAGTGGGCATTGCATTTGATCTAGTCATAAAAAGTGAAATGTAAAGGAGACCCCATGTTTAAATGCCAACAGGTGCAATGCTCTGTGCTCAGCAGGGACCACTGGGGTATCCTCAGTTTATCTCCTTCACGCAGACTCTGGGACATCTCATGGTTTCTGAGGAGAAGCAGTGTCCTGCAATGAATACCCTTGGATTGGCACACAACAGATTTGAATTTAGAGGGAATATGATGCTGATTGCCTGTGTGACCTTGGACAAAGCTCATGCTGCTGCCATACACAGGCTACCTGTGTCCCTGCAGGGCAGCTCCACCACCTCCTTCTGTGGGAACCACATCCTGCCTGGAGCTTCTCACTGGGCTTTACCTTCATTCCCCATTTGTAAAATAGAGGTGATAATTCCTTCCGTTCCCTTTCTTTTGAAGTTTTGATGTGGCATTTAAACTCCTATAATATCCATCCATAAACTGTGTCTTACTGTGCTTAGTTTAAGTGCTTGTCTATAATTAGAATTACATTAAATGATACAAATGTCATTGATCTTTTGAATATACCGTGTTCAATAAGGGATGATAGGAATCTGTAACTCTGTACAATACCCGTTTTTCTGTTTCTCTGGTTTTGCCATTAACCTCATATAGGATCGTTATGATTTTGATGATGCAGTGTTTAGAAAAAGATGAATTAGAGTACTCTATCAAAGTCTGATATCTGAAAAAAAGCCTTTGAAATGTAATCCTTGATGGTTGTTTGCTTTTATGTTATATAAATAATATGTGGAAAATTAATTATTTCTGTTTTAATGAGAGTTTGATTGATGGGAACTGAAATTTTGTTTACTGGGAAGTTTCAACAGTCCTTGTTTTCATCTTACTTTGGAAGGAAAACAAATATTGAAATAATTTTTCTGCTAAATGGAGATTTAATTTTCTTTTTCTGGCCTCGGTTTTGCTTTTTAGCACATAATTTTCCCATCCATCTACAGCCTGTCAATACCATTAAAAATGTAATGTAAATTGAATGGACTGAAAAAAGCATATTTAGACGCAAGCTATTAGTCTGTTCTTAATTCATCCTTTGCTTATGCAAGACCAGAATCTGCATTCACAACCTTTTTAATATTCAACATGGTGTTTCTAGCCTGATTTGACTCCTTTCAGGTTGTCGGTAGGGATAAAGTGAGCAGGATTTAGACTAGAACTCTCTACAGGATGGAAGGTTATTGAGGGGCGTCTTGTTTCTCTGTCTTCATCAGAAAGAGAGCTGCTGTTCGAGATCTGTGATGGGTGTGCGTAGCTTTCTTTGTCTTGAGGCCCCAGGGAGTCATTACAGCTTTTACAATAAGAATGTGATAGCTCCTTTGCAACCATGAATATTCCTTTAAAAAATGTACTTTCAAAGTCGCTCATTACCGAGGGTGCACTGATGAGTACTGCAGGCATCCCTAAAGTCCTTGGCATGCGCCACGGGTTGGTTCCAAGCAGACCGTTCCTAGATCTCCAAATGGACAAAACTTCCTAACATGCCTGGATGGATCCAAATCCCATCTGGGGTAATCATTCTGGTACCAGTAGCACCCATTTAGATCTTGGTTCTCCATGTATGTCATACGCAGTTGTGTCTTTCAAGATGAGCCCAGAGAGGGAAAGGATGCCCAAGGTGAAACCACAGCACGTAAAGGCGCTCTTCATCCTGTTTTCAAGTAGCCAGTCACCGGCAGTGAATCTGGGTCAGGCAGCTGCTCTGAGCACCATGTTCCTATGACTAATCTAATATCACCCCAGACCTGCTTGGATAGATCTACCAGAGCTGCTGTCACGCCCTGGCTGCATTTGAACTTGACCTTGATCACAGTTCCCACTCTGTTCACTTGTTCTATATACAGTTTCTTCTGTCCTTGTTTGCCTTGTTAAATCTGCTGAGATGTATGTCTTGGCTTCAGACAAACAGCTCCTAGAGAAACGCTTTCTCTTAGGGTAATCCTTATTCCATAGCCGAGTTGCCTGGGTGGTGGGATGTGGTGTGTGTTTGTGGTGAGAGATCTCAGTGTCCCAGGGTAGCTGGTGCGGATCTACAAGAATGGTGCCGACTGACCCAAAAAAGAGTTGTGCACGAAAGCTGGCCTGGAGATTGGCTGTTTTTTCATAAAGGAGACCCCTCAACATTTATGCTATATGTCACGTGAGCTCCTTTAGAAGGAAGTCAAAGAAAAAAAGAAGAAAAATACTGACGCATAGCGCTCAATCACTTCTTTGGAGCTCATTTGCAAAGAATTAGTGGTTTAAATACTGTTTCAGTTCTTAGAGTGTTGTTACTCCTTACATGGACTCTGTGCTTCTGAATCATGGTCTAACATAACTCTACGAAAGCATCAGTAACACGTTTTTCAGCTGTAGTCCTAACCTGCTTGTTTTTCTCCTCAGCATGGAAGATCTAGCTTCCACACTCTCCTTTCTTCAGGCCTTTTCTGTGATCACAAATGTACTGTGGGATGAAAGTCATGGCCTTCTCATGGTTTATCGCTCTGTACCGTTACAGTGCTATGGTAACTGTAGGTCATGGGTTTATTTTGCTGGGAGAGGCAGACAGTCTTTTGAAATTCACCAGGAGAGAATTTGGCTGTTGTACTGTGGTGTTCCTATTTCTTGCTGTTTTTTTTTCATTTAGCAATGTGGCCAGGAGCACTTCAATACATATTTTTGCAAAATGCAATTGATAAATATTGAATCCAAAGCACTAGATTTAGCTGTTGGCCATGTAGGTGCATATTTCTGTACACTCTATCATAAAGTTTGGATGCCAGCTGCTATTGAGAATGAAGTGATGGGGCTTTTTTAAAAATCAGAACTGATACTTCATCGCAAAGCTGCAGTGCATAAGGACCTTGTATTTCTAGCCATGATGTCTGCAGTCTTCTCTGTTGTAATGACGAGAATTCCTGGCTATTACTGGGCTGACCCAAATAGACTAAAGGATGGTTTGTTGCAGAGAAGGTTTTTGTTTCCTTTAGATTTCGTCTGCCCCAGCACTGCACAGCAGAGACTCATGGGGCTGTGAGTATGGTAGTGTGATCTATAAATGAACCTGATTATCACTTTCATAAATGACTCTGAATTTTCCAACCAAATTACCAATGAAGTGAAAGGCATTGAACAAGATTTTTAATTATAACAAATGGAATCTGTGCTTTCCAATCAGATTGTTGTATAGGTGGCTATTATTCATTGCTAAAAGTTAGAGCAATTAAACTTCAGACAGTCATTGGGCAGATTATATAAAAGAATCGCTTCATTTGAAGGTTTGGGTGTTGGTTTTGATTTTTTAATTACTGTCTGTAGTGGAAACTCACAGTGTATTGATTTTTCAAACCTGCCTAAAGGTGAAGTATTAATACTTGTGCCAAAACAGCTACTGCAGGCGTTACTGTTATAAACTTGCAAACTTGAACAAAATTAATGTTGTGTCTTGATTTTGTGAGACAGTAGAACTAGTGGAAGGCAATATGGGGTTTTCTATTATTATTTTCATCTTAGCGTGTCTTTCTGGATTTGAATTTTCTCTCTACCTGTGAGATGACAATACCATGTCCTTTCTCCTTTTCATACACATCAAAGCTGAGTACTTGCCTGTCAGACAAGGGTGGAGGGGGTGTCTGTTTTGCCTGTTGTGGAGACGAGGGTATTCTGGACCAGCACTGATGGTAGATGTGGTCTCTTGGTTCAGTCTGCAGCTGGCTGCTGATGCAGTCTGATCCTGCTTTGAAGAATAAGGTATATTGCTCCTTTGTAACATATTTGTGGCAGGGATTTGCAGCTACTTTGGTGCAAAAAAATCTCTATTTCTGCAAATTCTCTCTAATGGGCCTCATTGTATCTGTGTTCAGCCGTTTGTGAAGAGGGCAACTTAACGTTTGTCTGTCACATGGGAGTATTGTTCAGCTTGCTGAAGAGTAACTTAAAAAGCATTTAGAGATCCTTGGATGAAAGACGCTGTAAAAAATACTGATTCTTTGCGCTACTTCACTGCTCTTCTTGTCCGTTTTGAGTCCAGCTCAGCACTTCCACCCAGACGTCAGCACTCTGCTCCTGTACAAAAGCATGTTTGCTGACTCTTTTTGTGGAGAAGTAGTATTTGTATTCACCACACATGCACAAAAAATGCCTTAAGTATTTAAGAATAAAGCCACCTAATCCTGAGTATATTTAACTGACAGCAGGGCACACCAGGAAGGTGCTTCTACTTCCAGGTCGAATATTACAAGAATTCCTCCTCAATCTTTACTTACAGAAGCAGGGAAGAAACCCAGGGCTGTGGTTCGCTTGTGGTTCCCTTCAGGCCTTGGACATTTGGAATCGCAGAATCAACTCATTACTTAAGTGAGCTTTGAGTGATGAGCTTTGTAGGATGAGCATCCTTTTTAAAGGATAACAGTTGCCGCTTAGTCAAACGTTTTCCAAAAGCCTTGATGAGATTTGAATGCCGGGTTCTCCGGAAATAGAATAATCCTCCAAGTGGCCTGGAAAAGCCCAGCCTGAACACTACGCTTTCAGAACGACCTGTGCTGTGCTACCTTACCCGCCGGGTCTGGATTCAAAGGCATTTCTTTGGATGGGCTTTTGGTGAGGCTTAAAATCCTGTGGGAGGGAGTGGGCTCTGTCCACGGTGCTGGGCGCTGTCCGCGGTGCTGGGAGCTCCCCAACTCTGGCAGCAAGGAAGGCTGAGCCTGTGCTCAGCACATCGCTGGGCCCGTGTCTGCCCCACTCCCTGGGTTTGTAGCCAATAAACCTCAGCCCTCTTCTTGAGAGCACACGGGTATTCATTTGACCATTTGATTCATTTGATTGTAATGGAATCCTGTGTGCAAAGAACTGTATGGAGACTTGCTCCGAAAGTACCACGAGAATGGCATCTTCTTAAAATATGGCCACAATTAGCCATGCAGGAGCCAGGATGAAAACACAGCACTGCTGTTCTCTGCCTTGTTCCTTGCCAGCGTGTTGCAAATGAGGGGGAACATTTATACAAGACCAGCTGCCTCTTCTTATTTCTGTTTGGCCACTGTCAGAGACTATCTATTTGGGGATCTTCAGCAAAGTTCATCTGAGAAGTTGTGGATGTCCTATCCCTGGAAGTGTTCGAGAGAAGGTTGGATGGATCGCTGAGCAACCTGGTCTAGTGCAAAGTGTCCCTGCACATAGCAGGAGGGTTGGAACGAGATGATCTTTAAGGTCCCTTCCAACCCAAGCCACTCTATGATTCCATAAATTAACTAAAAAGTTGTCAGTTAGCTATTTAAGCCACAGAGAACTCTCATTCAAAATTAAAGTAGCCTTCATTTAATTTTGTTTATTTTACTCATGAAGTGGATTAAGCTAAATTAAATTAAAGGCATTTAATTCCATAAGGGACTATCTTTGCAGATACTTAATGTGGCGTAACTTGTCCATCTACAAAGTAAATTTACACGTAGCATTCCAAGAATCTCAGGGTAAACAGGTCTTCAGCCTTTATCAAGAAAACCTTTATTTGCTGTTTAATAATATGCTTTGAAAGTGTTTAAACTTATAATGAACAAGGGCACCAACTGTTCACCGGGGGAATTGACATGCAGCAGCAAAGGGACTATGAATTCCTAGTTTGATATGTAGTAGTTTTCTCTCTGTATAGACAAAGCGGGTTCTGTTGAGGTCCATAAGTATTTTCTGTGGAGTTTAAGACCCTTGGTTCGGCTTAGAAACATGATAGTCACAGATTCATAAAGTGAAGTGGAAATCTGAGGCCTGATTTAGCAGGAAACACTGTGCACACACTTAGCTTTAAATACAGAGGTAGTTTGATTGACTGGATAAGAATTGCCCTGAATCAGAGCCAAAGTGCTGTGGCTTTTTGTGACATTTATATGGCTTCAGGATATGGATGTTCAATGAAAACTTCAATGACAATCTTCCTTAATAATTCAGAACTCCCGATTTTTCTTCAAAATTAATATCAGTCTGGGTGATACAATCATTCTGCAAATTTGAGTCCTGGCTCTATAAGGACTTGTTTGCAGGAAGTAGCTTACAGATAGCAGCTTTATTACAGGCAGAAGAAGCTGGCTGTAAACTCTTCTTTTTTTTAAAATTGAAGTTGCTTGTCTTTTATTGAAGCCATTTTAAAGCGATTTTTTAGTCTCCTGGGAAAACAGTGGTGTACTTTCCAGCAATCTGTATTTTGTGAGGCCTCACCTGGAGTACTGCATTCATCTTGGGTCCTCAGCACAAAAGAGACGTGCAGCTGTTGGAGTGAGTTCAGAGGAAGCCACAGAGATGCTCAGAGGGCTGGAGCACCACTCCTGAGAAGACCGGCTGAGAGAATTAGAATTGTTCATATTGGAGAAGAGAAGGCTCTGGGGAGACCTTAGAGATCTTTCCAGTACCAGGGCTGTATGACACCTGGAGAGGGACTTTTGACAAGGGCATGTAGTGATGAGAAAAGAGGTAATGGATTTGAACTGGAAAAGCACAGGTTTAGATTGGATATTGGAAAGAGATTCTTTACTGTGAGGTTGGTGAGGCACTGGAGCTGGTTTCCCAGAGAATCTGTGGATGCCCCATCCCTGGAAGTGTTCAAGGCCAGATTGGGTGGATCTCTGAGCAAGCTGGTTTAGTGGGAGGTGTCCCTGCCCATGGCTGGGGGGTTGGAACAACATGATTTTTAAGGTCCTTCCAACACAAACTGTTTTGTGATTTATGCACAGTTTTTACTACAGGAAGTCTCTCTTCATCATTACAAGGTGAAAAACATTAATAGCAGCACTATCCTGAAGTAATGCACAGCTGTTGATTTACTTTATTGCAGTCACAGGTTACTATTTCCTGGGGAAATAAAGAAACAAAAGGAATCATTGGGGAAGACTGTGGGAAATCATGCAGTACTTTGTGATTGCTATGAAATTCACGGGTTTTTGCCACTGTAAAGAAATCCTCCACCACTAATCCTCTTATTAGCTTTAAAATTAAAAATACCATTTTTTACATATAAAATAATGTTTTGAAACATGAAAAATAACTTAATAACCATAAGAATTTACCTAGGCATTTGAAAATGTCTAGTATGAATGACCGTTTCTCTTGAGTGTCATTGAAATAGCACAGAAAAAATCTGGTTTGTTGTCCCAGAATTCCTGCAGCATAATGGAAAGCAGATGCAAAGACCACAATTGTCTGAGATATGAGGGTTCTGCTGGTTTGGCTTTAGGAAACATGAAGTATTCCTCAAAGTGGAACTTTGTTTAATGCATATGTATTATTCACTGCTGTTGTATGCATTCATTTTTCCAAGTGTGTGCACTGAGGTTACAGACATATGCTGAAAAACATAAAATAACCTGAAGTTAAAAACCTACAATAAATTTATTTTAATATCTCAGTAAAAGGGGCGGGAGGAAAAGGCATCACAACAACATGTGTGTCTTCCTAAGTGCTTGAGAAGAATGAAATTCTCTCCATGTAAAAGATTATCTCTTGACTGTAATTGCCAACTACACTGTGGGTTTCTACGTGAATGTATAAAGAAAAATTTAGAAAGGACAAATGCATTATTTGCATATTAAAAATAAAGTCTATTCCATAAGAAAAACTATGCTTGCTGGAAAGTTAAATATGCAACTGAAACAGTTTGGCCTTGAGCAGACAGTATCTGAGGCCTAGGTGGAAGTCAAGGCTTTGAACCTGTAAATGTTTAAGTGCATGAGCAACTTGCATCATGCTTTGTACTTGGAACTCCCCGAGGAGTGTGTCATGTGAAGGGATGCTCATGTGGGCGAGTGTTTGCAGGCCAGGCCTTACACAACGGTGATGCAGCGAGTGCTGGGAGCTGCACTGGTCTAACCCTGCCCTTTCCCAGCTTCAGGGGTTGTGGGTCTCCCACAACTGCTTGTGTTTGCCCGAGAGCATGTCTCAAATCATTTTTGATTGTTTGTAACCCTGTAAAAAACGAGCTACAGGCTTCACTTTTGTGTCTCAGCAATCCAGTCAGCAGAGATCTGGTGAAACACGACCTCAAGGTGGGGCTGAGACAAATTTGGGATTAATGTCAAGCTGTGCCTCTAAGTCTTGCTTAAGGCCCTTTATTGTGTAAGGTAAACCCTACCCTATAACCTGTTCCAAACTTTCATTGTTAAGCAAATTGATGTAACATTCATGTCCTTTCTATAAAGAACATTTTACCATGGGAACTATTACAGCTTTTTCCTTTAACTGCTCTATTCTGTGTTTTAGTACAAGACTATTTTAAATTAATTATCCTCTAATTTGTAGTTGAGGCACTCAGTGGCTGTAAGTGATAACATCTCCACTGTGCAGTTAATGTTATGCTTCTTTGTGTATATAAATACTTCACAAATGCATTTTTCTGTGATGTAAATTGAAATCTAATAGTCCAAACAGGATCATTTCTGTGTAGTGCTTAGCAATGCATTCCAGGTGCTTGAAAGCACTTTCAGAGAGAGTGAAAAAATTTCCAGAAATTCTTCATATCTGAAAATTTCTGTCCGTCTCTGCAGTAGACCTCATATCCTGTTAATAGGAAACATTGAAATGTTTTTGAGCATGGGTTTAGCATGGGTGCAAAGATAGTGAAGCAGTTTAGGTTTTCTGGATTTTTGTTTGAGCTTTTCAATGCAGGTTCAGTTGAGAAATTACAATGAAAAATATATTCAAATGTAAAAAAAAAAAAGATGCACAGTTCTTTTTGTGTTCTAATATACAATCTTTTAAACCCTGATGGTGTGAAAGCAAGAATTACAGGAGTGATTTCTGTAGGAAGCTTTCGTTTTTCCAGTGTTTGAGAAGACACATTGAAGATTCTTAGTGAAGGATCTCTGCATTTTTGGGAAATAAGGCCCAGTAAGGGGTGGGTTGCACTGGAGAAAAATTTATGAGCTATCTTGTATGTCTTGGGTTTTGGAATTACAATCTTCCATTTAAAAAAATTGGCAAAAGGTGTAGCATTTACTGGGATTCAAAAGAGCTGTGAGATAAATGAATAATACAGAGTAGATGCCATGTTAGCACTGTTAATACATTGTTTTTCTTATTAAACCATCCACCAGTCAAAAGGAGGAAAAGACGTAGTTACCAGGTGGGTTTTTGCTCTTTTAGATAAAGCCTTAAACTTTTAAAGTGCTCTCTGATACACTTTTATGCATGTCTTGATCGTTATCTCTCCATCATTTATGTTATAATGCATTACTGGATGATCTGGAGTAAATTTAATTTCCTTACCAGCTGCAGTCTTTTTCTTTTGGCACAGAGTGATTGTGTTTGGCTGTGTTTAGAATGAGAATAGGAAGAGCTTTTCACAGCGCTTCTTAGGACTGTGGTGCTGTACAGATACCTGAAGTAGGAACTCGGTGCAGTAGAGGCCCTGCAAGATGTGAAAAGAGCTAGAGCAGCACAGTTGTTATTCTCCACTCTGCAAGAACTCTGAAGGAAATCACTTCTTTTTGTCAATACTCAGAATATAAACCATATTAATACTGCAGGCGAGATCACTGAAGCTCCAACAGTGAGAGAACAATCTGGGATGTTTTTTTATCAATTCTTCATCCAGGGTGATGTAGTTAAAAGAGAGCAGAAAGCTTGATCAGCAGTTCAGCGACACAGATGCGATTACCAAAAGTGTCAAGCTTAGCAGTGCTCTTGTTGAAGTCAGCAGGCGTTTTCTCAATGACATTACGGGTATGGGGAGCTCATATGTTTTAAATAAGCAGTTTGCAAATGTGTGTCCCGTGGGTGCATTTCAGAGTCTCAATGGATCATCTTGCTCTTCTCATAATTTCTTTTGATTATACCGGGCTGGTGCTGGCTGTTCTGATGTGTGGGGTAGGTACACTCTGGTGCTGCTGCTGAGTCTGTTCCTTTACCAGTAAGCATTTATCCAAGTCCCCAGTGTGACTGCATCTTCAGGAGCGGCTTTGCACTGAGAGTGTTTGTCCCCCTGACCTTTATGCACTGTAAAAAAACCCCTTAGAAAACAGAGTAAAAGATAAACACAGCATGATAGCAGCAACAACTCAGCAAGCTTCAGTCTTTCCTAAATGCAAATCAGCGTAATTAAATTCTGCAGTTAATGACAGACTATACAAGCCTGATTTAGCAGATTCTCTAATGAAACCCTGGGGACTTGAAAAAACAGAAGAGTGCTGCCCTCTGAGGTTATTAAGGCACAGCATCGTTCTCACCTACGGTTCTGGAGCTGCTGTTGTGAGTGAGAGGCCAGGGCCCTTGAGATAGCCAAGCCAGGTTTCCCAGAGCAATTGAGAGCTGAGGGCAAGAGCAGAAGGGAAGCACGGCACCCTGTCATTTCTCCCATAGTTATTGCCTTCTTACTCAGGTTCTTCAAGGAAGAGCAAGCAAAGTGTTTGGGCGTCTTCCAGTACGTTACGTAACAAAAGATTCCTGCTTTTTGCCTGTAATCAGAAGGCTAATAATAAATGTGATTTCGTGTGCATTTTTGAGCTTTGAACATTATTTGTGTCCTGTTCAGAAAAAAATACTTTTGATTTATTTTGTTTCACCGTGTCAGAATTTGGTGTGATTTGTCAGAGGTCTGCAACCAGTGCATTTTTTGGCACTGTACTTCAAAGTGTGTAGCCAAAGAACTTAACTGTGGGAAAGAACCAGTGTCATTCACTCTGTTAGAGTCTGGGGCACACATAAGCAAAGGCCTTGAACTTTCACTTTGAAGTCAGGGTTGACACTAATATCTGCAAGCTGTGAAATAGCTGTGACATGGAAAAGCATTGAAGGGATTAACATGCAAATAAGGGCAGAAATCTTGTGGTTTGTTTCCAAATTCCCACATTCAGTACTGCTACAATATACTTCTGAAAGTAGAGCAGAGTTTGCCCACAGGACAGGTTTATAAGATCACTGCAGAAGCTTATTCACTGGTGTTAGGTCTTATCACTCTGATGCACTGATTTGACTTCCATTCTAGGATGGAAATTCTAACTTTCAACACAGCTCCAGTTTCACAGGAAAGCATTGCCAGGGTTCTGTGGAGTGTGAGGTTTGGGACAAAAAGGTAGCTGGTTTTGTTAGCTGTGTACTTAGAAAAACCCGAAAACAAACAACACCCCCTCCTCCCCAACTTAACGATTGGTTTGTTTGCTTCTAAGCAAAGAAACCATCTGAACTCATGGTAGACCACTGTGTCATGTGATTTCTTCATGAATCTACACTGACTGCCTAAGAAGTTTATTTTATGCCAGGTTTCCATAATCTGCATCCGTGAGGGGGTAAAATAGGTATGTGCAGTGGTATTCCATTGCTGGACTAGGGCTAAGCATCCCCAAAGGGCCAAAGTGCTTGTTCATACTGGCAGTTGTTTACGAGTTTGACAATGGTTTGTAGAGCATCCAGCACAGTAAAGCACGGAACTAAGTGTGGTCCTCATGTGGCCCATCCCAAGAGTGGCTGCCATCCCCTTCTTCCTGCTGTCACATCTTCTGAGAGAGAAGGAAGGTGCCACCTGAAGAACACATTCACATATTCACCGTGTTTTAAAAATAGTTAATTTTCAAAGAGTAAGAAGTAAAATAAAAAAAGGTCGATAAAGCGGATATTTCAGTGTTACTCAACATTATCAATTATCACCAAGCTTTTTACATTCAGAACTATTTTTGATCGAAAGGACGTGAAGTTGGTGTAAATTTACATGTTGGCAGTTTCTCTTAGACTGAAGGCTTTTCCAGGAGAGAGGAGTGGGAATAAGGAGAGCCACTCAACGATGTTTAAGGATGAAGATTGCGAAAGGGTTCCTCGGGAATGGAGAATTAATCTGTCCTTGTCTAATTTATCCCAAGAACCACATCCTACTTTTGTTAAAACAAAAGCAAGCCTGGATCTAATAGTTTTCTGGGAAAATGGAACTGAATGATACAAAGTAATTTCTCTTCCTCCCCAAGCCAAATTCCCCGTGAATCTTTATTCTTTGATGGCTGCCCACAAGAATTCCTTGGTCTCTTTCCTCCACCCTGTCCCCAGTATTATGGGTAAAGGTCTTGAGTCCATCTAGTTCCCCACTTGCCCCTTTTGTGTTTCGGCTGTGGGATTTGTTCCTTTCTTTGACCTTACTCATTTCCTCTGCTTGCTCTGGAGGGATTGGCATGTTCCCCAGCACAATGGTGAAAGATATTCTGCACCACAAAGCACAAGATGCCAGAGCCACAGAATCTTAGGAGCTGCCCAGTGTTTTGGAATCTGGTAGGAGAGCTCTTGTTTTGAGCACAGTAAAATTATCTTAAGCGGTGAGCCTGACTGAACAGCTAAAGCGATGATACTGTGAGATTTGGGACATGATATAATCATTACCCTTAATTATGAATGACTGAGTCTGACTTTAATGCCTGTGAGGCCTACGTTACAGAGCAGGACTCCCATGGTGCTCAGAGCAGAATGAAACTACAGTAATTGGCCCAAAAAATCCCCATAACTTAAGACTTACAATCCAACTGGTAGCAAAAATTAGTCTCCAAAATGACTACGGTGTCAGATAAAGAATTCAAAAGAACATGGAAATCATCAATATGAAGGCAGATAAGAACTGTGCAAATTTGGGTCTAACAAGAAATCTACCAGCCTGAAAGTAGTCATCTGGATGTAAATTTTTTTTTTTTAAGTGGGTTTCATTAATACAGTGGTTGATTAAGTACTCCTCATGTCTGGTCCTAATTTGTTGAAAATACTTCTTTTCTTTTCTTTTAAGAAGTTTTTTTCCAAACGAAAACTTATCAAAAAATCTTGCAAGTTCAGAAAATAATCATGTCATTCTGCCTAGTACCAAAATGAGTAATAATTACTTACATTTGGTGTGTTGATATCAAGATCTCCTTTCATAAATGGAAAATGTTGAGAATTACTTTCTTTTCTCCTGAAAAGTTTAAATATTGATTTCTAGGGGTGTGTGTACATGGATTTTTTTATGCTCCATTAAAAACCATCTCCAAATGAAGCCATTTCAGTATTTCAAAACCAGCTTTTCATTTCTCAGCCAGCTGACTGATGAGATTAAAGTTTGATGTACATACAATGCTAAAGAAATACATAATTTCTCTAACACAGCATTAATGTCTAATTTTCAGCATTTTCAAGTGACAGTCGAATTTTTTTACAGTGCAATCTGTTTCACAAGGTTGAGCCTCCTGCTGGGGAGTAAAGTGCTGTATCATTGAAGGTAGATGTCAAAGCGAAGTGCTTTTAGGTTTTTTTTCTTTCCCCTTCCTTCCTGATAAGGCACAAAGGAGCCTTGAGGGCCTATCCTCCACTGGGAAATCTAAAAGTGTCCCACTTGTTCATCTACAAGTGATGAACTATCAGCTGACACCAGTGTTTTAATCCTCCATCCTGAGTAACCCTGCTGAGAGCAGGTCTAATCGGCACAGCTGTAATGGCCCAGAGGTGATGGAATTTCCCAGGTGTAGTCAAAACTAAAGGTTAAGTGGTGTTCTCTCATTGTGTTTTTTGGGACTGTCAGAGATTTAGTTTTTCTTTCTTTGGGCTCAAGGGCTTTGTTTATAGTTTAGGTATTAAGTTTATTCAGTGCTTCAATCTAGGTCCTCTAAAGAAAGACGCTCTCAGCCTTATCCAGAAAAAAGAGAAGTGGGTGAGGATCTGATTGTTCCAGCATGATAAATTCCAGCAAACCAGCACTAGCTTTGAAGATGTCCCTTCTAAATGGGAAATGTCACTACTCTTGTTTTGTAACTTCCTGAAAGTATAAACTGAGGTGGGGCAACTTGTGAAGGAGGCTGGAATAAAGGAGACACCTATAACGAAGTAACCAATTCCGAAGCTCAGGCCCGGTTCTTGGGCCCAGTCCTGGATTGCCACAGCTGCACAGGCAATGCTGAGAACTGGCAGTGAAGGAGAAAACACAGAGCTTGTTTGCAGAGAGGAGTTACTGCAGAGTTTCCACAGGAGCAGATGTAAACCTTACTCGATATTATGAAACTGTAATTCTATGATTTTTAGGAATTAGTGTCGAGGTCCTCTTGACCCAGGAGAGGCTGGGATGGATTTGAGTGAACAATGACAAGCAAATTCATAAGAATGATGTAGAGAGGGCATGTTGGAAGCAGGACAGTCTGCTGTTTCAAGCCGAAATTACTTAGCTAAACTGAGGGAAACTTCTTTAAAAAAAAGACTAAACAAGGAGAATGAATGTGAAACACAGGATTTTTTTACTACTGTCCTCTTTTGCTCTATGTAGTTTTTTGCTTTTGGGGGGCTGATTAAATAATGCTCTGCACTGAATTTCTAGAGCCACTTCCATCAATTGGCTTCTCAGATATTCCTTGGAAGAGCTTAGAGATGTCAAATGCAGTTACTCTTGTTGAGTTAAGAGTGCTGGAAGATGGAGGAGCACAGAGAGGCAGTGACTGATCCCAATGTGGTTGAAGCAGGTGGTTCTGCTCAGGGTAGTGCAGAAATACCAGCCTGTCATCTCAAATATAAATTAAAGGAATATTCCTGGGGCTCTCTGGCAGAGGTCTCCTGGGGGTGTGACGCTGTCTTTGTCTAATAAAAGCCTGTCCCCAGCAGGATGAGTGACAACTTATTTCTGTATTCTTTATGAACTAGACTTCTCAAACCTGGTACCCTTTTTCATTACCAGCTGCAGAGTTTAGGGCAGGAACATAAACCTGGATTTTCTTTCTACATCAGAGGTGACTAAAAGGTCATCAGACTTCCATTTGTGATTTCAGCAATTCAGATACAGTTTTGAACTTTGTCCCATTTTAACAAAAGTTACTCAGGTCTTACAGTATGGTGATCATATGTAAGAAACAACTTAAATGTGTTGTGGGCAAAGGGTGACCAGACTAACAATTTATGAATATCATTTAAATCATTCCTGTGAGGAGTTCAGTTTAGATTTCAACAAATTAATTTCTTTTAACAAGGTATAATTAATTTTAGTAAAACAGAAAAGATAATTTCTTAAAAGCATTTAACTTCTGTGATATTTCTTGTCCACAGAGATAAAACTTGCTTTTCAAAGGAGAATAAATAACTTCATGCCAGTTATTCAGCAGTGAAACTAAGCCACCAGAGAGGTGCTACAGGCAACATAAATACAAACAAGTCATCCACAGTGTGAATCTCTCTATTTCTGCCACTTATTCTGGACTTCCCTGATACTGAGTGGAGAGAAACTGGCATGTTTAGGGTACAATTCCTCTGACCTATTTTAGATATCTATGTTAGGAAGAGAGGAATCCAGCCTCATGTGGGGGCTGTTGGCTATCAAAGAAGATGAGGATGGCCAGCTCGGAAGTCAGATAGTAAGAAAGCATCTACATTTGATCAGATAATTTGCATCCTTAATAAACATTTCATTTTCTGGAGTGATTTGTTGCAGTGTCCTAGTTTTCCTTCGTGGACAGTGACCATGTAGCTGAGGCCTTTAAGACTGAAACCTTATATGGAAGAAGACTAAAAAAAAAAGTAGTAAAAAGCAGAAGCTGCCAAATGAATGAGCATTGTGGCTACCTTGGCACCGGCCAAGGTGAATGCTGACACACACATCAATGGTTAATCGATCACTGTAGTAATGCAGGATAATAATCAATGCTGCAAGAATTTTCATTTTCCGTAGCCATGTGTTTTTTTTCTGCTTTGTAGCCACAGCAGTTAATTTTCCTGTGCAGCTGAGTACTGAAATGGGTTGGCTTTGAAGCCCAAATGCAGCTGTAAGTGAGATGTGATACATTGTGAAAATTGATCTGAATGTCACAGCTTGTAATATAGAGGACACCGGTTCCTGTTAGTACCTGTAATGTCCTACTCCTCAGCCTCCGGCATGATGGAGTAATCACTTTGAAAATTATCCAGAGTAGAGGGCCATCTCAGACAATTTGCTGAAAATCAGTTCCTGTGTAGGTGTTCCTGCTAAGCAAGTACCTCATTTAGGCTTCATGCTGATTAAGGAGGTCTTTCTATTTACAAAGATATTAAAATGAGATTGTTCGTTTTTTTCCTCGTGGATTTAACAGATATTTTGTCTCTGGGGAAGAACTTCATTATTATCTGTTTCATTTGTTAGCAAGTAATAAAGTTGCATTTATTGCCAAGTAACCAAGGAGAGCTCCCTGGTGTCTCAGACGCTGCAGACGCGGAGAACAGGCAGCTCTTACCCGGAAAGTGTGTGGTCTGTGTGAGGTAGCTTTGTGGGGAAAAGGTCAGGAGTCCACATTTCAGACTTCATACAAGCACGAAGACAGTCTTTGTGCACAGAGCAGGGCAGTGCACTTTCATAAGAGCTTCTGGGACATTTTACAGTGGTTCTGCTTGTTCAGCTGGGACTCAGCTAAAAGCGGAGCAATGAAGCAGGTGTGAAGTGAAGCCTAGGGGCAGAAGATGAGAGGCAGAGGTGGAGACAGCTCGAGTACACAGTGTATGAGTACACAGTGGTGGAAATCCAAGCAGCACTGCAAGTGTGTCTGTGAACTGTCAAAGACTCCTCACGCATTTGCTTCCACAATTGTTTCTGTTTTCTGAGGTGTTTGAAAGACTCTCTGCAGCTTTTCCCGGTGCTCTTTGCTGGAGGGGAGACACTGGGAGGACTGCACAGCAGGTAAACGATCCTCTGCTCAGTTTATAGATCAGAGGAGAGAGAAGCTGTCCTCATTGGATGTCTCATTACTTTCCCCATCTCTCTCTGACCCACCTCCCCATCTGGTAATGTGAAGAAAATTTCACGTGGAATTGCTACTGGTTTTCTGGTAATACAGGGCTTTTCTCCTTGCTCACTGTAGCAGTATTTCTATTATTTGGGCTTTCACTATGTGTTGCAGGGGTTTCATGTAAAGATGTAAAGGTGTTGCTAATGTTGACAATAATACTAATTGTATCTAATTTCATGGGGAGCATCCTCTCCATAGGGATAGCAGACAAAAGAAGGAAGTTGGGAAATAGACCTGTAGGTGTTAAGTGAAATGAAGGTGATCACGGAGGTGTCCCAATCAAAAATGACAGCATTCTGTTTTAATTCAGACTGTCACGACACCTTCTGCAGTCCTGCTGGCAACACGTGCTGTGAAACGTGCAGCAAGATCAGAGCTGATTCTAGGATGAGACAGCAAAGCAAGAAATACTAAGCCAGAGTCCCAGTTCTGACAGCTATTCCAAGACATCGTCATGGTAATTCCTGACCTGCCACATTTGCTTCCTTCTAGGGCAGCATGTGGCTCCCAAGAACCACACGCTGCCCCATACCCCTGGGTGGGTCACAGCACTTTTTGCTGGCAGCTCTAAATAAGAAGCTCTTTTTCTGCAAGGGAGGGTGTGTTGGGTGTGGCATTTAGTCGCCAGCCCAGAAAACGTTGGTTTTTCCACTCCAGTTTAAATCATCTCTTCAGGAAAAAAACCAAGACATCGTCATTAACCTCTATATCCCTGTTCCCACACAGTGGCAGAGGAATAAATGTGGAGGTTTTTAGACAGGTGTATTGCAGCAGTATTTATTGCCTCAGGACTGCACTTCAATGCAGATAATAAAATGCATATCGATATTGGCCCACGTACAGCTGTGCATAAGAAAACTCTATTGTGGGAGAAGGGACAGCTCCTCATTCTTTTCTATAAAATGTCAATGAAATCATGAGGATAGTGAGACCTCATAGGTATGGCTGTAGTAAAAATTATAAACGTTAACAATTAGAGCTGTACTTAATTGAGCAGGGTTCCTTCGGTATCTTAAGTGCAAAGTTTTTCCATGCCAGTGACTGTCACCACAAAGGATCCATCTCACTTGGAGATACTATTTCCAAATAATAGATCCCTTAGCAATAAAGAAAACTGCAAATATCACTTTAAATCTTTGAAATGGGAGGCAAACCTTAATTGATGTGAGGTTTAATTCTCCCTCCCTATTGCAACCCAGGGAACCAATAGATAATACCACTACTAACATGTCAGCTCACTGTTCAAAAGCAGCTTCTGACAGGAATCTAGCACAAGGCTTTTTTATTTTCTGGAGAATATGACACGCAAGAGATGTTCAGTGTTACTCTGTACAGATGCCTTTCTAAAGTGCATTGGTCTGGGGTTGGATTTCAGCATTTTCATGAGAAAGAATATCTGAAAAAAAAGCAATGGTCACATATTAAGTCTTTTAATGGTTGAATCTCTCAGTGATAAACCTCTTTCCTATTGCAAAGGCTATCTTTTAGAAGAGTATATGGAGAAAGAAGCAAACATTTGATTAACACTCTTAAAACACTGCCTTAAAATCTCTTACTAAAGTATCTTATTTCTCTAGGCAAATTCAGGGACAATGAACATGTAAATTTATTGTCATTAAGGGAGTTTGGGGTTTGGATAAACATTAGGTGGTGATTTCAAGGGATTGTAGCTGAATATGTAACTTACTTTTACATCTGTATTTTACTCCAAGAACATGCTTAGAAAGAGTCTGTGCTTAGTAGTCTGCTCAAAGAGTGATTCTTCCTCTTTAATGGTGATTTTGTTTTTAATCAGTACATATTGTCCAAAGTAGGGTTGCCTTTGTTTTACCTCTACAGCTATAAAATAATTGTGCCAATGAAAAATCAGGGAAAATCCTGACTCCGTGAATTTTCTTAAGCAAGTTGGGAAACGGGGCTGTCTACAACCACCCAGATTAGAACTTTTTATAAAGAAATACTAATTTATCTCCTTCCTGATATAAGCAGAACATCAGGGTAAAACCGTGCAAAGGTTCCTGTAACAGTGCAATGATTATTAGCACACAGACGCCTTGGTCTGGCACTCCTGTGGTATTACAACAAAAATGGTTTGAACTTGTAGAATTCACCAATTCTAGAACGTTATCCTGTCCCTTTGAGTTAATTAGGTCAGTAATCAAGAGCTGAAACTTTGTTGATGGATAATAATCCGCTTTCTAGTAATGGTGGACTCCCGTGAAGAGTCAGCATGAGTTGCGTTGATTAACAAGATGAGAGACTGCAGCTTGGCAGGAACTTACACTTGTGACTGTAAAACAAAAGACTTATTGTAAATTGCACAGACTAACAAATAAGACGGCGGGAATAAATTGATACTTGGGCATTTTGAGACCTCTTGACTGAAAACTCTCTCTAGCATGTGCAGTAAGCTACTCTCCTTCACTTCTGTCTCTAAGGGAAAGGAAAACAAACCAGTGTGGCAGAGAAAAAGCAAGGGGTGTTCAAGAAATGGTTGTTGATAGCACGCATTGGTACCTAAATTATGAGTCCACATAAAGAATTTATGGAGTGGTGACACAAGACGTAAATAATGTGCTTGGTAAAAAACTGACCTCCTAGAACAGATAAGAAATTCAATAAACTATATCTGGTAAAATCATACATATACTTAACTTATTAAAAGTATATCCAGGAAGTCCTTTGAGTAAGGCCTGAGAAGCTCCGTGCCAGACTTTATGCTTCCACTGTTGTCAGAGGAATGTAACATCTCCGATACTGTATATTGCAACTACTAGAAAAAAGTCAGGAAATTTGGGACATTTGGTAGTTAAAAAGCTGTGAGATTGCTTCCCTGAACCGTGGGTACCACTCAGCTTCTCCTAGGCAGGACTGGGGTGACATCCCTGTGTAGATTAAATGCCAGGGGGGACGAGATCACAATGCTTTGACAGTCTGTTGTAGTTTTTGGTGTTGACTGTGGGGTGGGTGCCTCATATTTGTAATGATTGTGAGGGGGGGAAAAAAAAAGATACATTTGATGGAGTTTTTACAGGCTTCATTTCTAGACTGTCATCATAAAGTAAATATCTGAGGCAAAAATAATTAAATATTGATTATGGAAAAAAAATATAAGAATGACCCAACTTTGTCCTGTTTTGTAACTGGGACAAACTAATTCAAGGAAGAAAAATTGTATTAGAAAAGCAAAACAAAATCAGCAATTATGGATGAAAGCAAATAGAAAAAAAAAAGAGTCACAGAAAAATCCCTAGCAAAGCAAAATGTTCGCATTCATGATAGGAATTTCCTGCTGACTTCAGAGAAACAGGGTTAGGAGCAAAGGTGCAAAGTTTGACAAAAGATGTTACTTAAACTGTCAAGGCAAATCTGATGAGCCTGTCAACACTGTGTGGATGCCTAATCTCACATGTGATGCCAGGGCCATAAATCTGAGCTAATTTATTCATGGAGAATTAATCTGCCAGCATCAAATGTTTATTCTGAGAGCTCCTTTACTGATATATGGCCTTAGTACAAAACAAAAATCTACTCAGTGAAAACATTTTTAACACATTTTGGCAGTAAACATCTACATTCAATCATAACCGTAAAAGTGTCTTGGTCCTGTTGTGAACGCTTGTTATTGATCAGCAGTGCTTCTTCAGAGGTAAGAAATCCAGGTTCAGTAGGGGTGAACATTCTGAGTGCTCTCCATGTCCTCTGTAAATCTCTTCCTGAAAGGTTCCTGTAACTCTGCAATCCTGTGCACAGCAGGCTGCCATGGGCCCTTGGAGAGCACGAAGGACTTTGACACTGCGAATCATGCCGTGTGTTACCTTGTGCTTTAGGTGGGAGGGTTGTTTAATGAGAAGCTTGGCATGACCCGGCAACGTGCAGTGGCAGCCCAGAAAGTCACCTGTGTCCTGGGCTTCATCACAGGCAGCGTGGGGAGCAGGTTGAGGGAGGCGATCCTGCCTCTCTATTCTGCTCTTGTGGGACCCCACCTGCAGTGCTGCATCCAGCTCTGGGGCCCCCAACACAAGGAGGACGTGGAGCTGTTGGAGGAGTGCAGAGGAGGGTCTTGAAGATGATCCCGGCACTGGAGCACCTCTGCCGTGAAGACAGACTGAGAGAGTTGGGGTTGTTCATCTTGGAGAAGAGAAGGCGCTGGGGAGACCTTGGAGCACATCCCAGTACCTACAGGGGCTACAAGAGAGCTGGAGAGGGACTTTGGAGAAGGACGTGCAGTGATAGAACAAGGCGTAACAGCTTCAAACGGAAAAGGGCAGGGTTAGATTGGATATTGGAAAGAAATCCTGTCCTGTGAGGGTGGTGAGGCACTGGAACAGGTTTGTCTGCCAGAGAAGCTGTGGATGTCCCATCCCTGGCAGTGTTCAAGGCCAGGTCGGATGGGGCTTTGAGTAACCTGGTCTAGTGAAAGGTGTCCCTGCCCATGGCAAGGGGGTTGGAACTGGGTGGTCTTTAATGTTGCTTCCAACCCAAACTGTTCTAGGATGATTCTCTGAAAATTGGGAAACAACTTGTTCATTACTCCAAAGAAAGAGTGCAATTTGACCAGATACATCGTAGGTCTCTTTTAAACTCTTCTATATCTCTTGGGTATGTAGAAACTAGTCCCATTATCCAAACCTTTGGCAATCAATAACTATCAATTTACTGCAAATTCCGATAGATAATGTTAGGTTTTGAAAATGGAGCAGCTTAAATCAACCTTTTATTCCCAAATCAAACAAGTAAATTCAAATTTGATCAAAAATCATCTATGCCATCATTCTCTCCTTCTACTTTATTAATTTTAACACACTGCAAGAATTAATTGAATCTGTAATAGTAATTGTTTTCCACAGATAAGGATTGTGGCGAATGTGTTCAGATGGGTTTTGTTCAGTCTCATGGGCATCTTTTCCTCCTGCTTCTCCAAATTTATGTTTTGGGAGCAAAGCTAGAGAGATTTTGGGTTTCCCCTCCTCACACGCACCCTCTATGGAGTATTGATTTGTCGTCCCATTTAAATACAGCGTTCAATATTCAGGTGGTTAAGTGGGACATAAATAAAATGGCTTAATTGCTAAGCCAAAGAAACTGTTTTCCAGGGAGCTGTTGTAGTTTATGGTAGGCTTGGCACCAGCATAAATACCATAAATTCATTATCACAACCAAATGGTGAACCCCTCTGGGCTCGTGGAAGAAGGGTTGTCCCAACGAATGGAGAGGAGAAACAGGAGCTGAGCGCTGTTGCTGCACCGGTTGGGATGAGGTTTGAGGCAGCCATGCCTTAACGTGGCTGGGGCTGGATCAGCCCTGCTCACTGCCACATGCAGCTGGAGAAAGGAGGATGGTTTCCTAGAGTGGGGATAATCACAGAATATTCGGCGTTGAAAGGGACCCACAGAGATCATCAAAGTCCAGCTCCCGGCCCTGCACAGGACGGCCGTAAGAATAATGGTGGTTTTCATTTTGATGATTGATTTGAGCCCTGAGGAGGGAGATGGGAGGCTGATGAGAAAATTGATGAGGAGGCTCCAGGGTGCAGGGACAAGATCCATCAGCACCTTGAGCTGTAGAAGGGGCCTGGAGCAGGGTGAGCCTTGACCTGACTGAGGAGGGGGATTTTACTTCCCTATCTCACTGGCTTTACCACATCATCAGTGATGATTTCAGCTGAGCGAGTGACCTCCTCCTCCATGGCCTGCACACCTCTCAGCAAGCTGGCAGATGTCCTGCCCTCCCACCCCCTCACACCCCAGCCATGAACTTCCCTGGCTGCTCACGCTGGCTCTCTGTAGCCCTCCCGGGGCTGGGCATGCCCAACCTCCCACTAGTTTGCCCTCTCATGAGAAAAACCTCCCAGGGCTTTGCCTATTGAACAGCTTTTCCCCCTCTGGCTCCATCTCAGTGCCAGGGCAGCTGAGGCCTCTTGCTGTGAGGAGCTGCCTCAGGGAGCTGGGGAGGGGGTGAGTTATGTCGACCTTTTAAATACAGCGGTGAGAGCGCGTCTCATAAAACAGAAGGATAAATTCATCTCCACGATGCAGTTTCAATGTTTCAGCAGCCTACAAATTACTATGGAAATTGTATTTCTCAGTGGCGTCCCATCCCCCAGCTCCCGGTTCCCCCCTCGGGTGGGAAAACAGAGCTGAGAAAGCAGTGAGAAAAGTGTGGGGAGAGGACAAGGGAGTGGGAAGAGGGAGGGAAAACCCCATTGACGAGGCCAAGTCGCTGCTGGTGTTCAACAGAGCCTCCCTGTGTTTCCCATGCTGAGGGAGAGGGGCCAGTGCCTCTCATGGGCACAGCAGGGTGGGAAGCAGTGGTTCAGCTGAGGCCTCCTGGGCCCCTCATCTTGCCCAGAAGGGCACCTCCTGTGCCTTTCAGTTAGAGAAAAAAGGCTTAAATCTCATCCAGCGTGCTCCTCTAAATCCCGGGAAGGAGGGGGAGTCAGTTTTATTCCCAGGCAGTGATCTGGAGCTGTGCACAGTACCAAATGGGATGATGATGGGAGGTTGGCTGGTTATTTATTTGCTGGATGGATCCTTCTTGTGGATGCCACTCCCCTTCATTCTTCTGACGCTGTTGCCAAATTTTGTAATTTTTGTAATTAGTGTATGTGAGTGGGTTTTTATTATTAAACTGTTATATACCATCCCCCATATTTCTTGCAGATGCTCTTCCATGAGATATGTGAAGAGAGTGGAACCTAAAGTTAGTCCTAAGGTTTAATTTCTCACCTGCACACTTAGAAGACCAGTCACCTGAATGCCTTTAGAGGAAAGGCAAATCTTTTTTGAGGATTAACCTGAAAGTAGCCTGGAAACCATTCCCCAGGATAGTGTCTCCGTAGTGCTTCACTCGGGTTAAAATGCTGATGTTTTTCATCCCTTAAGCACTTGGCTAATAGAAGGTAATAATTGGGTTGATTATAATGTTTAGTTTATTTTGTTGGTTTATTCTGTTTCCTACTGTGAGAAGCATATTTAAAATGGCTTTAAACTGTTTCATTTTGTGGCTTGAAATCAAAGTTAATCATAAGCCTCTTTTTTCTTCTTAATATAATGAAGTGTTTCAAGTTGTAAGATCCAGCCTGCGTTGTGCGCCATCTCACATAAGCTGCATGCTTCACAGAGTTAAATAACAGAGTCAGGGCTTTTAATCATAAGTAATGGCAAAGACAGAAGCAAATTAAGAGCTGCAGGCAAGAGCAGAATAATGTGTCCTGGTGAGTTTTGAGAATTGATGGATTATGTACTTATTCAAACTCCGGGAGCACCTGTGGCCTTTACTCATGGAAGAAGGGCCAGGTGTGGTAGACGCAGGTTCTGCAGGATGTTCCTGATGGACAAGAGGCAAAAAAAGTGGGTGAAATACAGAGATGGCAAGGGGATGATGCAACGGAAATATGCCCAGTTATGTTTTTAGGAGAATAGGTGTAAGAATAATGTAGCTCTGCGGAGGTTACAGGCATCCGGCAGCAGTCAGGAGTGCAAGAGATCCAGTAATGGCTCCTGAGGGAGTTTGGATGGTGTAGAAGCACAAGGATACAGCAGTGTGTAAAAAGCAGTTCCAGGGCACAAGAGCTGCAGAGGAAAAGGTGTTGAAACTCGCAGTGTCCGGGTGATATGAAGAGATGGGGAGTAATTTCATTCTAGGCGAGAAAAACTCATTTTGAATGTGACATCGTAATTGAAGTTGAATTTTAAAATAAATAAAATAAAATAAAATAAAATAAATAAATAAATAAGATTTCCGGCGATATTGCTGAAGATGCCAGCTCTTGCCCAGGAGGTGAGCACACAGTGACAAAGCCCCGAGAAGTGACTTGCCAGCTGAACCTTGCTGATATTTGCAGATTTGTGAAAAAAATCAATGCACGCAAACCAAACTGATAGAATTTCAAATATTTGAAATTTATATTTATATGCAGTAAGAATTTATATTAATATTTATTAATGTACACCTCTATCAAAATATGCTATTTCAGTGCAGTTGGTTTATGTTTGGCTGATTTCTTGACTCGTTATCATTTCCAGCCTGTCTCTCTTAATGCCTTGTGCTCGAGGCAGTCATTAACAGCCTGGGCAAGGACGAATAGCCCTCTGCCCCATAAGAATTGTTGTGATTTACTCTCCTTTTGCATGAGTGGAAATAATTTCACTTTCTGGGAAATAGCCTGAGAGGATTTGAGAGTCCTGACAGTAAAATGTCCATAGGTTAAGGGACCTTTTTTACCTGAGATGATAAATTGGGGCTGATGTTCACTCCATGTAGTCCAGGAACAGACAAAATTTCTTCTGCTCCTCTAATACTTTCCTCCTGCTACCTGTGCAGCACCGTGCAAGTCCCATACAGTGTCCTGTGTAGTTCTCATGGCTGCCAATCTGCAGTACAGTTTTGGATTTGCCTGTTAATAGCAAACCCTTTGGTGAACACTGATCAGTCATTTCCTGTCATTACTGGTGTTGTAGAGGACTTTGTTGTTGATCCTTCAGCTTGAGTTCTGCCCTTTCAACATAACACAAGCAGAAGTCTCCTTGCTTGCCCTGAGCACCCCTTTGGATCCTTTTTTTTTTTTGTATTTACTCCATTGTTACCCTCTCCACTATTCTGTCCCCACCCCACTTCCCCAAGTCTGTAGCTGTGGAGGATGCTGTGTGTCCTATTGCAGTTTAGCCCGTTTCCTTTGTGTGGCTGTTGCACAGCTGGAAGCAGCCCAGATGTTTTGTTTGCAATGGCTTTGTGCTCTTGGCTTCTTTGCTTCAGTAGGATGCCTCCCTGGTCTGAGCTTCTTTCAGCTGTTTTCTTGGTAAATTTTACATTTCTCTCCTAGGCTGCAATTGCCTGTTCTGAAGAGACCAAGCAGAATCCTGACTTTCTGTCTGCTGGAAGGAGAAACTGCAGTGTTTCAGTGTTTTTGAGCAGGGAACCCATATTTTCCCCTCTTGCCTTTGCTGTTTAGTCTCTTGGTCACTTAGGCACTTGTGCCTTCCTCCTTGGATAAATGGGAAGAACTGGCACTACAGCACTTTTGTGTTTCACCACATTCTGATTGTGTCTGCTTTTGTCTTGTGTCTGAACTCAACACAAAAGATGTGCTACTTATGATAAACTTTTTTCTTGTGTCTACAGTCCATGCTTGAACATCTCCAGACCTCTCAGCTTAGAGAAGCTGGAGCAGACACTGTGAGCAGACACTTCCCCATGCAGTGCTGCAGAGAGTGGATTCAAGTCAAAGTCCTCAATTTTTATAAGCTTCTTGTTTTCCACTGACAATCTTAATTCCATTATAGTTTTCAATAACTCCCATGAATTCTGTATTTCCCTCTCCTCCTGGGATATATGACATGCTATTTCTAGTCCACTGCCTGAAAATACTTTTTTTTTAAATTTTAATGCAATGCAGCATAAACCCTGGTGTGACACATTATATGCCTGCATCATTTCAGGTTTTCCTAATGTTTTACTGTGATTAAATCCATAGCCTGTGCTTCCCAGACCTGTTCAGTTCTGCATGTCAGCTGATGTGAACTTTATGCAGTTCTTGCTCTTGGTTTTTTGTGAGTCTCCTATTGACACCTTGCATTTGCCCATTGGCCTCATCATGGCTTTATTGTCTATGGGCAGCTCTTGCTCACAAGTATTATGGTCTGCTGTTAGTGCCTTGTCAGAGTTGTAGGGATAACATTGCAGCTGGCTATTCAATCCTGCTGGAGCAGAATTGGTCATTGACCTGAAAGCATAGCTGCCAACATGGTGATTGAATTGTTGGCAGTTCTTTCCTATAGTGTCTACACATTGATGGTCCTTGGATTTGCTGAAGTCGCTTTGTGTAGCTCTGTTTAATTGGAAATCTCTATGTCTTCAATAACTGCATACATCGCCTTCTTTCTTCTCTAAATGGTTGTGTTTTTCAAAATTAGAAGGTAGTGATTTTCAGCACATGACCTGCCTGTCTTTCTTTAGCCTCCTGCAGCCCCACTCCCTCTGTGCATCCTGGATCCGAATGCCTCTGTATTGGTTCTGTTTCGTGTTTTCCTTTAACCTTGGGCTTCAGTGCTTGTTCTGTTTCAGTTTTAACTTTGTCCCCTGTCAGATCACTTACCTTTGCTGTTTGCAGCCACTTCTCTAAGATCAGGTGCAATTCAAGCCTCATTCCTACTTGACAAAATCAAATGTCCCAAACATTTCTCTGACTAGGAATCTCTGATGGCAATAGAGTTACATGCTAATTGCAGAAAGACCCCACTTACTACAAGACCAGACCTCTCAGCCCTTCCTTGCTCAGCAATAACCACTGTGTTCCATTTCTTGGTTCTTGCTATATGAACAAAGGTATTTCTCTCTGGTTTCTTTTCCTTTCATTTTTTTTTTTCTTTTTCTCTTGATTGTTGATACTTACTAAAGACTCTCATTAGCTGTTATTGGATTTGAGGCATTATTCCTGGCAAGTCTGTCTCAGAGGCCTTTCATTTTTTTCCACAAATACATTGTAAAAGTTCTCATCATTATTCATGACGGCTGTTAATACAAATTGTTCTTTCCTTCATTGTCTCCAAGTTTGTGCAAAGGTTTTGTGTAGAAAACCACTTTCTTCCAGTTGCCAGCCAGAATCTCCATCTGGCTGCTTTAGTAGATGGCGTTCTGTCCTGTTACTCTCACTGTTCTTTGCTACATTTCTGTGTTATTTCTATCAATTGTTAGGTCATAAGAATTCCAATTTTTAAAACTGAACTCGCTTTTTATTCAGAAAAATGCTTGCAAAAATATCACACATGATATGAAAGCCATGTGAAAATATGTTGATTGCCTTATATCTTCACCAAACCCTTTTCAAGATTTGTTTTATTCTCTTCTGCTTTCATGGTGTTTGCCTAATGTGATAGGCAAATGATTCAGTGATGTATGAGGCAATGGAAAGCTTTATTCAATTTCTGGAGGGAAAATTAATTCATTAACATTGTCATCCACCATTAGATGTCTGTGTTTTCTGGGTACTCATCTTTCTAGTCCTTTGTAATTGATCATCTCACAAGTTTTCACTCCTTTAATTTTTTTTTTTTTTTTTCATACAGGGCTTGAGTAATAATTTTGTAGTCTGGACCTCTGGTTCTCTTCAGTCCACACCAGTCTTAATTTTTGCACAGACCAGGGTTAAAGTGATGGCACAGACATGTTTATTGTAGGGAATGAGAGCTTATTCAAAAAACGGGACTCAGCTGATAAAAGCTGAAGCTGTCAAGCATTTAGTCATGTAAATTAAGAATTATAGTCCTGGGAATCTTGGATCAGCTACAGCCTAAAACTCAGGATACACACATGAGTTTAATGTCTTCCTTTTTAATCTTAGTCTGCCAAGTACCTGCACAGCCTGTTTTTGTATGCTGAGGTTTGTCTCTTTTTCACAATGGGACAATCTTCTGCCTGTTCCAGGTCAGGAGAAATTGTCCAGATCCCAGCAAGACAGTTCCAGTAGGTGCTGCTACCCTTAGCAGGCATTCATCAACTCTTACTGAAAAAAACCACACAGCTGCTGCTTTAGATAGAATGGTGGAGGAATGCAGAGGAGAGATAGTTTATATTTTTTTTTCTGCAGAATCTTATGGTTAGACTTTTCATCTATTTAAAGCATGAGATCCTCTGCCTAAGTGGCTCAAACGCATTGTCCCTTCCTGGATGTGGAAGAGCCTTTTCTCTTTTTCCTTTAAAATTCTAACTTGAAAGCAATTTGGGATTCATGGGGCACAGGATACCACAAGACCCGCTGGCCGGCTGATTAAACTGCTTATCTTTGTGTAGTCTTGGGTTCTGCTTCTTGATCCTAGGCCTGTTTATGTATTTTGAATTAACCAGTCATTGTAATTCAGACTGACACTGCTTGTTTCATTGTATTTTTAAATAGCACACCTGTCCTAGAGAACCAGGTGATAAACTGTATCTGTCAAATCAAAAACTAAATAAATGTAAATATCCCTTAGGCCAGAGAAATTCTCAGTTTACCTTGCTATTTTTGCAGTAATAAAAACACTTAGAAAAATCAGCGCCTCTATTTCAAGAGGAGTTTTCTCCGGGAGAAAAATGAACACAGGAGAAATGTGTGCAAAAGAAATTTAGTCTTGTCAGTGGCTGTCTAAAATTCCTCTTTGTTTAACCTTTATCTGCAACATACCTTTAAAAAGTATTCTCTTCACACCTGATTTAAGAATCCTTAATCAGGTCTTTGTCACTTGAGTGTGTAGCAAATAGAAATTAGAGAGAAATCACAAATGCAGCAAATAACCTCCAGTGAGGTGCTTTGCTTTGACTACACTGTCACTGACCTCAGTGACCTTGGGCTGCTCCTGCAGAATTTGTGTGTCTCTTGCTACTTGTGAAATAAAAAGAATATATTTTGTAAATGGTGTTGAGAGGTATGGAGTAACATAATGAGATACTTCACTCTGCTATTACTTGCTCTGTTACTGGTTCTGGGGTGGGGTTTATGCATAAATGTGCACATTCTGGATTAAGAAGTAACTAACATTTATTTCAATGCAAATGCATTTTCTGTTTATGCCATGGTCTTGTTATTAGTTGTTATTATGTTCCTCTCCTTTCTTTGTTATATTTGGCTATTATAATCTCGTGCACATTAAGGCAATAATAGCCTTTGTATTATCAGTTTTTATGTCTTTGAGAGTATGTCAGTATATAGTGAACTGTCTCCCATCTTACAGCCTTGCAGTCATGTGTTTAATGGAAAATCTAATATTCAATTACAGTATTTATAAAGGCAGTTGTTGTCCATGATGCTTATGAAGGAACTTGCAAATGAAAATCTCAGTCATTTGAAAAGCAAATGGCAAATAAAAGCGCTAGGAGTAAATAATTATTAGATCTCCTTATTTTTAGACTTCTTGCATTATTTAAGGAAGTTCAGCACTGTAATTAATCCATAACTGCTCAAAACTTGCAGTCCTGACTCTCTGGTTTATCATGTGTTCAGTGACACCTCTGGGTACTACTGGAAAATATAATCATAGAATCCTTAAGGTTGGAAAAGACTTCCAAGATCGAGTCCAGCCTTTGACTGAACACCACCACATCAAGTAAACCAAAACACCAAGTGCCACATCCAATCATTTCTTGAATATTTCCAGGGATGATGACTCCACCCCCTCCCTGGACAGCACATTCCAAAGCTTGACAACCCTTTCAGTGAAGAAATTCTTTATTATGTCCAATGTGAACCTTCTCTGGTGCAGCTTAAGGCCATTTCCTCTTGCCCTGTCGCTTGTTGCTGGTGAGAAGAGACCAGCAGTCTCCTTGCTACATCCTCTTCTCCAGACTAAACCACCCTGGCTTCTTCAGCTGCTCCTCACAGGACTCACTTTCTAGACCCTTCACCAGCTTCTTTGTCCTTCTCTGGACTTGCTCCAGCACCTCAGTGTCTTTTTGTAGCGAGGGGCCCAGAACTGGACACAGTACTCGAGGTACGACCTGACCAGCACTGAATAAAAAGGGACAACCCTTTCCCTGGTCCTGCTGGTCACACTATTTTTGGTATAAGCCAGGATGCCATTGGCAGATCCCCTGTCCAGAGCCTTCCTGCCCTCCAACAGATCAACACTCTCATCCAACTTAGTTTCATCTGTGAGCTGACTGAGGGTGCACTTGATCCCCGTATCCAGATCGTTGATAAAGATATTAAGCAGAGCTGGCCCAAATCCTGAGCCCTGGTGGACACCATTAGTGACCAGCTGCTCTCCCAGGAGCCCTTCTCTGTTTGTAAATATCAGACCTTAAAATATTATCTTGTATTTATAAGATAATTATTTAAATATTTGTCTTATTGATTTAATGAACCACAACAGCTTGATAAATTGGACAAACTATAAAAATATACAAGCATGTCCTATACAGATGATAGAGCAAGGAGTAACGAGTACAAATTGAAAGAGGGG
>VZTA01001262.1:230906-266087 GCA_013398855.1 Mohoua ochrocephala
AGGTTGTCCAGGAAGGTTTTGGATGCCCCATCCTTGGCAGTGTTCAAGGCCGGGTTGAAAAGGGCCTTGAGCAGCCTGGTCTAATGGGAGTTGGTCTAATGGGAGTTGTTCCTTCCCATGGCAGGGGGAGTTGGGACTGGAGGATCTTTAAGGTCCATTTCAACCCCTTAACATTCTATGGTTCTATGATTATATGCACACGGAGATGGAAGAAAACAAACACTGGTATATAATTTTTAAGTTTTTCTCCAGTCTGAAAATCCCCATATGAAAACACACTTTGTGAAAACATAATAAATCTTCAGTGGAGTTCTGAAACTTGACTGCAGCAGGTGCTACCAAAAAGATAATAATAGATCCTCGAATATCTTCTCATTAATTCCAGGTTATTACATACTGCACTAGACATATGGCACAGCATTAGTAGAACTTTAAAAAGTACAGTTAGGCAGAGAGTGATAGTTTATCTACATTTTCCCATATTTACAAGGAAATGTTCACCCAGCACAAAAAGAGGCTAATTCAGGTTGAATAGTACCTATGAGCCCAATTCACACACCAGAGCTGTGACTCTGTCTGGTGCTATGCAAAACCTGCACAACCTTCTAATCCAGGTGCTCTAGGGTAGAAGTACATACAACGATGGCCTTCTCTGCTGGGATAACCACATGTGTGGGAAAACCCATGCACTGAAATAGGTTCCTTTGTCCAGGAATGGGCCTCGATGGAGATGCTGAAAATACTGAGGGATCTTCTTGTACATCAGGACCATCTTTAACAGGTGTTATTTTTCTCCCACATCTCCCTGGCTGTCAAATGCCAATTGATGTTTTATTTTAGCCTCTTAAAATACACTCTCGGTTGCAACTCATTTTAAAAGCTACCACTGTCATAAGGAATAGTGCTTCAAAAGTACTTAAAGTGGGTGGAGTGCCTGGATGTCCACTTGTGTTAGTGAGATATTTTATATAGGGCTGAGGATCAATTTTAGTTTAGTTAACTGCCAAAGCTCAAATAGGGCAGAGTGTCATTTCAGATATCTAAACCCCTTAAAACAGACTAAAGACGTACAAATGCTCCTCGGTCTCCTGCTTGTGAAAATACTGTAGGAAAAAACCACCATCCTGATAACAAATCACGTCAGGTTAAGGGCATTTTTATTACAACACAGTGATGTGAATGTGACTGTTTTATAGGGTCTGTCTGTGTTACTTCTGCTGATGACTGAGTTATTAAATAGTTTATTATGCTTTTGTTTTAAATATTTTATTTCCCCTCAAAAAATGAGTGCAGCCAACCAACATTTAATGCATCATTGACGAGGCAGAAATATTTGAACATTCCAATCTGCTTCAGACTATGGAGAGCTCAGTTTCAGTCTGTGTTGAACCCCAGCGGTTTCTTTAAAACTCTCCGTATTTCGTGCACTCTCAGAGCATCTTGCAGGTGTGAGCAGAAGTGGTCCAAACCGAGTCTCATTGCTGTCCTGGTAGTGGAGAAGTTCTGCTGTGCCTGCCCTCCGGAAGAGACCTGCTTTCAGACTGCCTGCAGCCATACCTATCTTGCACCAGTATTTTTTGGATGTACTGTCAAGAAACAAGGTGATTTTTCAATTGCAAAACTCATCATTCTTACAAAGTTTGCATGTGCAGAGAGAACAGGTTTTTTGCCTCATTGGAAAATGAGACTTTTTCACAGTCTCACCAGAAAGAGTTGTTTTTTTGTCTGAACTCTAACACTTTTTAGACACCCAGGAACTCTGAAAACTAACCAATAGCTCAGAGACTTGAACGCCTCTGAAACAGCAGCGTGGATATTATTTCTAACTCTCCTCCTTTGATTTGTATTTGCTGAGTTTCTGTTAGAGTTGACCTGGCCAGAATTGCTGAAACACTGTAAACAAAGCCATTTTTGCTCTTCTGTGCTGTGGTCCAGACTTCCTCTTGCCCTGTACTGCTGTTGTTTGAGCTTTTCAAACTCAATCAAAGTTTGAGGCCAGTAGAGATCTGTGGGAATAGGCAGGCCTGTCTGTGTTCTCTCGAGATGACAGAAGCTATGGCTTCGAAATCATTTGTACTCATCTGTGGACTACTGGACCGTGCAGCAAGATGAGCTGGATCTAATTTGGGGTTTGGCACATGCCCACATTTCTGTCAGCTCCCTCGGCTTCCAAGGCTGCTCTGGAAGGCAGAACTATACCTGATCTCACCAAAAGTCTGCTGGTACAACCTCAAGTTGTCCATACTTCTGTAATGGATTTAGACCAGCAGAATGAGCTTCTATTGGACAATCTCCTGTGTCATGTAGCTAGAAAATTTTTGATCTGGTGCCGTGAGCCTTAGAGGCAGGTTTTCTGTATTACTGAGCTGTGGTCTGAGCAAAGAAATGTGAGGTTTAGAATTTGTTGACTACTTAGCTGTGCTTGTCCTTGTCTGCAAGGACACACTTGTGCAGGTTTTGTTGCGACAGAAATTTTAATAAAACAAGTTCTACTAAAAACTGCCAGGAAAATTTCAGATTTACATTAATGAATCTAGCTTATAGTTTTCATCAAATGAGTAACATAGAAGGTAAAAAAATGATAAAAAAATAAACTAAATTTGTTTCCTAGAAATAAAGAAGCAAGAGATACAATACCAAAACATGTCCCTAACATTATGCTTACCCATAGGGATTTTCCTTATCTGTTCCAAGGAAACCAGCTAAATAACTTCTACCTGCTTTGCTTTGGAGACCTCTCAGAGCTAGAGCTCCTCCTTTCTTTTTGTTTTTAAAAACCCACCTGCTTCCTTTTTGACAGAAACTAGAATGATCTAGCCTCGATCAGTCAGACCTTTACAAGACCATATTTCTTTGCTACTTGTGATTTCACACTGGGGCATCACAGGTACTATGACAATGTTAAATAATATCTTTCCCCTGTCCTTCCTAAGGTTCCAGAATTAACACTTTTATGGCATATCTGGATTGGGTCATATTCCTGGCTTTAGGCTTTAAGCAGTCTGCCCTATATTATGGCCTTTTTAAAAGGTGCTGATATGACTTTAGAAAGTAGATTATGGGACATATTAGCAGCATGCAGTAATCTCAAAATTTGTAATATGTAGCTCACCACAGGCTTTTCTCAGGAAGATATGTTTATGTATAGATACAGATACAAATTAGATTTTCAGTGAGTATATAAAGCTAGAAAACCAAAACTGAGTAATGCTTAACTTCCTTTCACTTACACTTTGTTAGGTTTGAAGGGGTTTGGCAGCCTTTCCATTGCAGGAGTCTGGTGCTATGCTGTGTGCTCTGAGACTTATTTTAGGAACTGCTGGACTATTTTCTGACACAATACCTGACTTTAAATGCAGCAGCTGTGTGTCTGTTGCCTACTGTTGGCTGTATCTGTCATACCAATTGCTATTGCTCAGCAAAGGTTCAGTTTTAAGGAGATATTCCTAGTTTGGCTCCCAAGTCACCTTAAAACTGATGTGTCCATCAGATTGCTTCATAATAAACACAGATTGCTGTGTTCTGTAGCCAATCAATGGGAAAAAAAAGGAAACTTAAATATATAATTCTGTAAAGAGCACCTCCATAAATTTTGGTCACTTTGCTTAGGGGCAAAAGAAGTTTCATCTCTCTGGATACAATTGCACAATCTTCAAATACTGGAAGGTTGTGATGAGGTCTCAATGCAACCTTCACTTCTCGAGGCTGAACAGCCCTAATTTTATGGTCTTACTCTTTTCTATGGTAAAAGCTCAAAAAACACCACCTCTTTGATGCCTTGGGTTGGAAAATCGGTGTGTATTAAACCAATTTAAATGCTGTAATTGTTTTGCAGAGTATTTTCCTCCAATGTACCCATCAGTGAGAGAGTTAACCATGTCTGCTGAGAAGAATCAGCCTAACTGTGAGGTGTTTTCTGCTCTGGTGCTCACTGTGGTAGAGGAGCCGAAGATACAAGTTCAGAATTAGGAATTCATTATGCACTGACATGTTTCAAGCTATATATATATTTTTTGGGCAAGACAATCAGGAGAATTTCTGGATTTTTTTTTTTCTTCTCCAGATAATACAGTTAGCCAGAAGTATCCAGAGCACCATGGGCTCTTTTGGAAAACTGAGGTTGGTTTAATGGCTTGTTTTAAAGCAGTGCTTGCTGCCCTGTGCCTGTTGGCCTTTGTCCTTTTGCAGTGAAGAGCTGCTGGGACTGGACTCTGCAGCTTGTGCTGGGCTGGAATGGGTGTCCAGATGCTGTGCCAGTGAGTGTGCTGAGATCAAGCTGTTAGACTGAGACTAATTGCCAAATTTTTATTACTCCTGTGTACTGATGAGAAGGGGAAGGAGCTTTAGCTTCTTCTTTTCCACTAGTATATGTTTGCTTTTCAGTGGGTGGCTCTTCTTTCTTGACTCTTTTAAGTGATGGATGCTTTGGCCAAAAAGCCAGAGCTGTGCAGGATGTGCCTCACCCTCACTTCACTTCCAAGCCTGATGTGATGGAGTGAGCCAAAAGAGATTATCTAAGCTGTTTATCCATGGTAAGGGTCCTTATAGATGAAGGTGTACATATAGGATCTCTAAGAATAAAACCCAGAGGAAGATTGAATTACATCCTTAAATTAGCTGATAACAGGAATGTGTCAGGGAAAGCTGGTGTCTTGCCAGCTGGGAAGTTTACTGATTTGTTTCCAAAGCAGGCTTTCTAGTTCTTTGAAAAGCTGTTGAAAAATCTACTCCTGCATACGAGGAGGTTAGGGAAGGTTGGTCCTGTCAATAGACCCGAGAGTTTTGTTCTTGGATTCCTTACTAAAAGCAGTAAGATTTTTAAGAGCAACCGTTAGCTAATGTAAGTTAGGCCAGAGAAACTTTGCAGAAATTCGGAGGACTCTTGTTTGACTGAGCAAATAGACTTCATACTTACCCTGAGTTCTGCAAATACTACAGTCTGTTACTGATGCACTAGATACACATAAGGACTCCACGGAATTTATTTTAATGTTCCAAGTATTGATCGAATAGTAATCTGAGTTTCTCTAATGTTGACATCAGTTTACGAAATTATCTCTGATAATGTGCTGGTTCAGAATAATAGATTTTGTGGCCTAAATCGGATCATTATGATAATCTAATCAGAGCTTCTGTGCAACACAAGTCCACAGGGGACCTAGTGGAGCTTCTGTGCTAGTTCAGCTGGCAAATTTTACTTGCAGAGTGTATTGCCTCTTACCTTACATAAGACTGGAATGCTTCCTGAGCATTTTTCTGCTCTGTGATTGTACTGGGCCCCAGCATATGACAGTGGCTCAAATAATCTGATGAGAAAGGAGAAATCTGGAAGGTTTTTTCCTTTTATTTTTGCACAAACTTGTTCCTGTTTGTTCATTTTCTCAGAGAGATAATTTGACCTCCTACAGGAAGTCAAGTTGATAATCCTACAGAAGCCTAAGACAGATAAACAATACTGATAAAGATCTTGAAATCTTGTCAAAGTGCTGATTGGATAAAACAAGGGCTTGGGGTTTGGACTGAGGTTCCTTTTTTAAGAAACTTCGATAAGTAATTTGGAAATGGTAGAGAGAACAGTTTTGATAGAGAGGGGAAGGAAAACCCAAATGGAAAGCTTGGGGTTTGTAATTGGGGCACTTTAAAAGAAGACATTGGCCTCTCTTAAAAGCTCTTGATAAGAGAGAATATATATAATCCATCTTGTGTGATAGTCCATAGTTCCTTTGCATAAGCAGCTTGCTTTAGCCTCACAGAAGCTGTCTAGGGTCACTGTGTCTTTTTTGTGGCTCTCAAAGGAAAATTGCCCAGAACTGAATGCAATTAGACCTGCTTGGGAAGCACAGAAAGTTCATAGAATCATGGAATGGTTTGGGTTGGCAGGAACCTGTAAAGATCATGTAGTCCAAACCCCATTCCATAGGCAGGGCCATCTTTCACAGGATCTTGTTGCTCAAAGCCCCATCCAACCTGACCTTGAACACTTCCAGGGATGGGGCATCCACAGCTTCTCTGGGCATCCTGTTCCAATGTCTCACTACTCTCGTTTTGAAAAATTTCTTCCCAATGTCCAATCTAAACCTACCCTCTTTCAGTTTGAAACCATTGACTCTTGTTTTGTCACTACAGACTCTGGTGAAACAACTCTCCCTTTCTTATAAGCCCCCTCTCTTTAAGTATTGAAAGGCTTCAGCAATGTCTCCCTGGAGCTTCCTCTTCTCCAGGGTGAACAAGCCTTTCAGCCTGTCTCTATAGGAGAGGTGTTTCAGCCCTCTGACCTCTCCTCTGGACCTGCTTTAACAGGTCTGACCGCAGACTTTAACAGCTCTGACTCCACAGTGCTCCAGGTGGGGTGTCACCAGAGCAGAGTAGAGTGGGAAAATCCCCTCTCCTGACCTGCTGGCTCTGCTTCTTGTCATGCAGGCTAGGATATGGTCCTGGGCTGTGAGCACACAGTACTGGGTCATGTCCAACTTTTCATGTCACTCTCAATCCAGTCACAGTCTACATGCCGTTGTCAAACTTCATGAGGTCTGCACAGGCCCACTCCTCAATCCTGTCAAGGTCGTTCTGGATGGCATCAGAGTTACTAAAGGTTATGTCAGGGCAAGATCCGGATAAAAAGCTGCATGAGTTGTGACCTTTCATCTTCAAATAGAAGCAAGCTCCAGGTCTGCTGTTTGGAAAATTTTGAGCATACCCTGGTTGCTGCACTCAGGACACAATTTTATTCGTGCTAATAAATGGTGAACACCTACCAAAGCAAAGCATGCAGTGATACTAAGGGGAACTCTAGTTCCCAGATGTAGCCAGTGGGCAGTTTTACTTTGTCAGTTGATTTCTCCATGGCTTTGCTCTCCTCGTTTCAGTTCTGTGCGGTTTTTCCCGATTTGCCGATGCAGTGGAAGTGTTATGAATTTCTGATTGATGCCACCAGGCCTGTTTTTCACATTATTTCCTGAATAGCTTCTTGCAACTCTTAACTTTGAAATAGTTTCAGAGATGTAGTTTTGCAATACACACAGATTCACTTAAACTGCTTAAGGCAACACACCGTTCCTGCATTCCCAAACAGCTTCACTCAGCTCCCATTTGTCAACAGCACTTCTCTTCCTCCAGGCTATTTTGGGTAGGAAATGTCATTCAAAACCAGGACATTCTAGCTATGTGATTCTGTGAATAGCTTTAGTCACGTATCACAGCACCTCCCTATTGATTAGGTACTTGTTCCTCCAAGGTGATTAACAAACTAATTTATTCTGCTAATTGCCAAAGGACTTGACCCCTGACCTGGAGAATTACCATAGATTTGAGACAGGACAATGCTCAGGATTTCTTCTGTGAGTGGCTTGTTAGAGATCCTCTGAGCTGTTGGCAGTCTGCACAATCAAGGGAACAGTTCTCTCCTGAAATGTCTTCCCAGCAATGGTGCTCTGCGTGAGGAGCAGCGGGAGCTCTTTCATAGGGAGCAGAGGCGAGGCATTTCCTTTGGAGTTCTTATCTTGATTGATGATCCACAGAGTGTTCAAGGCATCCTCAGTTAACCCCAGCTCTGGATTCGACACTGGTTTCCAAGTGCTGGGTTTTACGGGTTTACCTCCATCTTAGGCACTTTCTTTTTACGTCTTATCCAGGATTCTAGGATCTTCTGCTTATATCATATGCAGAAATCAGAAATTCTCCTTTACAAAAGTCACCGTGGTGACTTCTCTTATGAGAAAGGTGTTAGTAGCGTGGTTAGGTAGGCAGAATTTCTTTGCTGTGAAAGTAATGAAACTATTTTCCACCTGAAAAACTCTTCTACCTTATCTATTTTTACTTGCAAGGGAAGATGATTTTGGTGATAATCAGCTCTGTGGATTTCCTCAGGTTCAACTTTCATGGCAGAGTTTAGCAAATAAAAAGGGGTCACGACATAACTTTATGTCTCCTGTCTCCCTAAAACCCTGCAGTTTGTCAGTTATCTTCCTGGGTAAAACAGATTTTGGAAGGGGACCTAAACCAGATTTTACTCGAATGAGAATTGGACACTTTATCCCTTTTGATTCTTCAAAAGACAGCTGTGTTTTGAGAATAACAAACTAAAAGTTACCTACTGTGACTTTCCTGGAGCCTTTAGAGGTTAAGTATCTTCTTGGATGTAAGGACTATTCACTCTTGGAGGGCCTCCAGGAAGGATAGTCTCTCAAACTACCTTTGCCAGTCCAGTGTTCTTGATATTGAATTGGTATTCCCCCTATTTTGGGTACACACTTCTTCAGGGAGTGCTCCAAGATGAAAAGGGGCAAGGTCTCATTCATTAGTTTGCTGTTCAGGTCTTACAAGTCCCAATTTAACATTGTGAAGCTGGAGAAACTTTATGTCTGAAAAAATGAAATTTGTGTGTGGCAGATGCCCACTGGAGCAGTGATGTGGCACTGCTGGGCAGCACCAGAGCTTTGCTATTGAGTGTGGGTTTAGAACACTTAGTAGAATGGAATTTCAGAGTATTTTCAGTTCAGTTTATCCTGTAGGTTGTTAGACTTGTTGTTGTGGTAATTCTGTGAGTGTTTTCTTGGGTCCAGCTGATGTGTAAAATGTTGAACATTATTAGGGTTTTTGTCTAGAGGTGAACTGAGATCTAAAAAGAGCACCAGATTCTCAGTATTCCTTACTTCATGCTGCCGCATTCATGAACTCACAAATGCCGTTTACCAGGGGACACAGTCACAGAAAGTGAGTGGAAAACCCAGCCTTTTGAGGAAGCTTGTCTTATTCAGTGACAATTTTGAGATGAGTCCATGAATGAGATGAATCTACTCAGTCACCTCTTGTATTGTTTTTAAACAGACTGCAGTACTCAGCAGCTTGCTGGAGAGCTTTTCATGTTACCTGTATTTAAGAACTGCTGGATTGAGTTACAGATCAATCTCACCCCAGCTGCAGGGTTCTGCAGGGGTTCATCTGTCTTCCTGTGCTTATGGAGGCAAACACTGTCTTACACAAATACATTCCTGCCACTGCCATCAAAGAGACAATTTATAGATATAAAGGAAACCTGGAGGACAGTAGTAAATGCCAAAAAATACCCAGAACTATAAAACCGTGTCATGCCAAATCCGTTTTACTGGTTTAGGCCTGGGTCTATGCTCATTTAGTGTAGTGAGTGTGGAAACAGGAGGCATAATGCTGTTGAAGTCAGCAAAAGTGATGCCTATTTAAGTGAGAATAGAATCAGATTATAATCAAGTGAGAAATGTGTAGTATAATGAAAATCATCTTTAAAATACCTACTCTGACTCATGATGGTTTGAAGGCCCTGAATTTTTTTGTGGAATTTTATCATTTCAAGTGTGCATAGCTTCCACAGAATAGAAAGATTTTTTTCAGATGCTTACACCCTGCAATCTCCTGTCAGGATCTGAAAGCCAGACTGTGGACATCCTGCCTTGCTCATCCACAGGAAAAACAAAAAAAGCAAGAAACAAAGCTCACCGACACTGACAAGAGAAAAGGAAATCTAGAGCTAAAGGGAAATATAAGGTTTTACTGAGTTCATTGCTCGGCTGCAATCCAGGATCATGCTGCTCTAGTCACTCTTGGGATGTGTCTGTTTAATGTTTCAAAAATTCTAATGGGGTAGGTTTCACACTCTTCCTGGGTGACGGTACAGCATCCTTAGAAATCTTTTCCCTCTCTTACCTTCTCGTGAGATCTGTTCTGTCCGCCACAGACACAGCAATTTTTGCCTCTTCCTTTATAACCAGCTGTTACAAAGCTGTTTGGATTTTTCTTTACCCCCTCAGTTACTTTTCCTTCTGCATTGTTCCTCCTTGTTTTTCTCCATAGTCTCTCCCAACTGATCAGCATTTTGTGTCTCAATATGGGCACAGAACCCTAAATGCTAAATCTAGTAAAAATCTTACTGGAAGTGTATTTAAAACTCTTCTATCTTTCACTGGCTCCATCATAGTATTTGCACTTCCCAAAGTGTGGTTTTATTGTCTCACACCAAGTTTAAGAACTGTTTTAGTACAAGGTCCTTTCCCTCAGAACTTCCATCTATCTGTGAATTCCTCAACCCATATTTGTGTACCTCATTATTCTCATTGAAAAGTAGTTCCTTGCCCTTATTGCATTATTTTTTTTTTATTTCTCCAGTTTAAAATCTGTCTGAATTTTGATGCTCTGATGTCGACTAATACTAAAATGTGTTGGTCAGCTTTTTTCCAAAATAAGACATACCTGCTCCCTGTAGTGATCTGGATGCATTTACAGGTGGTGCACCCACATCTGTTGACTTTGCAGCGGGTAGGGGGAGTGCAGTTGTGCCCTGGTCATGACAAAGTAGATGCTGATTGCATAACGTAGGTCTGCCTCATTTGGGATGTTATCATCCCCTTTCCGAGCCAAACCTTAGTGGTCGGTTAATGTAAACTGCAGAGCTAAGACGAGTGGTCTGCTCAGCTCCTGATACAGAGGAATTCATCACTTTGCAGAATTATACCCAGTTATATTCTCTAAATAAAGAGATACCACAGCATTTTCCAAACATCTATTAATATCCAGGAGATACAAGTGCTAGTGATAAAAATCACTGCAGCATTACCAGTTTCTTCGCTGGGAGAATGTTGCTGTCATTCTCTGGCTGAAGGCAAAGCAGAAGAAATTTATTTTTTCTGTAATGCTTTTACCCTCCGAAGAAATCAAGGTGAAATTAAACCCATCATAGCTGTGCTGAAAAGTAAAATTTACACGAGGAGAATACGAATGCAGTTTGTGGACAGACTCTGTTTTCTGCCCCTAGGAAATACAATGAAAATCCAAACCAGCTGGCTGAAATTGGTTCGTGAGTGTTTTTGTAAGGCTGTAGGCAGGCCTGACGCGTCTCATGCATGAAGTATAAGATCGCACATTCGGCTTCCACCTCGCGCTCTCGGGTCCCTTGGCTTGTGCATCTTGCATGTGAAACACACGCGGTTTCTCCCCTGTGCTGTGACCCCACAGGATGCGTGCTCTCCAGCTGCAGCCTGTCTGCATGGTTCTTCTCTTTCACTGGGCTGTGATGCGTGGGGATATATCCACATCTGACAGAAGAGAGACTCCACGTCTGAGTATCTCTATAGATTTAATCTTGGCTTCTCCTCACACTTGATTCTGAGTATAGCAGACACAGCCAAACTGGTTTTTCAGTGGTCTGCCAGTGGGATTTTAAGTACTCTGATGCTTGTCTACAGATGATGCTGTTTTGGAATTGTTATGCAGACATTGTTCTTCTTTTTTATTTTTTTTCAGAGTAGCTTAATCCTCTGTGAAAGAGGATTTAACTAGAAAACAGTTCTCTTCCTGTGAAAGAAGTTGATTATGGTATTACCCTGTCCTTTCCATCACCTTTGTGGCTGAGGCCAGCTCTGTTTGGTTTTCCTTTTGCATTCACCGATGAGTGACTTCACACATAGGCAAAGTCACACTGTTCTTTAGGGATCTTTGCAGTTTTCACCACCCTCAAGTTAACTGGCCTGTACATCCCAGTGTCACAAAAGAGTTAATGGTTGAAAATCAAAGGCATTTGTGCTCTCAAGTCAGATAAGGAACGGAGGCTGGGTATCCTAGGTAGCTTGAGGTTTTGCAGACATTTAAAATGTATATTTGTTCACATTCTTATGTGTTTTCAGTGCCTTTATTTATGGCATTTACATATATACTACAGAAGTGATTATACATGCAATTAAGAAACCGTACTTGGTTTATTTTGATTTTGGCATGCTCGAAAATCATTTAATACGCATAGAAATATTTCACAGAGAGTACTGGATAGATTCAATTTGGATTAGACTGCAAGCATGTCCCTTGTTTAGAAGCTGTGGTGTTTCTTTTGCTGTGTCATAAGGCTGGAAAGCTCCCCTTACTTAGGTAACTTCTCCCCAAGAAAGTGTCAGAACATGTGCTTATTGAGGGCCACTCAGTCTCAGCTCTGCCTTGTCCTTCTCTGGCCACACTGCCACATGAAACAGCCTCAAAGGGCTTTTTCTTCACTGTACTTTTATGTGAGATCAGTGTTACAGTCCTTTTAAGAGACTGACAGACACAGGGCAGGATTAATTCATGGCTGATTCAGGATTCCTGATGGAATGTAGACATATGAGGGGTGGACATATTGCCTCTTAGCTGGTCATCCCAGTTTCCTACTGAAATTTGTGGAGATCCAGTGAGTGCTCTGAGCAAGGCTTGCCAGAACTCATCTCTATTAAATAGGTGCTGAAATAGATCAAATGACTCCTGACCTACAGTGGTTATTACTTATAAAGAGAACTTACGTAATGAGCTTAGCTATAAATATTTAAATTGTAGGAGGTTAAAGGTGTGAAATAAAGCTCAGCTGGTGCAGCGAGGGTATAGCATGGCTAACGGCTCAGATGATCAGAAAACTGTGAGTTTACTGTGGACTCCACGCTTTGTTTCTAAGGAAAGTCAGGCACAGCGTTGGCTCAAGATCCTTTTCTGTCACTGTTGGGGTTTAGTTGTGTGACCTTGCAGGCATAATTGAGGATGCAAGTTGAAAATGGGCAAAGCATTGGAGATAATAGCTGGATTCATCTAAATATCACAAAGGAGAAGTTTCACGGTGCAGGAGCAAATCCGTAGAGGTGAATACATGCCCAGGTAGCACACTTCATGCTGGCCTATCTATCCTGTTTCCACAGCGGAAGACAATCTAGAAGGGGAAAATTTATGCTATTGTGTTGAAATGCAGGATTTTTCTTGCCCGCTGAATGGTTTACTGCATGCTGTTAGTGAAGTTATATGAAGAACGAAGACTTACCGTGTTGCTATCTGCAAAGTCTGAGGCTGGTGCTCGGTATTGATTTAGCCATTGTCCACAGGAACACTAAGAATTATGCCTGCTGTGGTTGTTATGCTTTCATCGTAAAGCCTTTATTGAGCAGCCTTGGCCAGTAATACTAATGGATGGAGCACTATCAAGCTCACTGCTCTTGTAGGTCAAATGAAGTCTCAGAATTTAGTAGATGCTTGGTGTTTCCTTTCTTAGTGATTCTGCTCACAGTTTTCCTGGAGCAAGTTGTAACAACTGAGCTGTGTGAAAAAATATCTGAGTTTTCAAATATCGTGGCTTCAAAGACTCTGCACACGTGAGGAACCTGAACTGGCAGTCACCAGAGGCATTTGGAGCTCTCACATACACTTTTGTCCTAATCCTCAGAAGAGATCTCTATTCCAGACCTGGATACAACTGAAGTGGGGACTTCAGAAGAGTTTCTGGTATCAGCACTGTGTTATCAGCTGTTCTATTGTAAATAGTGTTTTTCATCAAAGTTTTCGGAGTGTAGGAAAGCTACTCGCAAGTGGTGGTAAACTGCAAAACTAATGGACCAGATAATTGCATAACTGTGTCATCTGGCATTATTAACAAGTGTTTTTAAGAGCTTAAATTTTCCTGGGAATCTAATGAAAGCTCTAGGTCAGCAGGCACTGGGTTAGTATAGTTGCCCTTGATTCCATTGGAATCAGATATCAGCATAGCTAGATACCTAATTCCTCTTGTGAACTTCATTGATTTATTTGTACACAGCAGCTTGCTTGCTTTGAACGTTGTGTTCTCTGCTTTGCCAAAAGAAAGGAAGAGCCATTGATAAAGGATGCCCAGACAGAAGGGCTGCTTTTAGTTGAAAAATGTATCCACACGAAGTGAGTGGGCAGATGCAGAGGAATGTAGATGGTATTTCTGGTGATGGCAGGGTCCATGAACTTGTGGTTGATTCCTAAGAAAGGTATCGGATCTTAACAGTTGTTGATCCTGAGGGAAGCTGGTAGGCTTTAAATGTAAGCGAAAATTTGAGATAGGAACATCTTAAGAAATACAGATCCTTAATGCGCTCTTTTCAGTTTTAATCTTCTAAAGAGATTTTCCCATTCCACATCATTTTATTGCTTATATAACAGAAAGAGTCTGCCCGTTGCAGGAAAGCTTGGAATATGGGGTTATATCATTAATTTTGTAAGGACATATATCATTAATCTATTGTCAGAAGCACCTTCCATAAGATTGGAATGTCAGCATTTCGGTGTGTTTGTTTAAATGGCCACTGGTGAATCAAGGTCCTTCGAGACCCTGGTGAACACTCGGTGTTTATCTGCACATGTGAGCCTGTGTGTGCTGTCTGGTACATCCCTAAACAGCTCTGGAATTATAGCATTGGCATCCACCTCTTCATAAAATAACCACAAGCTTTTCCTTCACTACAGACAGCCTGAATGCAGGGTCTGCTCTACTCTGTGGGTTTCTCCAGTCTTGCTTTGTTTCATGTGGAGGTATTTCCCAAGAACAAGCATCTGTTGTTGATAACACCATTTTTCGGTGGTGGGAACTGAGGCCTCTAGAATCAGTACTGACAGAAATCAGTTTAAAAAAGATGCAAAATAAGAATACTTAGGGGAATAAAGAAGTGCTTGATTTCATTCTACAGAAATCTCGCGTATTAGAAGTGTCCAGGGTTTAACTTGTTGGGGATCTTATTTTCTGAAGACCAACTTATTAAAATGTAATTAAGCATCATATATGAAGAGTCTTTGGGACTGAGAGCCCTCTAAGAAGCTAGCAAAGGGCAGTCTATCATGATGCTTGTAAATCTTAGATTTAATATGAATGCCTATCTAGGAGCAGAGAGGTCTGAGACAGGGAGGTAAAAAAGCCCCCACATAAATGGCCTTATGTTAAGTCTAGCAAATTAAAATTCTCAAATGAAATTATTCTCTGACCTTTTATCACCCTTGGACCATGCTCAAGTGTTTTAGTGAACAACTTAATGGCAAGAGTTCTTCTGCCTTCACTGAGGGTTTCATCCTGCCTGTGTTCGAGATATGCCACAGAAGCCTAACAAAGACATTTGTCTATTCTTGGAAGTCGATGATGAACCTTGTAGTCATTCCCATACTTCTTTCAGTGGAGAAGATCATGCACACAAAGAGAAATAAATCTCCTTTATGTTTTCATAGTCTTACGGCTTCATACTTCAGGAGATGAGGTGACCTACTTAGGGAAAAAAAAAAAGATGGTAAAAGAGAAGTAAAGGACAAAGGAGCAATAACCTAGTGTGGATTCATGAAGAGTTATAGCAGAATAAACTGATCATTTTTGTTTCTGGAGATGTGATTCAACCTGCTTTCTGCTTGGAGCTCCCCACAGCTTGGTTCACAGAGATCTTGTGGAAAGCGAGCATATTAAAGATGTCAAACTTGTGATTAGCAGGCAGCATGACAGACTGGACAGAGGAGAGGCTTCGGAGCCTGGAAAGAGACAGTTTTACTCCCAGCTCTGTGAGTGGTTTTGATGTGTGTATATTAGTTCCCTCTGTTTCTTTTCTCACCTCCCACCTCTCTTACGTCTGAAGACTGTGAGCTCTTCAGAGCCAGAATTGGCTTCCACCATGTATTTATATGTTGTCTGGCACACTGAGACTCAGATCCCAATTGTGGTTCCTGTATGCTGCTGGAATATAAATAATAAACCTCTCTTTTCTTTCACTAAGTCTGTCTCTGCATCTTTTGATACTTCCTTAGTCGTGCTCAGTTATTTTACAAGATCGCTGAGACATTTCAGGGAGCACAGGCAGTCCTTGCCTACCAGTTATCCTACAGATGTCAGAACAGAACCCCAGTGGCTGCAGCTGAGCTTGGGATGGAGCATTACCAGAAATAAAGCAGAAGTGGTCCCAGATGGCCTTTCAGTAGCCGCAGGTGCAGTAGTGGTGCAGACTTTTCTGTAAATGTGTTGCAGTTTGTTGTGTACACTGAACCGATGGGTGAAGAAGGTTTTTGGCCAAATGCAGCATCTTTCTCTTGCTAAAACAGTACTCACATCACAGCACATCTCAATATTCACAAATATCCCAGAGGATGTGCCATATCTATGTGAGAACAGTATCACAAAAGCTCTGAATCTTTGCAATTTTGCCACTCCTTGCTTTCGTGCCCACTGTGTTTCGTTATAAACGACGCAGTTGCTTCTCTCCCTAGAAGTCCTTAAGAATGAGCTTCAAGTCGTAGTGGGGCTGCTCATAGGCTGTCTCACATCCAGGGGCTAATAAAACTTGACAAAGGAAACTCCCTGGCTTCATTCAGAGAATGTTTTGGGGGATGCACTAGATCCACAGAGTTTTTGCTGTTCAAAATTGACAGCTTCGGGGAGATTTGTTCTCAGCATTCAGTTCAGGTATCTTAGAAAGGAAGCTGGGTCTCTATGGCCAGTGGAGAGGGGGATACCCTCCCAGAGTGTGATTTCAGAGCGTGTAAGTTTTAAGTATGCTTAATTCCATTGTCTGAAGATCCCAACTGCAGATAGTAAGTATATTTTTCTAACTCTCTCTCCTATTTGCTTCCTTCCCCCTCACTTTCCAAAGAAGTTGAGGCACCCAGAGTCATGTTTGTGTGTTTCTGTCTAATTTTGCCTATTTCAGTAATTTTGTAGCCAAAGTGGTGCGAGGGTAAAAGTCTATATTGCTACAATTTTCTTTAAAAATAGGTAGTTTGGTAAGAAAAGACACAATTCATAAACCTTTAAAGAGAGACCGCTATGAAATTTTTTTGTCTTATCAAGCGCTAGAGGCCTTCTAAAAGAAGAGCTGTTATAAAATGCACACCTGCAGGACAAATTCCAGCTGGAGCTGATACCTCATTAGACACTAGAAGATTTAACCATTACCTTTGTCTAGTTGGAAGAGTTTGCTTCACTAATTCTGCTCCACAAAAACACGTGTTGGGGTTTTAAGTCCTGCTTTTATGGCCTGCTTTTAGGCCAGTTTTAGCTTTTTTTTTCTTTTGTGACTGGCAAATCCCAGTACTGCCATCTGCAAGCAGCAGTGCAAAAATACCATCTGCCATGAATGACTCTCGTTGCTCTGTACCCATCAGAACCCCACCAAAGATGTGCGTTAAGATGCAGTGGAAGGCTTCAGGAGACAGAAATGCAACTGGAGCGATGTTTTGTGCCATACGTGATCCCACTGACACCGGGAGGATTATCTGATGTTTAAATTAGCATATAACCTGACCTCAGCTGTTTAACATTGAGCAGCAGGGACAAATCTATTTCCATTAATCACGGCGATGGTGGATGTAAAATGCCTGCATTAAGTCATTGTGGTAATTTAAGAAAGCAAAGGTTGCTGCTCTGATTTGAGACGGTAAGAAATAGAAAGGAAATCTGCAGTAGGGAAATTGGGGAAGTGAGTGGTATCAAAAATTGCTTTCATGCAACGCTTTTTGTGCTGCATTAGTTTTTTGCATTGCTTTTCTAAATGGAAACCAGTGTAATTCCAGCTTGAATAGAACAGTGCTCACTTGTATTAAGTTTCTGGCCTGAGTTGCAGAGCCCTCCGGCAATTATATGAATAGACCACTAAACTTAAGGATTCTTCTGCCCTTTTGACGTGTATAGAAGGTTATTGCATTCCCTGTGCATATTTGCTGTTCAAATAGAAAGAAATTTGGTTATTGCAGGTGGTCAGTTCATTCAGACTCATAACATTTCTCAGCTTGTAATGTCGGAGCCCAGGCAGGGAAGATAAGCAATGAAATAGTATTTTGAACTTCCCCCTTTTATGGTTCATCAACAGAAGCAGGTTTTGGAAAGATTAAAATGTATTTTGTAGTTGCAATATGCCATCTATTTTACTGCATTGTAGTACACTTGTGAAATGACTGGCGGTGCTTTGAAATGTCTGTGGTACTCATTTCTGCCAGAGTCATGAAAGATGTGTATAGACAAGGGCATCGCAGGTAAAATTCAGAGTGCAGGAGGAGAGTGAAATATTGCCCCATTGTATAAACAGAAAAGCTTACTAAAAGATCAAAATACTGCTCATTTAGACAGCAGGCTGTGGCTGTACTTTCTTTACAAATAAACAAGAAGCCTGGTTCTCTAGATATAAATAATCCCAGGGATGAACATAATAGCTCATAAATGTTCTACTCCCCTAGCCAGTACCTATCTGGGTTTAATTTGCCACTCTTGGGAGAATTCAGTTCTTCTTTCAGTACACAGAGGCCTAACATTTGGAGCCTGTGAAAAGACTTTGGATCAGGCCTGAGTTCCAGCTTTAGACTGTTGAGAGTTTGGAAGCCCTACATGTCTCCAGTCCGGACTGAGGCTCCAAACTTTGCCATGCCAGTGCTTTGTGTCTGTATGTTTGTGTGCCCCACCATATGTCCCTACAAGCACTGAGGTATTTGGGAGCATTTTCAAAGTGAATCTGGAGAGCTGGAAGTCAGCTTCTCTCTCCAGTCATGTCTCGGTGTGGATTAAAGTGAACTGCCTGAACTTCATCTACAGTGATAGGGAGGTCTTGAGGGTAGGATGAGGAGGCAGGTGTTATCTGTGCCTTAGAAAGAAGGAATTGCATCTGATTTCCTTTGTATAATGCCTGTTGATCTTTCTTTTCAGCTGCCTTGTCCATGCCTGGTCATCTATGACCTGTAGGATTACTGTCAGGCTGTCACAGGCCAGCTGTGGAGATGCACAATTCCATGCGCATTTCCAGATGCAAGACTCCTCCTTCTGAGGAAAACGTTTTGCTTGGCATGGCCAGCCCAGGATCTCCACTGGTCATTTTGAGGTCATGGATGGTGCACAAGATGCCAGCTGTGATCTATTGCTAAGGGAGCTTGTCCAGCACAAGGATCAAGCTTGCATCATCAAGCTGAGATGAGAAAGGTGCCTGACCTGTGTGCCCATTAAGGGCTAAGGCAATTAGAAGAGTGTTCTCCGGGACTCTGGAATGAGTTTCTGTTCAAAGGACTGAAATAACCCATATTTAAAGAATTGGAGTTTGCTGCAAAAGGCAGAGTGGACTTCTGCCTGCACTGAAGCAAGTGATAGCTCAAAAATGGTTTGCTGCCTGGGTTTCTGTGAAACTGATGACTTTAAAGCTGTTCAAATTCTATTGAGAAGTTAATGAGGCTAGGGCACTGAGACCCATGGAGAAGTAAATTCGTGAATTGTTTTAAATCTAAATAAGCAAATATGTTGTCACAGCACATGAAGCATTTCCATTCTGTTTTTTATAAACTACCTTTTCCTCCAGAACTGCCTTTCCTCAGTGCTGAAGACACAAAAGATCTCAGTGATTTGGTCTGATGACTTTAAGAAATGAATGTGATTCGTTAGACACTTCCTCAGCCCACCAGTAATCCCAGAAGCAGGAAAATGTCTGGGCATAGAAACACTGCTTCTGTACTCCTGCCTTCCCATGGTGTGCTGCCCTGCATTGCAGAGCCCCCTGGCCATACTGTGTGCACACAGCCTGGAAGAAGGAACTTACGGTTCTGTTTGCACAAGGGAAGTGATAGAGGGGTGTTGCTTGCTGTCAGCTACAAAACCTGCTCATCTGCTGCCTAAAGAAGCAGAGTCCCCGAGAGAAGGAAAGGGACTTTTATGATATGTGGTAAATGAGAATTGCTGTGTGTAAGTGGGAAGAACAAGTGTCTTCCTCTGCTGTGCCCTGAAGCTTGGCAGAGCTCTGGAAGGGATACATCAGTGGCAGACTCTGATGGGCAGCATTTTTTTTTACATACAGCACCATCAATGTGTAATGGGAATCAGTCAACCTCATACTCAAAACACCTGAAAAGCTCAACCTTGAAATGCAGTGGTTTTGAAATGGACATTCTAGTGTAGACCATCTCCTTTTAAGAGCACAGATTTAGTGGTGGCTTGTCCCAGTACAGTGGGTGACTTTCCCTCTCTGTATTTCAGCTCAGAGGGAGCAAGAGGGGCACAGACTTAGGAACTGACAGTCTGACAGCGTATCTGGCCAGGGCTGTGTTCAGGAGAAGGGTATGTTTGTGCCATGAAAAAGCACAAATGGTAATGAGGCTTAGGAAGCAGAAAATGTGGTGTGGTGACAAGCTTGTGGAGAGCTGCCTGTGTCCTAGAAAGAGGATTATGGGGAAAACCCCTCTGGAGCAAGAAAAGATATCTTCTAGAGAGAAATGAGGTAGGGCACTACCTGGAGTAGCATGCAAGGCAGGATGAGTTGGTTTCGGCTGTTTCTTCTGGGGGTCCTGAATTAAAACACGGGGTTGTTAAGTCTCACTTCTGCTTTGTATGTTTCTCACTCTCCCCGAGGAACAAAAGAAGTTGTGAAATATTGAGAAGTAGTGAAGGTTTTTTCTTAACAGGGAAGAGAATGATAGAGCTGGAGAAAGCAAGGAGTGAAAGAAGGATTGTAACTCTTCACAGGGTGAAGGTGAGGATGGTGGCTCACGAGGTAACCGTACTATAAAGCTGTAGCTCTGATCTTGCAAAGATTTCCACGCAGACTGAACAACACTTCTTACAGAAGTTGACCACGTTATTAGGATGTCCCATTTCTAAGGATAAGCATTATTAGGATGTCCCATTTCTAAGGAAAAGCATTTTCAATCTCGGGTGCAATTCTGCTGTCACTGAACTCAGTGGGGAACTCTGCAGGTGCTTTGCTGGTGCAGGATAGGTTGTTTGAGTAAAGGATATAATGCACGAGCACTCATGTTTTCCTGCAAAAATTGGGTAGCAGATTGCAATTCTGGAGTGTGTTCTAGCTTCTTGCTTTCCCTCCCCTCCAGCTGTTAATTATTCTTTCTGGTTTATATCTTAAGGGAGGAATTATTTATCTTTTTCTATTTGTGTTTCAGTGAAACATTAACAATCTCTTATTAACTGCCTGTGCTAATTATCTCAACAGTAGGAATGTTCCTGCTCATCAGTGAAGCTGTGAAGGAAGAATATGGAGCAGGAATAATTAAATCACTTTGTTGTCTCCTTTCTCTGCATGCTGCACACAAGCAGAGTAGAAGGACGGAAGATCTTGACCCCGCTATGCAGGAAGTGCAGTGCTCAAGATCTTCTTGTAGGAGGGCAGATGTTTTGAAATGCTTCTGTGGAGAAGTTTGGGGAGTTGTGCAGTATGCCATAATTCAGTTTTTGCACAGCTGTCTCTCTCCTGTGTGCATTGACACAAAACAGCCACATGCTCCTTTGAATGAAATATTTCGACCCAAGCATTTCAATGTTTTAAAAACATTTGTGTATAGGAAACCAAAGTGGTTTAATGTGAGTGTCAGTGCTCCTCATCTGTAATGAGTGGCTACAGGAGTCCTCTGTGATGCCAGGAGGAAATTTACAGGAGGAAAACGATTATTAACAGGAGGAAAATTTGAAATCTTACCCAGCATGTTACTGGTGTAATTAAACTGAACAAAAATATAAAGTAGAACTATTTATTGTGCAATAAATAATGAATTTTTTTTATTGAAAAAGCTAAGGGCTTCTAACACTTATCTACCAGAAAAGATTTTACAATGGCAGACTTAATAAATACGCCTTTTCCACAGTCCTGTTTGCCACAAAACATAAATCCTTTTGTTAAATAAGATGACTGAAAGAAAGCAGAGTTATGGAAATACATGACTGATGAGGAGAAGGTGATATGAGTTATTCTAATGTGAAAGGCTCTCTCCTATCTCTAATGCTGACCTTTTCCCAGTGAAATACATTTACAGTGTTACATGTTAGTTGTTAATAATTTCAAATATTCTGGTGGTGGTGTTCATAGCTCTTAGTTTGAATGTGTCTTTTAAAGTAACCATGACCATTTTCTGAGAGAAAAGGGAGTCTGATCATTTTTCATACGTGGACATAACTAGGACAAATGTCTGTCCTTGGGATCCAGGTGCTTTCCTGCCATTAATCTTCACAGCCCCCTCTGGGGTAGGTGGATTTGTTAGGCACGCATTTTCTTCCTGGGGAGGTGAAACAGAATCAGAGAAGCTTGCCTAAAATTTAATCCTGGTCTGACTGAAGTTAATAGCAGGTAAATTCTTTGGTAAAATTTGTTGGAGGTACAATTTCCCTTGTAGTAAAGACACATTTCAATGATCGGGAGTTCCTGTCTGTGCGTCCAACAGCCAAATCACTTGGCTCTGGCCTATTTGCTGACCCTTCTTGTGCATGTAGGCCCAGCTGGAGCTCTCACCTGTGTGAGATGGACTTGGATATTTTAAATGAGGCCAAGATGGTGTTCTACCGTCTTTTCCTATTTTTGTCTTTCAAAAAAGTCCTCTCAGCAGTCCTTTAACTTGTAAAAATTACACATATATTTTATTTTCCTCATTGGAAATATTCATCTGGTATTTGTGACCTTGGCATAGGGAAGCAGATGGGTCTTGGGCTAATGTTAATCATGTGCAAAGGCATTTGTAAAGGTATTTAAAAGGATACCATTCTCAATGGAATAATCAGGGCACTGTCTGCAAAGTAATGAAAATTTAAAAATAACTGGTTGAACAATGCAATGTAGAAATGAATAGGCTGTAGGAAAACCCACATAGTGTCAAGATTGTCTGCCTATTCCTGACGCACTTTTTATGAAGAGAGGGAATATTGACATATTGGCTCTAACTTCAGATGCTTTAATAAAACAATGTCTTGCTACATAGGCTCAGAGATTGCTCCTGTCTCTGTAAAGTGTCTATAGTAGCTTTTGCTCTCTTTTTCTGTTGCTGAGTATTGCAATCTAGGGGCCAAATAGCTCGAGGCTATTAGTGCTGAGGCCAGAGAAGCAGCACAGTTTGCAGAGTGAATTTCTGCCTCTTCACACCTTCATACAGTCACCCTCACCTCATTGCTTTCCTTCTGTCAGCTGTAGCTGGGAAGGAGAGGCTCAAGGATTTGTTGGGCAGTGGACAGGTACTGCAGAAAGATGTTCATCGGGGTTAAATCTGTCTTCTTCAAAAATTGGACCAGTTCCTTATTTCTGAGAGCACAGCCCTGGGCAATGCATGCTGTGGATCACGGGTGGCATCCACAGCAGCAGCAACAGCTTTTGAACAGTGTCCCGAGGGAGAGGACGTGGAAAGAGGGTGGGAGTCTTTCCCTCTCACTGCAGATGACTATTCCTCTTACTTACCTGTTTACAGATTGTATCCAGCCCTGCACCAGGGCACTCTTACTCTTCTAGCTGATTGCAGTACTTTGACTCGAAGGCCAAGGTTCAGGTAATCATCATCTTTTTCAATAGTTTCAGAAATCCTTAGAACATACCATGTTCTAGTGGGCACCCAGCAAGGCAGTCGGAGCTGAGAAAAACTAAGGCTTCAAGGCTTCAAAAACTTTGTTGCTCCAAGCTGGGATGGGTAACAAGTCTTGGAATTATTTGCTCTGTGCCAAGCCAAGGAGTAAAATCAGTTTGGCTCAACTTAAATGATTTATTTTAATTTTTTTTCCATTCTTCATCCAAATTTCAAAATCACTTTATTTTGGGATATAAATTGGTGTTATATTCAGGCTGAAAGTGGCTAATTTATATCTTCTACCTTAAGCAATAAATCCCCCTCCACCATTGTCTTTGAACAGGGAATTTTCTTTTAAACTAGCTCTTTTACCACCAGCAGTTTTAGCTTGGATGGCTCAGCATTTTCCAAGAGCATCATGAAATAGCTCCTGACCAGCTCTCTTGAGTACCTGATAAGAGTCAGATTAAAGAACTGGAATTGGACAAACTTTACAAATGAGAGCTCATTTCAGTCACTATGCCTTCACAGAGAGAGTGATTTCATACATTTCAAAAGAAACATCATTATCATCATTTATCTTTTTTTTCATGCTTTTATATCCTTACAAGAAAATAACTTTTTTTTTTTTTTTTATTATAAAAAGGAGGTTCTACATAATAGGAGAATCCTAGATTATGTTTGACACAGGCNGAAAAACTTTTTTTTTTTTTTTTATTATAAAAAGGAGGTTCTACATAATAGGAGAATCCTAGATTATGTTTGACACAGGCTCTTCATTTAGGTTGCTGTGGCTTTTTTGAAACATTTTCTATTGTATTTTGGTATTGCTTTGTGTTTTACTGACTATTCAATATATTTCCCACAGAGACCAGTTCTGTGTGTTTCCTGTAGTGAAGACTATTCAAAGAGGCTATAATCCCGTAATAGTTTATAGCAAAATCAATTTGATATGCCTTGAAAAATATTCGCTTGTATTACAGTCAAAGGAAATGTGTGTGCAGAGCTGAGAATTTATACTTGTAATGAATTTCTTGAAGTTGGAAATGCATGTGCTTGTGTAATTGAGGGCTCTCTTATGTTTGACTTAATTTTTCCTTTTCCCAGCTCTTTTTAAGGAGAATCCCTTTTTATCACCGCAGTTAGTTAGGAAGGTTTTTAGGATTTTAAACCTCTATTTCAGAAGAAGCTCTCCTGTTCAGCAGTATTTTGTGCTAATTTAGCTCCAAATGTTCTGAGTGCCTCCATGGAAGTAATTAGGTGAATTATTGCCGCGTAGCTCTGTGTACAGTACCTGCCTGGCAGCACATCTTTGAGTTAATATTTAAGAACTACTGCAGCACCCTCAAGTGGTGATGCTGATCTGTATTTACAGCTGGTTTTTTCCCAAATGCTTATTTCTAGGCTCATGGATAATTTCAGTGTTTTGGACTGGCCTGCTCAGGTATTTTCAGTCCCTGCAGTCCTTACTCAAGTAAAGTGCCCACTAAATACAGTTAATCACTTTGGAATCTGAAAAAACAGTCTCGGGGAAGTTTTTTTTGGATTGTCAAATGATTTTATGGAGGGCATAAAGCATTCTCTGTGCCCGCAGTAACTCTGGCTTTTGGCTAGAATAAATAAGCTGAGAACCCTATAGAAAGAGAAACCAGCATGTTGGGGGTTTCCTCCGGACTGCTCTTGCAAACATGGAACAGCTGTGGCATAAGAAACACAATTCCTTGGGCACACACACCGACCCCAGTGACATCTATAGCAATGACTTACGAAGAATGAATGCTATTTCTTAAGGAATTTTTACTGTCTTTGTGGTGTAGTTCTTTTTCTGTTAGCTGCCTATTTTAAACAAGCAGCTGGGCGCTGGATCAGATGAACGGCCCTGGTTTGGGGCCTTGTTGCTTCCAAAATTAGCAAGTGGCACCTCTCCTGATGTTTCATCTCCTAATTCTGCTGAGCCTTCCCAGTAACGAGAGTCATTACCCTGTAAAACAAAAGGCCGTAGGGTAAAGCCTGTCCCCAGTACAGACCTACATGAGCAAATCACTCAGCTCCTCTTGTCTCATCCCTAAAACACTGACAAGAAGTTTAATCTCAGAAATTTACTGTAAGTCTTAATGGGTGTTGTCTCTACTTTAAGGGCCTTAAGTGAAAACAGATATGAAAATTCTTACTCTCCTGTCACTTAAACCAGTGTGTGCTGGACAAAGTGCCCAGAGCGGTGGGAGTGGAAGTGCTCCCTCCCCTCCAGAGCTGCTTTGTGCCCTGTGTGCTAATGCTGTGGGTTAGCAGAGTGACACAGCTGCTTGTTTACCACTGCAGCTTCTACCAGATCTGGCATATTTTCCGTATCAAACTCAGGGAACAGGCTTGACAAACACTATTTAAAAACCCAGTTTTATTTCTGGATGGTAGAAGGTGATCCAGACTCTTATTTATAAAATTGTATTGGTCCAAATGAATTTTCTTCAGATTAATATTAATATTTAATTTATTTTTTTTCTTTTTGCCCTCTCTCCGCTATTTGACATAGAAAATAGAAATCACTAGAACTGTATGCTTTGTCCTCCTGTCTTTTTTTTTTACCTCTCTTTTAAAAAAAGACTCATTTTAAGTGTGCCATCTCGGTTGCCATCTCTATAAGAGACTGCATTGTGTTCAGAAGAGAAGCATGTCAGTAGAGGGCAGGGTCCAACAGTAGTGAGTTTCCAAAGGGATCTGATAAAGAAATGACAACTATTTTCTAATATGAACTACATAATAGACAAAAACTGTGTGTGATGGAGCATATTTAATTTAATGTCTGTGCTCTGATCTTAAAGGCCTGCTGTCGGCTTAGAAATCACAATGCGATCTATTTTACTTTATTTTTTTTCTCTAGGAAAGCACTACTGGTAGCAAAAAAGAGAGAGAGATTACTTTGTGAACTTGCCTTAGGCTGCTCCTAAAATAAGCAGAAAGGTGCAGTCCCACCATGGCTGCAGTACTAAGCTGGGATATGCTGGCAGCCCACACTGCAGCTGACCCACAAACCTATTTTATGACATTTTGGGGCACGTGTGGGGCTTGCAAGGTGGCAGGGCAGGCAGCTTCTGCTGCCTCTTAAACTAGGTGGCCTGGCTAGAGAATTGTCTGTGGTGGAGAGGGGAGCTAAGCTCAGCACGAGAATCCCAGTCAAGGTTCAGTCGTGATGACAGGGAGCCCCTCAGCCCTAGATCTGGAGCTCAATGCACAGTACATCACAGAAAAAGCAGTGCTCCTCCGCAGCTCCCTGGATAAAGCAGGCCAAAGATGAAATGATTGCCAGTGTACTTATTTAGAAATAGGCCTCCGCGAGTGCTCTGAAAGTAACACTATTTCGGGCTTAAGAGACTGGGAAATTCCAAAGATTTGAGTCCCTTTCAGGTATTTTCTTTCTTTTTTCATAGGACCATGTAATCATAGTATTGTTTAGTTTGGAAAAGATCATTGATACCAGCTGCTAACCCACCACTTAGCTGTGTCCCAAGTGCCACATCTACACATCTATTAAACACCTTCAGGGAGTAACTCCACCACTGCCCTGGAAAACTTGGTCCAGTGCTAGAAATCCCTTTCCATGGGGAAGTTTTTAGCAATGTCCAGTCTAAATCTCCCCTGCTCAACTTGAGATTGTTTCCTGTCACCCTGTCTCTTGGAAAAGAGACCAATTTCCACCTGGCTACAACGTCCCAGGGAGCTGTATAAAGCAATAAAGTCTCCCCTGAGCTTCCTTTCCTCCAGGATGAATGCCCTCAGCTCCCTCAAATACTCCTTATAAGACCTGAGCCCTGATACAAGCCAGTTTCCAACACTTTCTTGCAAATTCTTTAACACAAAGAAAGCTCTGTGTGTTTCAAGATGAGGCAGATGTTTTTCGTAGGAAAATCCCAGGTAATTTAAATTCCTGCATGTCCTATTCTACCCAAAACACAGTTTTGCCCCATTTTGGGGTGACTGTCCTACTTTCTGGTTATGTCATCTCTGTTATCCAGCAAATGTTTCCACCTCTGACAAGTTGTTGCCTGCATTTGTCATAATGCGCCGCCAATGTCGGTACCACGCGTGCTTCATCTTCAAGGACCCGTATGTGTCTGGGTGACACAACTAGGCCATGCTAATTGCTTTTGAGGCGTCATCCACTGCCAAAAATACCACGCAACACCAATAGAAGGATATACACCTTTGAATGGGGATACTCTTTCCTCAGTAAAGGAAATTTTTCGCGAAAATGATCATCCCCAGAATCAGTGGCGAATTCTGTTTTACTGAGTTACTGAGTTAGGCAAAGGCCCATTTAAATTGGTGAATAATGGCTAGAATAAACAATTCCCACAGAAAAATGGTGACATTCGCTTGGCCTCGTGAAGCTGAAGAAGGTTATAGTGTGGTTGTTTATGTGAAATTATTGAAGATGTAGTGTTGAGAAACAATTTAATGATTTAAGAGCCTTAAATTCCAAATAAATGGTGATGCTGGTTCCATCTGCCCATTGCTGATAATGCTCCTGGAGAGGAGGCGTCAGCCAGTGTAGCAAGTGATGTTTCATCAGAAATTACTTCCCTAAGTCATGGTGGCCTCATTTTTTCAACAATTGCATTCAGTGTTGGTGCTTTTACAAAATGCAGCTCTGGTTGTGCTGCCGTTGTGTTGCAGAAACTGTGATGGACTCAACAGTTGGTTTTTGGACCCTGCTGTGAGATTTTTAGCTGCCTCGTTGCTGTTTACCTGCTTTGGTGGAGAGGAACAGGAGGATCTGAATGCTGCTGTGTGCTTGTCTAACTGGGAGGGAATTAGAATATTTTTCTCTGGAAGAACAAACCTTTTTCAGGGGTTTGAAATAATCAGGTGCAGTCAGAATTTCCCAGGATTGCCGTTGTCACACTCTTATTCAGATCATGATGAAGCAGCTTGTATTTTTTCACTTAGCAGAGTGCTGAATTGCTTTTATCTGTGTAGTGAAATTATTGACCATCTCTAAAGTTAGTTTTCATACTTTCTTCGGTTCACTTGACATGCTTTTATGATTCCTTGGCATATGCAAATAAATACGCATATAGATCTACCTCTAAGTCAGGAGTGCCTAGGTGTGTGCCTGGCTTGTTTCACAAAGCACTGGGTTTATTTGTTTTTTAAAGATGTTACTTAGCAAGCCAATAAGATCTCTGCCAGCTTAACTAGCAACTAGAAATAAAATGCCCCTAAATTTAGGTGCGTGCAGTGAATACATCAAGATTCATGTGAATATCCCCTGGAATTTTCCGAAGCAGCAGCTCATATTGATTTTACCATCACTGATCTGATTTTGATAATTCCAGTGTGTATTCCAGTACCTGACGTTGCTGAATACCCTTGCAAAGCTTAGTGCCTCTGGCATACATCGGGAGAGTGCAGTAAAATTAAAAAGAAGCACATATGTTGGTGAGTTTAATCCAGGTACATCCTAAGAGGTATTTAAAATGAAAACCACTCATTGGTTGGCTTGTTTGCTGACCCCAAACAGCTTTGATCATGAACCTGTGTTAAATCGGTAAAGATGTAATTTATTAATCTCCTATCAGTATTCAATTCTTGTCCTCGTGTCTCCCACCTTTTAAAAAATGAATGCACTGTTTGCCAGCCATTTATAATCCTGTACATTTGTTGTTACATAATGGCAGTTGACTGGAAACATTTACAGACCTTTAAAATAACTTCCATGAGCCTCAGCCATTTTAGACTTTATGTTACTAAGACAGGTGAATTGGACAAATGGTGCAATTTGTACTTAGACAACCATGAGCAAGCCTGTGAGCTTTTTTCCCTAATCAATTTATGAAGGCAAATAGGCAAGAAAGAACATGCATCAGCACTAAGAGTGAAGAAGCACGAACATCTACCCATTTAAATTAGTCCCAAATCCAAAAAGGGATTATTTACTTTCGGGTGATTTCAGGGGACTTCAGACAGCTAATCTAGAGCTGTGCTCCATGAAGTCCCTGCTCACAGCCCACTTAGCTCCAGATGACTGGAACTCATCAGATGCTTTTCTGTTCGGTCTGAGAACTTCCTGAAGCACCTCCAGTGGCAGTTCTGTACATTCAAAACTGCCCATGAAGACATCCCATGGCAGCTCCTCACCTGTCTGTAATCCTGGTGGGAGACAGAAACTGGGCTGAATCCTACCTACAGCCCTCAAGATTGGCTGATCTGGTATTTATTCCTAAAAAATACTCAACATGCTCTCTCACAGAGAGGGGTTTTACAAACCTTCACCATTGCTCCTTTCTCTGTAAGTGCTGCAAGAGAAGAATATTTGAATATGCTGAATCTGTGCCAAGCTGGAGGAAAAAACATATGTCTGGCAGGGCCAGAAGGAGAGCAAAGGAGTGGGAGGATATTTGGTTAGCCTAAGGTAGCCTTTTTGAGATGTCCACTTGTCTAAATATCCTTTTTTCCCTGCATATTCATATTTCTCTCTAGGGTTTTCTTTCAGCTGGGGGGTTCCAAAACCTAAAATTGTGTCATTACATCCCCTGAGTATTTTACTAAATCTAGGTTTTATTTCTCTTCCAAGCAACAAAAAAAACCTGTGAATTTAGTGGTAGCTAGTCTGAGGAGTCAGATCTGTTTAAAGAAAATCTTTGTATTATAAACAAAAGACTTTAAATTAAATTATTTTGTCTTGTCTGCTCCCTTTGAATCCTGCGGCATGCATTTGAAATGCTAACTCATTAAATTCCTTCTGTTTCTCCAAGATTCTGCATGCACAAGTTCTTTCTGGCAAGTGGAAATTCAGAATTTCTCCAAGGTATTTTGCTTCTGTGTGCTGCCAATTTTACAGTGTTGAATTAGAGAGGAATTGCATCAGCTTCTCCCAACTTGGGCAATTAAGGATGTGCAGATGTGGCTCATGCACATAAATGGAGCAGGAACCCTGTGCGTCCCTTTCACGTATAGAGCTGAGCAGATCCCTTGCCTTGAGTCAGAGCCTGTCTGAGGTGACAGAGGGATGCTTTTGCAAGATGGTTGCTTTTCTGACAGACCTGCAACAGCCTACTTTGCCTTTCTGAAGACAAATATATTCCCTTCTCTTACTGAAAACCCCCTTGAGAGATCAGATTAATCAGGCAACCTGGTGGCTGTCGTGGCATATCTGACTCGAGTATCACACACTGGCAGGTTACAAAGCAGAGGAGAACGTGCATAGTGGAGACCAGCTCAGCAGCATCAGCCAAGTCTCACATGGGTGCCAACAGCTCGTGGCATCCAAAGAAAAATGTATTTATCTGTAATGCTTGACTTCCTGGCTTCTCTTGAAGACGTGGAATTGGGATCTCATCCTAACTTCTCTCAGATAAAGCTTCCAGAGACAGAATGTTAATTAAGACAAGAAAGACAGTCTGCAGTACAAATGTCTATTGGTATGAGTGGCAGTACCAGGTACAGGGGTCGGCCAGGACCCTGATGTGGTGTGCAGCTGTACAAACGCATGTACATCAGTATTTTCTTTCACTGAGGCTTTGCATAACCTTTTTTAGCACCAGACTTGCACAGCCATTGCTCCCGACTCCTCTCTTCTGTGTTGGTTTCTTTTTTTTTTTTCTGCCTTTCATCACCTCTGCACCAACTGCAAAATCATAAAAAACCACATGGGAAAGACCTTCCTGGTCATGTGATCTCTAGTTTTGCCAGTTGGCAGGATTATGCCTTACAGCACATTTTCTAATGCCTCACGCAGGCTATTTATAAGTGCCCTCAGCATTAGGACTTTCACCCATTTCCTTTGGAAACAGTCCTGCTCACACTACTGGGAAGAACCTGCTGATATGCAGCTACGTGCTCGTGATTTCATTTAATTAGGCCTAGGTGGGTGTCAAGACTCTCTTGGTGGTTAAAATCACCTGTCTTACTGACCGCTGAGAGAACATTTATCCAGCAGGCATTGGAACTGCCCTCTGGAGCAGCTGGTCTCCCTGGTTTTGAAAATGCTCCCATTGTGTGGCTCCAATTAACCTCGTACCACCCCAGCCTGGCTCCCCGCTCCCCAGGCGTGTTGGTGCTTTCCATCTCTGACGGTTTTTGGTCCATTTCTTCTCTGCCTCTTTGACCTCACTTGTCTTCATCTCCTTTCTTTCTCAGCCCTCCTGGTTACTTCACTGTCCCTGCCTCTTCTATATGCTTTTGATTTTTTCTTCTTGGCTCCCTCTGGGCCCATCTCTTCTCCTGAAGAGCCTTTTCTTCCAACCTACTTTCTTTTTTCCCCAAAATCTTGTATCCTGTAAAGCCACTATTGTCTGTTGTTCCCTTACTTGAGTATCAGTGTTTTATTTTCCCCAACAAAAACCGTCATTCAACCACTTGTGGAAGATTGAATTATTCTTGTGGTGCCCAGAAAATTAATTTTACCAATGTTTCTCTTAGTCCAGCCTGGAAAGCTATCGTAGGGAATTGTGGTTTATTTTTTTTTTAAATCATTATAACCCCTGCAAGATTATTTTTCTGAATAGTGAATGATTCCAGAGAAAAATATGCTTCTCTATGTCCTAAGCTCACTCTCTGTCCAATGCTGCATTTCTACATCACTTGCTCCGAGATGCTGCTGGCACAAATAATGAGCTACGAAAGTGAACGGCTCCGCATACTAATTCCACAATAAATATTGCCCCTCCTCGGCCCTGCTGTCACTTGTCTTGACACAGTGCAGTGCTCCTCCCAGCACACCCGTGAGATCAAAATGAATGATCAAATGTATCCTCAGGGACTGCTGAACTGGTGCATTTGACACAGGAAAGGGATTTTCTGTTCTGGTTGGGTTGGGTTGGGTTTTTAGTTGACACCAGGCAGCAGATGTACAGGAGGTATAAGCCTGGGACCATTAGAGATTCATGAGCTGGATGTTTTTATCTTGGCTGACCATGGTAACAGAAGTTAAAATATTATATCTTTGTCTCTCTAGTGCCTAGACAGTTGCTATTTTAAAAAAAAACAGATGTTTTCTATTAATAAATACAGTCATTTCAATACAAAATATTAACTTGGCCTTTTTGAGTGTGACATAAAAAAATAACCAGGAAATTCCAAAATTCCTTTATAAGTTAATTGGAAAATGAGAATAGAATAGTTAAAATAATAAAAAGGGTACTTGAACTACTGGAAAATTATTTTTTGTTTAAAAACCCCCACTAGTCAGCTACTCAATAACTTGAAAACTAGAAACAAGTTTAGCTCTGTCTGCAACAAACTCTGTGTTATTTAGATGGCAAGCTCATAAATTGCTTTGTCAGAACAGGAGACTGGAACGTGAATAACAATGCTTGAATTCCCTGACAGATAGAACTAATATCTAAATAAAAAATGTCCAGGAGTAATATTGCCGGATTCTTTCTTTGCCGGTGTTATTCTGAGCTGATTTGTCTGAAAACAAATATTTAATGTAAAGTTTTAAAGGCAGTAGGGCTTGGGTTTGACCTGCTTTTGATTGTGTTACATTAATAGTGCTGAAATATGGGGACGCTGTTTATTTATACAACATGGGGGGAAAAAAGTGTCATTTTTATCTGAATGCTTTAGAAATGTCAGTAAAACATACTTTGGTGCTGCAGGGAAAATGTCTTAACTAACACCCTTTATTTTGATGGAAATGTCACTAGTTAGGAATCAAACCTCCCTTCAAAACTTTGGATACTGAATTAAATATACAACTAAGAGACGCTTGAGGACACTGTTTGTTTTGAAGTGCCTTGATTTTTATCTTGGGATCTCATTGCAGGGCTTAGGGAAAGGATTTTTCTCGCATATAACGTGCGTGTTTAAAGACAAGAACCTTACGTTTGTACTTTGGAAATATTTTGCCTCTTTACCCACATTTTGTAACGCAAATTGCTCCCTTCTCCTCAAATCTTGCCATGGGCTGGAAAGGTCTTTTGCTGCACTGCAACCCCGGTTCCTGATGTGGTGTTTGTTTAGTGGCATTTTGCTGCCATGCCTCGATGTTTCCTGTATTTCTTTTTTTTTGGCTCCCTGCTTTCCACGCCCCATTGGTGTGCACATTTTCTGACAGTATCTGATCACATAACCAGGACGTTGTAGAGGGCTCTGGGCTCCCAGTCATGCACAGATGAACAGCAAATTAACCACGGACTTGCAAGGGGAGGGTAGAGGTGCTTCCAGCACTGAGCAGTGCCTCAGGAGCGCTGGGCTGTGTCCCTCCCTAGCAGGCAGGGCTACCATGACACGTGTTTGCAGGGGACAAGCTACATCCTGAGCTAACTTGCACACAGGCAGGCTGCAGTGCTCTCCAGAGTCCCTAATGAAATCATCTGGGTCCCCTATGACTCAGAAAAAATCCTCCTGCTTTCAGCAATGGCATCGACAGACTGATCCTGGTGCATCTTCTTGCAGGGGGGTTATTCGAGATATTTCTGCCTCCAGCTGCCTGCCCAGCCCTTCTGCACAAGGTCACTCTGGCTGTCGCAGGGTGACAGAAATGTGTCTTGCACTTCCCAACTGGTGCAAATTGTCTTCCTTCACCCACTGTGGTATCCAGAACGTGACCTTAAATTGTTTCTGCTGTCCCTGGTCTGTCGTGGAGGGGAGAGCTGGAATCGGGAATGCCTTTAAATAGCTGTAATTATTTATTTTCGGGCAAATGAATCACAGCCCAAAGCTGCATGATCAGGATATTTTGGTGGATGAGGACCGTTTGGCTGTTTGTTTTTCACTGAGGTTTCCAAGTATTCGACATTGCAGTTTTGTGTTGCCTTAATATAATTTTTCCATGAATTGTGTACACACATACATGCACAATATATGTGTGCATGACTAGGCAAACTCAATTACGTGAAATCTTGGTTCTTAAGACCACAAACAATGTATTTGGATCTGAATTGGTCCTTAGAGGCTCTTCTGGGTTTGAACTGGGCTGTGATGCTGAATGTTTTCTTTTTTCCGTACTTTCTTTGAAACTTTTAAATTCAGACATTTAATCTTTGGTGGTTTTTCATGCCTAGTGGTTTCGTCTTGCCTTTTTGTGGCTTTCTTTGATTATTCCTTTGTGTCCTAGTTTTTCCTCAGAAGTTAAAAATGTATTATTTCTTTTAATTTTATTCTCTTGTTCCTTTTTTCTTTTCAGCACTAGTTGTCACCAATTCCAAATATCATAAAGCCACTCTTAATGCAGGTCAAGGTGGAATTTAGCTGAGCTTTGTGTCCAGATTTTTGGTAGTCAATTTGTGTCTGAAACAGAAGTTACAAGGGGTCCAAGCGGCTTCTGGAAAGTTACCTCTGTGATGTAGTGTGTCACTATGACTTAGAAGCCAGACCTTTGCTTCAGAGCATTGTGTGCTCATCTTGTTTTTTAATTAAATGTCAGGATCTCAGTTGTGAAGATCAAAATGATTCCTTCTTTCAAGTTCCGTCAGGAAGGCGATAGAGCGTTTGTTTTTGTTTTCTCTCTTGATGAGATAAGGCTCCCTTTTCATCTAAATGTTAAGACTTTTCATACTTGACTTTGAAGACACAAATAAAAAGGAGTGGATGAAACTATTCAGACGCAAAGAGATTTTTGATCAGGCAGTTGTTGAAATCGTGGAGGTGGGGATAGTTGCAATTTAGAATATTGTATACATGATCTACTGAAGTGCTGCAATTTTTTCAAGACTGATGAAATTACATGTATCCGAGATGGTATTATCTTAACAGCTAAAACTTTAAGCAAGAACAGTGTTTAGAAACACAGTGTCAGGCCATAAAATCCACTAGTTATATAATGAAGTTTGTGAGCTTTTCAGCAGTAAGTCTCTCAGTGGGAATGGGCAAACACTTTGCTTGTTTATGCTTTGTGTGTTGTAATCCCAATATCTCTGGTAAATTTAGAGGTCAAAGGGGAGGATTTTGGAGAGCAGAAGAGAGGGGACAGCAACTCTGCCACTTTCCTTTAAACCTAAGCATCTGTTGCTATGGAAACCCCGGTGCCTGATGCCGGAGCAACAGGAATTGTCACCCTCTGTCCCGAGCAGCCGTGCTGGGCTGGCGGGGCCGGACCCCGCCGGCAGCTCCGCGGTGCCGGCCCGAGCAGTGCCCGGTGTCCCCTCCCGGAGCGCGGAGCGGCGGCCGCGGTTCCCGGGCGGGGGAGGGGGCCCG
>VZTA01001262.1:266734-314399 GCA_013398855.1 Mohoua ochrocephala
GTTTTTTTTTTTTTTTTTTTTTTTTTTTTTTTTTTTTTTTTGAGTTGTTTCCCCGGGAAAAAAAAAATAGGCAGGAAAAAGCCCCAGAAGGTACCGAAAAGGAGATGATTGTAGAAGAACCCTGCTTCCCAGGAAGAGCAACGTGCTTTGAATGAGGCTTCCCAGCCTCTTCCACTCCGTCTCACACACTCTGTCACTCTGCCTCTCGCTTGTGCACACTGTTGGTATGCGACCTCGGAGGCGGCTGCTCCGCCACCTCTGCCTGGGGAGCCGCTGACAGCCAGCGATTGAGCCAGCCCCCCTTCCTTTTTTTTTTTTTNTTTTTCCTGCTTTTGCAAACACACACGCACACCCCCAAAGCACATTTAATGCTGATCCACTCAGGCGCCATTATCGGGGGTACGTCTTCGTGGAGTGTTTTGGTTCCTTTTTTTTCTCTTCTGGTTTTTTTTTCCTTCCCAACACCGGATGGTGCAGCATTCCCGGGGCCTGTGGTGTTATGACTCGATTGCGTTTTATTATTTATTTATCTATCTTCTCTCTTCTTCTTCTCATCACTCCCCCGTCTCTGCTCTCTTGATCCCCCCCGTTTCTCTCCGGGTGCCGGTGCAGAAGACCGGGGAGCAGGATCCCTCGCTCTCCCTTCCACTGATGTGGGACTGATCCTCACCCGCGTGTAGCATGCTGTAGCCAAAAAAGAAGAGAGGAGGGGAAGAAAAGAAGAAGCGGCTCTCTTTCCCTCCCTCTCCCTCGTTTCCCGCGGATTGACTTCATGGCTTCACTGTACCAGCGGTTCAGCGGGAAGATCAACACCTCCCGCTCGTTCCCGATTCCCCCCGAAGCGAGTCACCTCCTGGGCGCCCAGAGCAGCGAGGAGGACGGCGCTGCCGGCAAGACCCCGCGTCCATTGCAACAGGAAGGCAGCCGGCCCCGCTTCCAGTACCAGTCGCGAAGTGACTGCGAGGAGGAGGATGTAAGCGCCGGTGTCGTTCGCGTGCGGTTGGGTTGGGTTTTGGGTGCCCCCCCTCCCCGCCCCCTGTCCTGCGGGATGGCTGTGTGCCCCTGTAGGCTGGCAGCGATTTCTTGCGGTTTGTCCGCTCTTCCAGGCGGGTCTTTGAGCTCCTCTTCTTCCCCTGAAGTGCCGGGAATAGTACGGGACGGAGCCCGCTGGGAGTCGAGCCGATCCAGGACTCTCCCCCCCGCCCCGCGCTGTCCCCGCAGCTCTCCCCGTTACCGGGCTCCTTGCGCGGCTCTCCGCTCCCGTGGAACGGGGCTGGGGGACTCGGGTCAGCACGTTAGGAAACGCCAAGTGCCAGCTCCGTCCGTCTGCCCCCAAGCTACGCGACGAGGCTCCCCACCCCCTTTTTTTTTAAAAAAAAAAAAATTAATTTTTATTGTTATTCTGTGTTTTACCCGTTAACACTCTGCCGGGGCAGAAGTCTTCACCTTGTCCCTCCCTCCTCGCTTTCCTGTCAGCCTCCCCCTAACCTGGCAGCAGGGAAACTTTTTAACCCCTGAGCAGCCGTTTCTGGGTCTCTCTTTCGCCCCCCTCCCTGCTGCCCCAGGGCGAGCCCCCGCGGGGAAGCCGCAAACTTCGGCCGCGCACCTTCCGCTCCCGCGCTGCTTCCGAGAGCAGCGACTTCAAAGGGTGTATCTGCATATCGCCTTAGTAACGAGTGACTAATCCGGGCCCCTGGCTGCCTGCTGTGTCCGATGGAGTTAACCTAGTCTGGGTCGACTGCCCCTAGTTCTTTTGGGGTGGCGAGGAGGGGGATAGGGGATTTGGAAAGCAGACAGACTAAGAGAACAAGGGCCAGTGATAGATCAAAACATGTGGCTCCCCATCGCTGGCTGGTGTTAGGTTTGCAGAGGGATTTGAGCGTGTTTTGATTCTGTGGAAGCACACACAAGGGGAAGCAAATGGCTGCAGTTGGGAATAATGTTTGTGTCTGTTAAAAATACTTCTTGCCCGAGTGGGACGCGTTAGCTTTGCAGCAGGGTTTAGCTTTGGCTCTGGGAGCCTTCCCAAGCAAGGCACAGCTTCAAGCCACAACAGCAGGGCTGCTTCACTCCGAGGAGAGAGTTGTGTATGCAGGGAAATGTCCTCGGTTTGTCTTTTAAATCCCTGTCCATATTCCCCGTCCCTTTGTAAAGACTTTTGTGGTCCATAGAGCAAGAGCTGACTTCTGTCAGCGATGGGGCCAATCGACCTAAGCCTCTTCCCGAGGTGACTGAAGGCTGACAGCCCTGGGGGACAGCAATGACAGGGACCTGAATTGACTCTTCCCTGTGACCCGCTCACCGGCAACGATCTTGGAACTGGTGCTCCTTGGCCCTGGCCAACTGCAGAAAGGCACCGGGCCCCTTTCCCGGGCGCCCGCACCGACTCGTGACCCTCTCCCGCTGTGGCTGGGGACACGGGGCCCTTCTCGGCGGTGTGCTGGGCTCTAGGTGTCGCTGCGAGCCAGCGGAGTGCCACCTCCGGGGCTGGGCTCAGGCACATTTTCCTCATTGTTTTAATTTTGCTTTCCTGGATTTGGAGACAGCAGATGTCTGGAGCCGCTTCTCTGGTCACCAGAAGCGCTGAGTCCGGAAGCAAAGTAAAGCCTGCAGTTTGGCATGTTCGAGTGATTTGTGCAGACAGTCTCCAAAATAATATTAATAAGAATATTCTTTAACTTCTAAAATGAGAGGGTTTTTTCTTTCTTTTTTTTTTTTTTCCCCTTTTCTTTTTACCCCTCAGAGTTGTGTGGGTGAAGAGTACTGCTGGGCACTGCTGTCTGTTGAGGGACACTGCTGTCTGTGCCTGCCTAGGTGTCTTCTGCAATGAAGTGCAAAACGTGTGCCCAGAAACAGGGATTTGGGGTGACTTCTAAACGCACATGGACACTTTGTGTGAATTGTTTTTAAAGGGGGCAACGTGTCTGAGAAAGTCCCCAGGACTAGGTCGGCAGTTCACAGGTGCTCCCGTCCAGCAGAGACTGGGCGACCTGAGCCGGTGGTCTCCGGCAGAGGGTCGTTCAGGTCGGGAGGATGAAGTCATGACGAACCAGTGGAAATGGTCTTTAAATGGTGTATTTCAGGGAGCGATGTCCCGCCCGCGGGGACAGGCGCTGGCAGGAGGGGCGGGACGGCCGGAGGTGTCCGCGGTGCTGAACCGGAGCGGAGTGGGGCAGGGGGAGCGGGGGAGCGGAGCTGTCCGCGGTGCCGAGCCCCGCCTGTCCCGGGGCAGGGGGAGCTGTTCGCGGTGCCGAGCCCCGCCTGTCCCGGGGCAGGGGGAGCTGTTCGCGGTGCCGATCCCTTCCTGCCCCGGGGCAGGGGGAGCTGTCCGCGGTTCCGAACCCCGCCTGTCCTGGGCAGGGTGAGCTGTCTGCGGTGCCGAACCCCTCCTGCCCCGGGGAGGACGAGCTATTTGCCCGGCCAAACTGTCCTGAGACCGGTGCCGAGGTGAGCTGGCAGTGACCTCTTGCCCTTGTTCATGGCGAGATCGGCAGAGACAGAGTGGCAGCAGCCAGGCTTACTCAGGATGAGCAAATGTAGCCCTAGGCATGAGACCTCTGAGGAAAAGGGAAAAGTGAGGCAGAGAGCAGGCAAAGAGCAAGGAAGAAGTACAAGCAGAGTGGTCTGTTTGTGCAGGGTGCCAGGAGTACGTGCTATTGCTCATCATGGGGAAAGGCTTAAGGAGACAGCATTGGGAACTCTTCTCTGGGATTAGACTTCTGTTTTCTGTTTTGTACAAGTGGGACATTCACACTGTCTTTCATCTTTTGACATCAATGTAGTACAAAAACCCCAGAACTTAAACATATAGAAACAAAGGGTTTTTTGTCTTTCCACACTTGGAAATAACAAAACAAATGTGAGAATGAGGCTGTTCTGTTCCTAACTTTGTCATGTGATTAATAAAAGGGAGAGAACTGAGCATATTTTATGGGTTACTGATGATGACTTTTCCAATTGAAATATGTGTGCTGCATTCAGCACTGTATTTTTAAGCACCAGCACAGACCTCAATGCAGAACAAAACAGAGGGAAAGACAGGATCTTGCCTTTGAAGGTCACAGTATTGTAAGTAAGCATTCTGTCCACTGGAAGTACTACTGGTGGAAAAATACTACGTGAAATCTATACAGAGTTAAAGAGGAGGTAGTAACTCCCTAATAAAATTCAAATCAAAACCAATAATGATTTTATATGACAACTGCTGACTTACAGACACCATTAAGGCTCACTTGAGAACATTATTTTTGTAACATAAAAGTACAGCAAAGTAGAGATCGCAACATTCTTTAGAATTTTAAATAGTTTTTACTGTGTTTAAACTCACGGCAGGTATATGAGAAAATATATATATAGTAGACCTAACTGCTGAACAAAACCTGGATTAAGTCATGCAAATTTTTCATGTTAATCGTTAGTCTGATGAGACAATCATGTTATTTATGGGAGGAGTAATAAGGAAACTAGGTTCTGTATAAATGACCCCAGAAAAGCACTTCCTAGTTGGCTCTGTCACATTATGGATATTAAAGTTAATTATTGGAACGGCTCAAAACAAAATTCTGTTGACATATTTACGTTGTTATAAGATTAGCTTTTCACTTCATCTATTTAGATGAGGAAACATCTGTGAGAACTCTTAGTTCGGTTTAGTGTGGTGGGATAGCGGGTTATGAACAATTTTGTTGACATAATTTTCTTTTTTAGATTAATGAGATTACCTTTTAGATGGTAATTTTGATTGGTTTGCTTTTTAGACTGATGAGATAATTGCTTTGCATATTGTACAGTGGAAGGGATTTTCTTCTACACGTTGGCTTGGGAACTTTTTTCCCATAAAATAGACTTCTTCATCTTTTCCAGGCTTCTTTCTTGGCATCACAGTGATTAATGAGTTTAATTTTTGCAGGCAACTGCCAGGAGGTGCTGAGTAAGATGTATCATGCTGATTGTGTGTAACGCCGCTCCTTTTAATTACTGGGATGATAACAATGCATTAATCAGGTGCATAAAAAATTCAACACTTTTCTGTAACGTGGAATATTGATCCATTTTATAAGGCATTGACTGTAAAACAATGATCACAGAAGTCCTTTTTAAAATGAATTTTGTATGATAAGTTATCTGTTAAAAGTATTGAATCCACCAGTGGAACATCATAACACTTTTTTTATATAAAAAGCCACATGCTGCATTCTTACTGTTTCATTACTTAGCCAAAACTCTTATTGGCTTTAAGAGGAGACTTAAGCATATGAAAAAAAGCCAGTCCTGAAGTACAAAAGCTTTCATTCCTGTGAATATTCTTTCAATAACTGAATTCTGAATATTTGTTTCTTTTCTGCATTTGCTTAGAACTCCATTTGGCCATATATTATATTTTACTAGCTCTGCAATTGATTATTCAGACTGATTTACCTTTTGAGAAGTTTTCCATTCAGATATAAATAGAGATCATTTTGAGATGCTTCACTAAAACTGTGTTTTGTGCTTGGATAAATTAAGGATTCAGTAAATCAAATGTCCTTTGCTAACAGAGTGAGTCTGAGAAAGTGAGACTCAAAGCCATCAGTGTTAAAAAAAAAAAAAGAAATTTGATATGTCAGGCTTGCTGTTGCATGTAATTGAAAGTGTTAATTTTCAGTTCATTATTTGTGTAATGGGAAGAGATATTGCCTCGTAGAAATGTGTGTCAAGGACAGTGTTTCAGAAAGTTTGAGGCCTGAGCTGCGGGCAACAGGCATTTCAAAAGTGGGGTGTTTATCTCCTAAAGAGAAGAGTGAATTGATTGTATAGAGGGGTTTGTGGGACTGCAGAAATCCTAACTTTGTCGTAAGCTATAATAATTTGAATTGTAATCAGAAATCTGTCTATAGATCTGTACTGCTGTGTGTATGGGCAAAACCAACCGTTTAAGTCTGTAAGAATCTCCTGTTCTGCCTCTTCTTGGTGAATTCTTGGATGATGAACTCAGTTATCCTCCAGCCATTAAGATGCAGAGAGCTGAAATGTTTATGTCAGTGGAAATAGTTAGGCCCCGCTGACATCCTGTAACTCACCTTTTGAAATGAATAAAAATTGGAGCTTACTTCCTTCAAAAGGAATAGTAATAAACCTTATTAAAATCATGGGTTATATTTGCACAGAAGCCCATCATATATTTTGTGATTACTGAATACTGGACACTCTGATCTGCAGGTGATACACTTTTTATACTTTGCTTTATGGCTGTTTCTATAAATTAAACCCGCTTATGGTATTTGCTGCCAGTTTAAAATCAGCCTCTGTTTCCGCAGTCCTCACTAGCCATGGTGATGATGCACACACTAAAAAATCTGCCAGAGAAAATGTATTTTTAAGTATTCAGGAATAACTGTGTGAAGAGGCTGAATCATCTCTCTGATAGTAGCGAGCTGTGCCATAGGTTGGGATACCTCACGTAGAGTACTCGGCTCACGTTATTTCTGTTTCTGAGCTGGGAGCTCGAGTACAGAAAGCAGAGACTGAGCCCAGGGTTGGAGCACTTTAAGTTGGTTTCCGAGGGTCTTTTAAAGCCGTAGGAGCTGGGGAAAAAAAAATATCTGTGAGTATGAGCTGTTCTTCACTCATTTGTGTATTTTTGTTTCAGGAAAGGCCAGACTGAAGGCAGTCCTTAGGGTGTGTATCACAGCTTGGAAAATGCTCTTTGGGAGTCAGGAGATTTTTGTCCCTTGAAATAAAAACCTTTACATTACTTTGGGCTAATATATTTATGCTGGTGTTGGTGCAGCAAAATCTCCCGTTGTAGTTCATTAACTGCAGGTTGATTTTTCCCGGGATTTTTGCCTGGTGTGCTGGGTGATTCCCAGCACGCTGCCGTGAGGTACGAGCATTTTCATCCCGTGACCAAGGGGTGGCAGCGTGTCGTGATCGCACTCTTCCTATGGAGCGCTTTGCTTTTCCCTGCTTTTATAGGGAAGCACCAACCACCCACTTGTTTACGTGCTCGCACCTACACGTGGGGGTTCTTCAATTCCTTACCGCTTTCTCTAGGTCTGATGGAACCGATGGCAGTTTTGTAACTCTCTTTTTCACCTTCAGGGAGAAATATATGTTTTCACAGCTCAGACAAAATGATTTAGCAATAGTTTTAAGTGGCGCCTTGTTCAGACATGGGGGAAGGAGGGAAGAAAGAAATCTTTCTTCTAAGGGAATGTTTTTCTCTTTTCTCCCAAAGGAAAGCAAAAAAAAAAAGCGCCAGTGTTTTCCCCAAAGCCTCTTTCACTCATAGTGGGTTGTGATACAGTGCATCTTTTCAAAAGTACACACAGATAGTTTAGGTTTGTAGTTTCAAGGTGTTTCAAAAGATTTGTGGTCAAATACAAAAATACATACTGGAATGTATTTCCTAGTTAGATGCACAAATACTTATTTTGGATCAGTTTTTTTACTGATGTATGCACCTTGGAAAATGTTATGTGTATTCATTAAATTGTGGGTGTTTGGTACTGGTAAGATTCAGTGTGGGTGAGTTAACTGTGTTGAAACATATTTTGAGTGTGTGCATTCATCTTTAAGAATAGACCACCGGGCCATAATCTTTACTGCCAGTGTCTAACTGCAAAAGAGAGTCAGAATGAGCATTGGGCTCATGGATGTTTTGCAGCACAGACCAGTGCAGAGGGGAACAGAGGGAGAGGGCACAATCCACTAAACTGTTCTGAAGGGGAAATGGGCAGTGGCTTCTCTGTAGTGGAAAGACAAGTCCTTCATAACCTTTCCGCCTGTAGAGTATTTGGGAACCTAAATTCTCCACATGCAACCAGAGTTTTAATTACATCTTATTTTTTTAAGCACTTTAATTTAGAGAAATTTCATAGTTTGTTTTGTTAAAATAGCACTTGAAAGTCTTCCCGAAGATTACAGCAAAGATTAATGCAGTTTTTAAGCCTCAGGGAACTTGCAATGTGGAGCCTTGCAATGAAGAAGTAGAGAAGGATCTGGTACTCATTCCCTCTGCAAGCATTTACGTTTACACAGAGGTACTGAAGTCTGTGAGGTAATTTGAAAAAGGCCGATATTGTGACTCTCCGCTGATGAAAAGGGAATATGGTTTTTAATTGTTTATCCCTTACACAGTGTAAATTGTTTTACTCTAAACAAAGTGCTTGTTAGTAGAGCTCAGCTATTGCATAAATTCTTCCATGAGCTGCAGTCTCTGTGCCTTTTAAAACTGCACTTATTATTATCTTCGCTTTGCAGAGGGAAAATTGGAGGCTGAGGTGACACACGGACAGTTCATCTCAACTCTACAGCAGCGATGGTCTGCTGTGGCTCAGCCTTGTGAGCTATTGCCATTTCTGGTTCTGGGCCCCAGGGGTTTTAAGACTAAAAATTGTTCCAGTTATCACCATGGGTATTCTTACAGGTGTAAAACTAATTGTGAAGTCTGGCACATTTAAGTCTTTGCTGTATCTAGCACTCATTTCTGACAGTTTTCCTGTGACATTTCAAATGTCTGATGTTTCCCTCTAGCTCTCCAAGGCTTTGGAGTTTGCTTTGAGCAAAAGGAGATTTAAAGCATCCAAAAGGAAGGACAGGAGCACCTTAATGCTTTCATTATAATATTTCGGGGAGGGGGTGGTTTGGGGCTTTTTGTATTTCTTTTCTGTATTTGTCAATAGCATCTGCTCCAGCATTTCAAGCAGCTTTCAGTCTAGGCAGACCTCAAAAGCAAATGCAAATTTCTCCCCAGGCTTTCTCTCTTGGATGTACAGAGCTACATGAAATGGAAATGCAGCAGTGGGAAATGCCTGGTAACCTCAGCTCCAGTTATACCACAGTCATTAATTTGAAAGTGTTTATGACAAAAGTATGTATGTGTTCCTTATTTTCCATTAAAGTAAGCTTGAACGCTCTGTAAAAGAATGTAGCTGTGGTATTTTGGTCAGAGGAGAAACGAAAGCCACACAGACTGAGCAATTACAGATGTTGCTGCAGTCTCCAAGCCCTGGATCTGAAGACACTTGGTGAGCAGAGCCCGCAGGAGGTTTACACAGGGTCCCTGTGCCTGCTGCTTTCCTCCTGTTCTGGCAGAGGCAGAAGTCCAGCATCTGGGCAGCAGCAGGAGGCTTGTTGCTGCCTGTTGTCCCTTCTCAAGGGTATAAGCAGTGGTTTGCAGAGCCCAGTTTGTACCGTTTGTGTCTGTGAAGATGAATTCGAGTGTCCTGCAGTGCCCCTGGCTAAGGGGGACTAAAAAAGGCTTTTATTTATAAGGCCAGCCTTTAGCAAAAGAAAAAATATGAACTGCTAATAGTAACAAAACAGACATTTATGCTTGTACCAGGGTCACAGGAAAGGAATCTGGTGGCAGCTGCTGCTGGCTGGTAGGGTGGGATAGGAGGTGGCTCTGGGGTGGATGGCTGCTGCCATTTGCTCCCAAGGCTTCTGAATCCCTTATAAGCCTTTGGGGCGGCAAACGCAGCTCATCTCTTCCTCTCTCCCATCCCTCAGCTCTGCCTCATAGGAGAAGAATTCCATGGTTTTTTGCACTGCTGGGAAGTCATGAGTCAGTTCTTCCTCCCTATCTGACAGGTGGCTGCTGGCCACCTTATCTCTCTGTGCCCTGGCGCCTAAGGATGGATATCCCAGCAAAACCCCAGATGGCTCCACTTCAGCCACTTTCCAGTGATATCCCCTCTGGCATTGCAAAGTTCAGCTCCCGCCCGTGTCCCTGCCCTCCTCTCAGGATAGGCAGGTTGGGTTATCTTGCGTTTCAGGGGAGCACAAGGAGACTTGAGCAGAGAGCAAAGAGGATGTTTGGATCTGCTTTAAATAGAGTTTGACCTCTTGCATAAGAGACTGATTGTCCCAAGATAAGTTTATTGTATACACAGCTCTGAGATTTGCACAGATTGCTTGTGGGATTATGTTTCATGTGACTGTAGAATCCCATCTTTATTTGTTTGTAATTTATTGCTAAATCTTTCCTCGTGTTTCTGTATAACCTGTATTAAATATGATTTGGTTTTGATTTTGTTTTTGTATTTCTATTTCATCTAGGTGTTAGAAAAGAAAAGCAATATTTAAAAGACCGAACTTCTATTACTTTGTTCTTAGGGAAGCTGTAGAAATCAACAACCATGTTGCCATAGACACATAAATGCTTTATAGTGAACCAAAGATTTCCACTTTAACTACTCTTACTGCTAGGCATATTGAATCTAAGCACTTTATTGATACTGTTCCTCTGCCTGCTCTATATTAACTTCTTATTTTTCTTTTTTTTTCTTTTCTTTTTCTTTTTTAATACTTTTTTTTAAATTTGGGTGTAATCCCAGATACAAGAGACACATGGAGAAGACACTAAAGGTATTATAGTGCTTCACAATGGTGTCTCTGATAAAGTGGGTGCTGTTGAAGCAGCTTCTTTGTTCTGTTATGAACTGCAGCACAAACACTTGTCAGAACACACACAGTGAGTCACTGCAAACAAGAGTAATTAATTAAAACTGACAGAGCCAAGGTTTAGGATCACAGTAACCCCACCTATTGTGCTTGCCTTGTTTATACTCCCAGCGTTTGAGGGCGGTGTGACTGGAAGAGGCTTCTTCGAGGAGTGGGTGATTCTCACTGATTTCTGGGCACATTTTTATACCTTCTGTTTGAGGGGTCATGGATCAGTGGTAGAGCATTGGAATAACTATTAGGGAAGTCTTGCAGCTCCTGGGCCTGCCACTGACCAGCTGCATGACCTTCAGCCAGTTATTTACCCCTGTGAGGCACGACCCGCATCTGTTGGGCACCATAAAGGAATCAAGGCAGTGACTTCGTTTGTGGCTTCACTGTGGTGGTGCAGAATTAAATAATTTTTGCTTTTGGCCTAAAGCTTCGGGCTAAAAAGAACCCACAGACAAAAACATGAGATTATTAATAATTAGTAGTGCAGTCATTAATTCTGACAGTGGCAACATTTGTGGGAGCATCGCTAATAACCAAAACAGGCCCTGATTGTGCTTGTTTATGGTGGGCTAAAGGTCTCCCTCATTACAATGTTTCACAGGCAGTGCCAGGAACTGATAATCACTATAATGCACATTTTTTCTTTTAGCTAAGAAAAGCTAATAAGCATCTGTAGTTTTGAAAATGTCAGATTGAGCCAAAGTGCATGCAATTAGATAAGGATAATGTAGCAGATAATAAGAAGATACATGATACTGGGTGAGCAGTTATCAGACTGTTGTGCTTTGGCTGCTAAAGTGCTACGTGTCGTGTAAAAGGAAGCGGTGGTTGGTGGAGGGGAAGCGTGCCAAGAGTTGTCAGAAATGGAAACGGGAGCTAATGGGGTAAAGTGACAAGGTTGGTCCTGGGGGAGTATAAACATGGATGTCGGGCTTTTGATGGAAGGGTTGTCTGGGTTAAAAGTCATGTGCTTGGGAGGTGGGAAAGGCCACTGAGGGAAAAAAAAAAAAGGAAGCAAATATGGAAAGGAAGATGGGCAGAATGGAGTCATTTGTGGTTTCTGTCTCTAATGTTTCTTTTTTCCTTTTTTCAAAGACTCTCTGCCTTGTGTGTGTGTGGTGTCTGGGCTGTTCCAGCAGCTTTAGTGTGCTAAAACCTTTCTGAGACAACTTCTTTGCCCAAAAGGAGACACAGCCATGATGCACTCATTAAGTGTGAATTTTCAATCAGTGTCCTCAGTTTAATTTGCCTCTGGGGGAAAGAATAAGGCAGACTCTGGGAGCGAGATTAAAAACAAGAGGATGAGAAACAGACAAGGGACAACGAAGGGAAAGAAGAAAGAGGAAAGCCATGAGGCACAGAACTGGATGCCAGTTCTGATACTGGAAGAGGAGGAATTTTGCTTCTAAAATTTTTTTTTGCTATAGGGCAAAACATTTCTTGTGGCTGAGACAGAATATTCCATATTTTCCCTTTACTCAGCCTAATCTAGCAGCTAGTTCTTGACAGGAGGGTGGGTTCTTTGTAATCTGAAGGAACAGGCATTTTTGTCTCATATTTTTTCCTGAAATGTCCCTTCTACTCTTATTCCACCTCTCACGAAGCATTCTGATGCCTCCAGAGGGAAGAGATTAGAAGCTATTTCTGCTGTATTTTGGTTCTATGATAATTTTTACCATTTTTTTCTCTTTTTAATTCACTAGATATTTAATATCTTTATAAAATACCTGTCGGAAAAGCTGTATAGTTCGCATTCTCTCCTCTGTGAATAGATATGTAGTGTTACACCTGCAGTCTTAGGAAAAAAACTATTATTATCCTTATGGTATGTTTGAGTTGTGAATAACAAATTCAAGGTATATTTTGTCACTTACAAAACACTGTCCCTTTACATTTCAGTTTACACCAGAATAGATTCTTTTTTTTGGGGTGTACTTTCAGCCCTGATTACCTGTGTTTGTATCACAGAGTTGTATAGAAGCGTGTGTCTGATGTTTGGGGAGGTCTCTAGGGGAATCATAGAATCACAGAATTGTTTGGGTTGGAATGGATCTTAAAAATCATCTTTCCCATGGGCAGGGGCGCCTTGAAATTCTGTGAGCATTTAAACTCGGGGAGGGGTTGAAATTCTCTTCTGTTTTATTATTTTTATAATTCAGTCGATAGCAAGTTAAATGCTCCTCAGTAAGTTCTTCTCCAGGAATTGGGCAAACTTCATCTTAGAGGAGAGGGAAAAGAGAGGAAATCCACTGTCTTCTCTCATGTGGGGTCACGAGGGAACACTTCCTTTCTCCCACAGATACAAGGGTGCTCATAACAACTGCACAGCTCTGCAGTGGCTCTCTCCTTTTTGGATGAGCTAGGAAGAAGTGCCTCATGGCACTGGGTGGAGAGGGTGAAGGTTAAGAGCAAGGTTAAAGCCGGTTTAATCCAGTCTGTAAATCTGCATGTGAAATCCCTCAAATTATAACCATGTTCCTTCACTGTCTCTCCCTGTCTGTGCTAAGCTGGAGCTCTTCTGGAAATGGGCTTTTGGCAGATAGCACATGGCCACTGGGCTGGAAGGATGTGTGAGAATGCCACAGTCAGCTTTTTAACTGTGCAGCTTAGTGTAAAATGTAGGGAGCAGCAGCGTGAATCGGAGGATTGAATTTGCTCTAAAAGTTCCACAAAAGGCTCCTCATTTGCTGAAGACAGATTGTGCCAGTCCAACCTGAAAAACTGTAATTTAATTTGAAAGCACCGTTCTGCATTCCTTTCACCTGATCTCAATTGGCGACAAGCCATAAAATTTCTCTGTGGTCCGCTGGAGTTTAATAGATGAGAATTTCCTAACTTCATAAAATGATTAAAAGCACTCCAAATGTATACTATTAGCAAGGCTTCTGTGAGACAACTCAATCAGGAGGCTTTAGAGGCCTTTGTGAAAGGTGAGCATTGCTCAAAAGGCAGATTGCTTAGATGGGTAATAATTGAGGGAAAGACTAATAAACTGCAAGACTTAATGTAACTTAGAGAAAAAATGATAAAGAATGTGTGTAACAGAGGTTTTTCCTGTTTGCCACAACGCTGTGAAGATGAATTGTGCAAGGATCAATGTCTCTAGCAGGGATAAGTGATGACTGTGGGGCTCATTTTGGCAGCAGCCCACTCCTGTGTTTTTCTTTAACCCAGCGCCTTGGACAGCACTGAAAAGCAGAAAGAAGCAGTTTGGTTTTGTGTGTGCTGCCTGTATCTCATCTAGAAAACTCATCTTCCTCCAGCATGTTGGGTCATAAACCAAAAAACTGAATCCACTTTCATCAAATGTTTGTAAGCAATGAACCATTTCAGGACCGTTCTCTTCTGCTCAAGGCATTTCTACAAACAGAAGGAGGATGATTTATCGACTGATTGGAAAATACATGTTGGGCATTAGGGACTGCCCTTCCTCTCTCCCTCTCCCTCCTTTCATACAGGCTGGCTGTGACTTTCCAAACAAGCAAGAAAATGTGACTGGTTTATTTTCCTGTTCCATTTGTTTTCATGAATGCCAAGCAGAGGCTAGTTAAGGGGTAAATGGGCAACCAGATATTTGGAAACAGAGCCTCTTAATCTCCGTTTAGATACCCCAAATTTCTGAGATTGGATGAAGAAATCTTGTGGCTGCTTTTAATCAAATGGGTTATTTGAGAGTTTGTCTATGGACATCGCTGAACTTTCTGATGAAAACTTAGAATATATCTCATGATTATACTTCTCTTTTCTTCCTCTGGAGCTCAGAGCAGTCCAGCAAGGTACAACACCAAAGTATGTTCTTTACATCACAGTGACATAATCTTCAGAGTTTCTAAATGTAAATTTGTGTGCTTACTAAAAGGCAAAGAGGCTTTTTGTGCTTAATAGGTCTTATCTCTTATCAAAGCAGGAGATTAGAATTTTCCATGACTTGATATCTCCCTTTTGCTGATAATGGCTGAAATGGAGAATCTGTCCATCTATCTAGAAGAAATTTTCGTTGTCAGACTGAGGCATTTCCAGCATTTTTCTTGGTTAGCTTCAATAATCAGTGATTCCCATTTATTCAGGTCAGTGGGCCCTTCTCTGGAGACAGTAAAGTTTTTTAAAATGAAGGATATTGTTGGAATAAGAATTGATGGCTCTAATCTAATCATAAATTGTTTTAGGCAGGAAATAACAAGATTTTTAAGATCTTGAGCATTAAGTATTGAAATAGTCTTCTAGAAAGATTGGGCAAAGACAAAAGTTATATCTAGCTTTAGGCTAGATCTCAGAAATCCTACTTTTATGTGATTTTATACCTGCCCTTGGAAGCAGAGAAAACATAGGGACCACTTTTTCGACTAAATCTATTGAAATTTTATATGAGCCAGTGAACAGGTCTCTGCCTTCAGCTAGGTAACAGGAACTCAGTTTTGATTATACAGGCTAAACATCTTTTCAGAGAATCTCCTGAAGAGGTAAAGGTTATTAGACTCTGTGTTTGTTAAAAAAAAATAATAATTACAGTGAAATGGGTTATACAGGGCTGAATCTGTCCTTTGAACATGTTTTTAAGATAGTTCAGTCAGGTTTATTTGAGAGTCCCTTGATTGCTACATTTCAAACAGGTTGTGTCAGATGTGTATGATATTTCTCTAAGCATTTCCAGCTACCTCCCCTTTAGCAAAATGGAAAAGGCCAAACACTTTTCCGTTTCCAGAGGCAAGATGCCAAGAGGTCTGTCACTAGGAGGGCAGCAGCATCTATAGACATTTACGCTGCAGATGTTCTGTGTGGGAAAATCTAATTCAGAGCAATTCTTTTTCTCTTATTGTTGTAGAATTGTGTGCTCTTTTTTTCTTTTTTGCTTGGCTTTAGTGTTTCTACACAGAGTCCCAGAGTCCTTTGTAGACAGTAGTTTTGCCTATCTCCATAACAAAGACAGTTTGCAAAGAAAAGCCTGTGGATGAGAAACTCAGAAGAATATCAGACGGTTTGTTTTCTGTTATAGGACCACTACAGTGTATGAACATTATCTCCAGACTACGTGAGCTGCAGATTTTGGTATGTGAGGAGAGTTTAGTAGCTCAATACACTCAAATGTTCGCGAACACTGAGCTGAGTTTGAACAGCCTTACTGAGTATTTCCCTTTTTTAATATAAATCACCCCCAGGCCATAGGAGCAGTGCAGCTCATGTGACAGAATTGCCCAGCTGTAAGCACCCAAGTTCATTAAGACTCTCTGTGACTCAGAAACAGGCAGAGCAAGAGTTCACTTCATGTAGCAGCACACCCGAAACCCTTCAATGGCTCATTGCGCTGTGTGGGTTCAGAGTGGGTTTAACATGTGTTGGAAGCTTAGAGTAATAAAACAGAAATTGTTTTAGAGACTCCAACTAGAGGAGCAAAACTGCCCATTACTGTGTGCCGTTTGTCTGCTTGAAGCCTGGGACTGGTTCTCAGCCTTGTTCCAAACCCCATCTCCCAGCATGAGCTCTGCAGACCCAGGAGGGGTCTCCTCTCTCCTGTCCTTTCTAAACACAGGAAACACGGGAGAGCTGGAAAGAAAACTGAGGAAAGGTGAACATGGCTGGGCGGTGGTGGTGGTGGGAAGAGTGATGGGATGTAGTGCTCTGCTCCTCAGCAGATGGTGAGTGTAAAAGTTACCCAAGAAGGGGTACCACAGGCAATGCCAGGCAGTTCCTGTGAGCTTCTTCCCTTCAGTATCCCTAGTGCTGATTTTTCAAGCTCACAGTGGGCTCAAAATGTTGCCACTGTAGGAATGGCTGTGAGCAGCTGTGTCCTTTGCTGTGTCTGGCCCTGAGCACTTGTGAGAACTTGACCCACGGCACAGAGTGGTTTAATGCAGCCACTTCTTCAAATCAAGCGATGACACGCATACGTGTGAAGATGTTTAATGTAGCAAGATTGCTCTGAGGCAGCAGATTTCTTACCAGTTATTCCAGCACTGGGAGAGGAGAAGGGTCCTTTCCCTTTTTGAGCAGTGCGGGAGGGGAACAGCAGAAGTGGTGCTTCCTGAAACGGGTGCTGAGGGAAAGCAGTGATGGTGATGTTTCATCAGCGTGGTTAGAGGCAAAGGCGACGGCTTTGCACCAGTGCAGAGGAGTGGGTTGGGTGCACAGGACAGCGGTGATGTTGGTGGGGTGGAAATTGCCAAAGTAATCTCCAGGTGTCTCGTCCCAGCAAGCTGCACGTGAGCAGTAAGTCAGCCAAACCCATGGCTGTGGCACGTGACTGGGAGTTAGAAAGCTGGCTTCTCTTCCTGTGTGGCATTTAATTTTTTGGGAACATTTAAATCCCTAGGTTGTATTGGGCAGATTTTCCAGAAGATTTTGGTTATGCAATAAAAGTCATCTGATATTGCTTCTACACTGCTGTTAAGATGAAGTGTTCTTATTATATCCTATAATCTTACTTGAGCTTTCTGTTCTTGATGGTTTTTCTAAGCCCTGGGCTAAAAGGCATTGTGATAGAAATTATTCACCCAACAAAATGTCCAAACTGTGAAGCACTAAAACTCTTTCCTTTTTTTTTCCTACTTCTCAAGACAGCAAAGATCAAGCAGTAGAGTTTACACTGCTCGAAAGTGCTAATATGTGTTGAAGACTCAGGATTTTTAGGTTTATTTGAGCTGGAATTTCACATGCCACCAAACACACAGTCGATGTAAATCAGTGCCTCCCCAGGGCCGTGTCTGCCCAAGGGATGAGGGTCCCTCGTGCCAAAGCTGCATGTGCAGGGCTCAGTGCTGTGCTCTTGTGGAAGAGCTGAGGGTACCACAAGCACTTTTTTGTGCTGATGCAGTGCAAGCTTTCAGCTGCTGATCGTTCATATTAGTCAGAACTAATTTATCTACTGGTTACTCACCCTGCTGTAAACCTTCAGGTGCTGATAGAGGTTTTTCAGGGGTCCATTACAAACCTCTGCGTGATGTTACAATGTACATCAGAGAAATCATCACCATGTCAGGCGCTCAAAAAATATCAACAGTGCCGGACTTATCGTTGCTAGTGAGTCCCTTCATTCATTTTTGCTTGTATTCATTACTCTAATTTCCTTGTGTGCTTTGTGTGTCTTTAATTAAATGATCCCATGTCACTGTGGTTGTGTTTGATTTTTTTGCACAGGACCCCTCTTCCTGTGCTCATAGTCCTTTAGTGAAAAGCTCTCCAACATTTCATTTTCTGCCTGTTGTTTAATGTACAGCCCTAGGCCTCAGTCTGCACTCTCTTCAGACACTGTTTAATTTTCTCTTGGGCTCTTTTCTAGCATTTACTGCCACAATTTTTGAATGCTTCCCAAAACCTCATGAATTTGTTTTCATGGGACAACTGCTGAACATGAGGAGGGGTTAATTCCCCTGAGCTAAGGAACAATTCTTAAGGTATCCTAAATACCGAGATGTAAAGACTATTTTTGTGAGAGTCTGAAACAGATCTGTGATCTCAGTGGCAGTGCTGACCCTCAGCATTTCTCAAATAGTATCAGAAGTCCCAGAGGTGAACATTTGTGAAGTAAGTGACACTGTAGTGCTCACTTAGCAAAATTCAGCTTAAATGTTTTGCCCAGCATCACAGAATCTGGCTGTATAAGAGACAGGGAAATCATCTGTGTCTTCAGCATGTCTTGCTTAGTCATGAAATTGTCCCTCCTCCATCTTTCCACCTCAGCACTTCACTTACTGCATGCTGCTGCTTTCCAGTCATGCATGTCACCATGGGCCCCCCAATTCCCTCACGAGGCCTTTGCATTAGAAATCTCTGTGTGCCTGGGGATGAAGCTAACTTGAGGTTGCATTGGACTCTGTCAGCTCTATAGAGACCCCCAGAATTGTGCTATGCCTGGTGTTAAAGCAATACTTGTAGGGAAAAGTAATATCTTTTATTAGGGTAACTGGTCTTGTGGGTGGAAAAACTTTCAATTTTATGAGCCCTTCGGATTCCTGTTACATCAGCTGACTTCCTCCTCAAAACTACACCTCTTTTATGTCCCCAGCTGAGTCTACAGAAACAGCCCCCTCTTACAAAGCAAGCAGGAGAACAAGAGGTGGCAATATATGTCAGCAAATGGAGTCCCCAGTGGTTGTTCATTAGCAGATTAAATGCAGGAGAGTGACCACAGACCTTTGAGTTAATGGAGTAACTGAAAATAATTTTGTTCTCATCCTCTCTAAGAATCAGCTGTTGTGGGGAAATAGGCCCCTTGTCTCTCTAGTGTCATGGCTGTCAGAATGCAGGAAATATGTAACGAATGGGGAATGCTGAATTATTTTCTCATGGCAAAGGGCGTATTTTAGTAATTTCTATGTGACTCATTAGGAAATTATATCAACAGCTCTGACTCCTTTCCACTGTCTGTTCCCTTTTGTGTGCATCTGGCCATCTTCTGTTAACATGCGTTAGCAATGAATTATTTTGGTAGAACTTGCCTTTCTGTTGGTATTCATACAGTTCCTGGCACAGAGGGGACGTGGTTTGTGCTGGGGTAATTCGGTTAACTTAGCTGAGCTGTTTTCCAAATAAACTGGTTTCTTTCTAAACTCTCTAATTTCAGTTTACATTAAACTGACAAGGTTGTCCTGACTTTAGGGACAGTTTTGGCAATGCCAATTTAATTTAGACTAAGCTAAAATAGAAGAAGGGAGTTGTAGCAATCTGTCCAGATGGGTGAAATCATCTTTCAGAAAGTTTCCTAATCACAAATACACAGGATTTTATGGGTGTGCTTTATAGAAGTGCTACCACCTTGTATAGATAATTAAGGAATCCTAGGAGCAAACTTTTAAACCCAGGTATCCGACTTTCCAAGACCGTGCTAGACCCCTGTGGCTGAGAATTCTCTGACCTACATAATCATTTAAGCTTACCCAGGCAAAGTGGACCAGCTCACATGGAAAAGAATGACAGTATCCCCTCCAAGCATATTTCCAAAATCTTTAGCCTGGATACACAAGGATGAAATCCTAGGAGGTCAACAGTGGAACAAAAACAACTGAGTGAAAAGAAAAATAACCACAGAAACATAAAGCACAACTATTTTTTTCATGTTCCTTCTTGTTATCATGCATATCATTCTGGAATTTTGTATTATTCTAGTTGTTACTTCACCCAGTTTTCCTCTACTGAAGCTATTAAAAAGATGTTTATCTTTTTGTATCCTCAGTGTTTTTACTGCTGAGAAAGAATAATTGAAATCTTGTCTCCCATTCATCTTTCTGCTCTGTGTGATACTGTATCTGTGTTGAATTTAGGCAGAACTTCACAGCTGATGTAACATACTTAGAGGATTTTCCTACTTTTAATAAGACAGAGTATCCTTAGGGTTTTAGAAGAGTTCCCGGAGGAGTCAATAGGAAAAAATGTTCATCATTGCTTAATGGAAAACAGAAGTCCTCCTGCTAAGAGAGAAATGCAGCACCACAGGATTTTTTATTTTATTGCTTTATATTACAAAAGAACTGCTTCCAAGTTCTCTGAGGCTAGAGAAACTTCAGGTACCTGGAAAATAGAAATTTTCCTTGTCCTGAGTGGCTCAAAGGACTAAATTTGAGGAGGAAAATTAAAAGAAACAGGTTTATGAATGAATGCAGAAGAAATTATTCATGTGTGTGCTCTGAGGACACAAATGTATTTTGGGAGGAAGATTTACATAGAGTTGGCCAAGAAGAGAAAAACAAGCTTAAAGTGTGGTCTGTTTGGAAGTCAGGTTAGTAAGGGTGAGATTCTCGAGACTGTTAAGATTTTTTTCTGTAAAGAAAATTAAATTTCAGTTTGTAGCCTGCAAATATTTAGTGATTTGTGTTCAGGAACAATAAATTATGGATTTAAGGTCAAACAGGACAGTATTTAGTACTATGTCCTATGCTAAAAGGAGTAGTTCTGAACTACTTGGAGAAATAGCCTGGATCTGTTCACTGTTTTCCATGATTATGTTCAATTCATCTGATCCTCTGGTCACAAGAATCGGATGGATTAGAGCTGTCATTTCAAGTTTGGATGATAAACCAGCACAGAGCTCGTAGTTCTGAGAGCACCCGGCAGTATTTAATATTCCCCAGTCACCCTGAGTTCCTGTGTTGGAAAGAACAGGAGTTTGCTGCATTGCTGGAAAAGTGCTGGCGTATTTATTGCACGCGAGGGCAGCTTGCACACCTGATGTTTGCAGTGAGCTTGCACACCTGATGTTTGCAGTGAGCTTGCACCTACCTGGAAAAGCAGAAATCACAGAGTTTAGGCATGTGAGCTGTTAGGTGGCAGCTCTCAGGCCGTAAGTGCCCTGTAAAGGCTAAACTAATCCAAATTATCTCACATTTCCATGGGCTAGGAGTGCGCACAAAGAAAGTTATTGCGCTTCAGCAGCCGAGTGACGGTTTTATTGCTTGCTGCAGCTTGTCTGTTTGCACCTGAGCCCCAAGGAGCAATCCATCCTTTAGAGATCCTGAACCCCAAGGAACAATCCATTTTTAGCCTGTTTGTGCCTCTCCCAGTGGAGTCTTGATCTGTGAGTGGCACTATGACAGCACAGTGATGGACTGGTCAGTGTGGGTGAGAGCAATCTGCTGTGCTGCCTCAAATCTCAGACTAAACTTGTGATTTTCACTTGCATTTTTAGTGCATAAATCTTCAGTATCCCTGTCCTTATCCTAGTCATCTTGTTCTATGTTTCCTGACTAATGATGACCTGTTGCTTTAACATTTCACTAATAATAATGTATATTTCTCCTCTTCCCTGAGCCTGGGAGGAGTCTCTCGTCTCCTCTGCAGATGGACAGCTCATGCATCTTCTACCCCTTCCCAGAACAAATGTCTGGGTATCCGTGTGTTGATTCTATCTGCAAGACCCCTTCTTCACCCAGAATTCATAAGGATACGTTCCTGGCATGGCATTTCCTCCTGTCAGAGTAGACTGGACTGTAATAAGTTAAGAAATTATGTACTTAGTAGAGAAGGTAACCTTAATTGCAATCATCTAATTTCTTCTGGTTGTTCTTGTATCTCACAGGTCAGATGTGATCCATGGAACACTTCCTTCCATCCATCCATCCATCCATCCATCCATCCATCCATCCATCCATCCATCCATCTCTTTTAGCTTTAGCGAATAGGAACAGGAAGGTGCTTGCTCAGGAAATGTTGCGCTTCCTTTGCCTATGGAATAAGGGGAGCTGCTGCTGCCAGGGTTGTGTGGCAGATGCTGGGAGCCAGAGCTGTGCTTCGTCCTGTCCAGGCACAGTCCAGCAGTGCAGGGAATGTTGGTGCTGAGTGTGGCTGGAAGGCATCTTCAAAACTGCAAAGTGCTACCTGAGGCTGAATGGTTCTGAAGCTGTCGGACTGACACCTTCCTTCTGTGGGTCATGCGCTTCCAGGAGCTATGCCAGCATTGAGCTGGGAACTTTTGGAGTGTAATCGTGATCTGACCGTGCCCCAGTGACAGAGAATCCATCAAGGTGTTTAAGTGATGCAGCCATTAATGACTTTGCTCTCAACTATGTGCCTCATTTTTCACCTGGATTTTTCTGAATTTGTCCGGCTTCAGATTTCAAGCATTGATCTCGGCTGGGAGGCTGAAAACCTTTCTATCATTCAATATATTTGGTAGGGGGAGAAACTAGTGCTTTATAAATGTGGGCCTGTGCTAATGTCACCTTTTTTTTAACTTCTTTTCCTACATATGACATTTAATGTCATTAAAAAAAACCCCTCTTCTTTTGCTGCTGCAAATGTTTGGAAAGGAATTACTGCAACTGTGGAGGTAGAGCTGCAACTCCTGTAGGTGTAGCCATGTCTGATAAAAGGTTGTTTTGACTGGGTGCCATTAGGAATTTAGTCCTGGCAGCACAAATCTCACTGTGGGCTCCTCATGGCTGCCAGAGTCAGGAAGTTTGTGTTTGCATGGCCAACCTTGCTGAACTTGCTGCTGGGACTTAACTGCTCCGGGGACCTGAACCTGCTAAAACAAAGCGAGCGTGGGCTGCAGTCTCCTGTCACCGGGTATGAAGATATACTGTGTTTCTTAATTTATTTCTCCCTGATCCCTATCTCTTGTCATGAAATTCAAATTAATTCTTAACACTTAGGAGTCAGAAAATTTCCTGTTTATTGTCTGTATGGGACTGATCGGAATGGAAATTCTGCGGAATGATGTTGCTGAATTTTGAGTGAACAAGCTCACTTCCAGTCGTGCTTGCCTGTTGTATTTTTAACAGAAAATGAAGATTTAGAATGTACCGCTTTTTAATAATAAAACATATTACAAATAATAAGAATAATTAGCTTGAACATTAGAGTCTAGTGTGGGAAAGAACTGAGTTTTGCTGGGCTTTGGCATTTAAGTACCTCTGTGGAGCTGGCCTAGAATCTTGCACCTTGGCAATATAAATGATGGATTTGTGGCTTCTGTATGCAACCCCAAATGAAATTCAAGGATAAAAGAAAGAAAATGGAGGAGAAAAATGAATAAGGAGAGGAACAGCCAGTTCTCTTACACAAAATGTACTATAGGTGTATGATGAGACACAGCAGCCTATCGAGAGAAAAAGCAGAAATAAAAAATACAATAATGGTTGCAAAAGGACCAAGAGAATAGTCTGGGAATATGTGCAGAAAAACATTTTGACAGAAGCCACTACTGATGCTGAGGGAGGGATTAATTTCTCTTTCCTGTTAGGGGGGCAAGAGGGTAGATGGTAAACTAACCTGGCTAACTTTGGGTATTTTGAAATTGAAATTGAAGCTGCTGGAGAAGCTGATTTGCAGAGATCTGATGATTCACCAGATAATTTCCAAGCCCTCAGCACTGCAGCTACCGCTGGTTTTCCTGGTGTGCTTAGGTGTGATTTTTAAACAGGCGCTTCACAGGATGGCCCTAGTGTTACTCCGCTGGGAAAAACATTTTCCAGCTGAAGTTCTTAACACAGCTGAAGTGATGAGGAGAGAGATGAGAGCAAGAAGGTTATCTCCTATCCTTCCAAAATGGGCTTTTCTGCATAATACATTCTTGTGTTTGTCCAGTTTGACTTTAAATTATTCAAACTGTGGGCATCCCTGAAGTAACCTGTTTCATAACTAGAATCTCAATGAACCCCTCAGTTCACAGAACAAACCCCTCTGCACGCCTCTGGAGAGCTGCATGTGCTGATTTGGGATGGGATATGGGCCACGGAATATAAATTGTTCATGGCCAGCCACAGGGCTTGAGAATGACCCCATGATCTGAGCTGTGGATCTCAGCTCAAAGCAAACCAGCTGACCGTGTGTGCCTGAATCTCTCTCTGCAGGCCTTTTTTAAAGTGCCGTCCTGTGAGGGCCGTGAGGGCTGTGGGTTTCAGTGGAGCCTGGGTTGTAGCTGCTCTATGGGGACACCATTAATGGGATGACACATTGTGTGGGATTTGGCATTACTCTGCCATTCCTCTCCACTGCCAGTTTCCAGATCAATGTAGAGAGCAGTGAACTCCTTACTTTTCAGAAGCAAAGTCAGTGGAAATCCCCAAGGAAGCACTGGATTCCACATTGATGGTAGCAAGTCAGCAGGGCTTGTTTTTCAGCTTCAGCTGTGCATGTCTGTTTTGCCACCTGGAACAGTCCTGGGTAGCTTTCTTTCCCTCCTGGGAGGGACCTTTGTACTTTTCTGCTCCCTTGTTGCTTCTGGGATGGTGCACAGGATATGGAGGCACTCAGAGGGTTCCCATCATGATTCCTGTTCCATCACAGGACCAGATGTGCTGCCCGTGTGTCTTGTGTGTCACCTGGCAGGATGTGCATGTGCTGTTCTGTTACACATATCACGAACAGGGAGAGGAGCACCCAGGGCAATGCACAGCCTGGAGCACCCAGGGCAATGCACAGCCTGGAGCACCCAGGGCAATGCACAGCCCAGCTCCTCTGTTCCTGCTGCCTCCCAGGTTCTTCCTGCCGCAGGGCAGCAGGAGAAAAGATCTTTATGGGTTCGTCAGTGCACTGTCATGGAGAATTAGAGGAGACAAACATTGAAATGAAAGGTGTGTAGCATTAATATTGCCAATTCCCAGCATCTGTAAACTCAAGCCTCCACGATTTAAAATTTGATTGACTTAATCGGGAGATTAAACAATTCTAAGTCCCTTAAGGCCTTTTATGATTTGCTTCTATAATTTCAGGTGTTGAGCTTCTAAAAGAAAGCTGAAGTCACCAAGTAAATTCCAGTACTAAAACATAGCAGAGTTCTTACTGGATCACTCCAAAGGTCAAAATAGTTTCTTTTTTCATCTCTTTGACAATTGTCAGCAGTGATTGCCTGGAGAAAGAATATTAGAGAAGTATAAACAAACTGTGTAGCCCCCCCTGCATGTCCTCCCTGCAGCCTGTGGCTGAGGATGTTTCTGTGCCCAAGGCCACGTCACTGGATTTTTCATACAAACACAGATAAACTTCTGGCATACAGAGAATCCTGGGGCACTGAGCTTCAAAGATTAACTCTCTGCTCTTGGAAAGGGAAAGGAAAGAATGAAAGGTCTTTTGTAAGAAGAGGATAAACTGAAAGAAACATTGCTGTTCCTGCACACCCGAGCCCTGATGTGCCCTTCACTTTTTGCTCTACCCCTGCAGTGAAGCCATCAGTTCTGTGTTTCCACATGCAACCTCTAGGGCCAGCCCCTATCCCCTTTTATTTCTAAGAATCAGTAAGGTAAACCTTTTCTTTTTTTTTTGGGACATGGTGGAATAGTTCCCCTTATGTCCTAACTCAGTGTATCAAGGAACAGGGCTTCCCTCTGCAGTCTAAATTATTGCCCAGAAAACATAGAAACTGGGACTGATGCCATGATGATTTTTTGCCTTTTTATATACCCCTTTTATATACCCCTTTATATAGCCTTTTATACAGCTTTTATATATCCTCAGTGCTTTTAGCCCTCATACTTGTAACTCCCTCAGTCTGATACCCCATGTCCCATTCAGCCAGGAGACCAAACACCCTGGGAGCCGCTCCTAAGGGTCAGAGAGCCCCAGACGCCAAGGTCCTCTCTAGAACACATCCTGTAAACTGAGACAGGCCCATCCAGGGGGGAGACTCCTCAGAATGGGGGATTCATTCGAGTCTCTCATTGGGGAATCTTTGATAGATGTGCTCATTTGCAAGGCCTATAAGTTGTATACATGATCTATTGGGGGTGTGCATTCTGGTGGGGGCATTCTGGTGCACATTCCAGTGTGCATTTCGGCGCACTGCACCAAGGATCCTAAATAAACACCGAGGTAAAAACCCCTTTGCCTTTAACCTTGTCTGGCTCTTAATTTTAAGACCAGGAAAAGGCAACAGGACAGGGGCTGACCTTGTGTCTAGTCAGAGCAATCCCTGGATGCAATGCAATAAATTTATCAAACTACTTTAAGCAAGAAATTTATTATGATTTACCAGCGAGGTGAAAAACCCATTTGGTTTCCCTAAGCGAGGGTGACCATTGAACGTCCAGGTATTCTGAAGGTCTCTGGATTGCATTAGCAGTATGTTTGGAATACATGGTGTGGGGAGGAGAGGTGGAGAGGGCAGATGAGATTCCTGAGAATTTAACATGCTGCTTCCCAAGAAAATGTGTGGGAGCCCAGCCTTGCTGAGCTTTTGCCCCCGTGCTGTGAGCTTGTGCTGGAGTGGGAAGAGAAGGAACCAGTCTCTCCTAAGCGGTGTGACTCAGACTTCACTTTGATTTTCACCGTCCAGGTGAGAATTGCGTAAAACTCTTGAGTTTCAAGCTGCTATAGAAGTTGTCCAAATTTCCAGGAAAAGAGGCGAAGATAAAAGGAAGGGAAGACAAACTGAGAAAGGGAGTAAAGGACAATGCACACAAAAAGGAGGAAAGAAGAGATGTGTGTCATTGCTTTTCATCTTAGCAGCTTTGCTACCAGGCTGGCACACTCATGCATTGTAATGCACTTTTCAAGTTACAGGGTGGTTTGAAGCCGGTCTGGTATCAGAGACGGGAGTGAAAGTATAAAGCTGTCTGCCTTCTGCCCTGAAATTCACTCCTTGCCTTGGCTGTAAGCCACTAAACCACAATTAAAATAGCATGAACAGGATGTGTCAGTGAAATGAAGATCACAGTGTTCCCTGAAACCCTCTGGTGGTGCCCTCCGGAGGCCCTGCGACAGAAGGTGAGCCCGGTGTATGGCTCGCATCCCTTGGGCACCGAGGTGCAGGTAAAAGGCTTTACAAGCACAGCCAGGAATTTATGGCAGGAGCAGATGAGGAGACAAAAACAAGAATATAAAGCAAGTGACAGAAGTGGAGACAAGACAATTACAAGTAAATTGCCTCTTCTCTCCCTCCTTTTCCAGCACTTTAGTGCTAAGAACAGCCTCAGCATTGTCAGCAATAAAGAAATGTTCTCTGTCTCCAAGCCTTTCAGCATGTCTTCGGTAAATCAGCAATTTGAAAATCATTGCAACAGCAGAAACCTTCCTTTGCATTGGCACTGCTGTGGGGACTACATGAGCTGGTGGAGCCACACTGTGTGGGACTGCAAATCCAGGGCCTGAGCCACTGGCCCTTTCACTGTGCAGTTTCAGTCCTAGTTGTTTGGAGACTGGTGTCCCATATAAAAGATTTTGGAAGATCTTTGTTTTTTTGAAACTATCCTTGAAACCTCATGATGTTTCATCAGCCTCAAGGCACCTGATAGTGGAACAGCCCATCTTCCTGGCCAGTAAGATGGCTTATCCTCCTGTTAGGGAGTCTTTCTGTAGAAAACTCTGTTGAACTCAAATGCCCAGGCTTGTAGTAATGACCAGTTAGATGGTAGGGTGCTCTGGCTTCTCCCACTGCTCCAAGTCCTAGCTGTGGCCCACGTTTGCTAGTTCTCTGGCACCTTCTCACTGATGACACCTCTTGAGCTCCACAGCAGATCTGAGCCACTTTAGTGTCACATTGACTTGAGGCTGTGCCCACACGTCCCTTAAGCAGGGGTCAGTTGTACCCTGACCCTAGAGCCACGCCTGACCCTTGTGTGCTCTGTTTCAGCTGCTGAGGTCAGCTTGCACATGCTGCCTCCCTGGCCTGAGATCGGGATCTCCAGGCACTCCTCACGGGGCTCTAGGCTCAGCAGAAGGCCCATGTTCACTCTCCACACTGGTTTAAGCATGCACTTAAACCCGTGCCCATGTAAGACTTTTGCTGAGTCAAGGTAAGCGACAGCAAACTCCTGTGCCATGAATAGCAATGAAAGCCAGAAAAAAATTTTAAGGGCACCATTAACTTGAAAATCCCACTCTGCATGAAAATTGTATCTGTTCTAATTAGCGGTAGCGCTGCGACTGAGAGAAAGTAGCAAGGCATAAAATGTCTCTCCTCTTAGGCTGATAATTGTTCTCTTGATTGTGCTTTGAGCTCTGTTGTTCTTACTGCTTTATTTGTTTCTTCATGCCTGCTTTGCCTTTGCCTCGTGCATTAGCAAAAATCGTAGAATCCGAGAATTGTTAAGGTTGGAAAAGACCTCCAAGATCATTGAATCCAACCGTTAACCCTGTTCACCTCAAAGCCATGTCTCCGAGTGCCATATCCACATGTTTTTATAACCCTTCCAGCGACAGCAATTCCACCACTTCCCTGGGCAGCCTGTTCCAACGCTTGAACACCATTTCAGTGAAGAAATTTTTCCTAGTATCCAATCTAAACCTCCCCTGGTGCAACTTCAGGACATTTGGTGGCTTTGCTCTTGCCTGTGGCACTCTCCTTGCCTTAGGCTGTGCAGCAGGGCACATCTTGGTAACAGAAGCAGGAGGACTCACACTGCTCTTGCTGGGTTTGGTCTTTGCAGGTGTCTTGTTTTCCCAACGAATCCTCTGCAGACAGGGGAGCAGCCTTGCTGACTTGTGTGATAGGCCTGGGGAGCCAGCAGGCATCTTCCATTGCTGATCAACACCACCTTTCTCTCCCTTGCTCAGCCACTGCATGAGGGTTGGAAGTATTTTTGTGTCTCTCATAGCAATGATGGGGATCTGAAATGAATTAGCTGCCAGCTCCAGTGCTGGGAGCCAAGGGCGAGTTCTGGGGCAGGGTAAAACTTGTCTTTCATCCCTTTGCTTGGGCTATTTCTGGCTTCCCCACGGTGGGTCATCATGTGGCCCCACAGGCATTTGTGTTCCTGGCAGAGGATGGAGAAGGCAGGAAGTTTTCTGGCTGTGGTATCCGTTTAATAACTTCTCAAGCCCTCTTTGTAGGAGCTGTAGTGTTTAACACCACGGAGCAAATGGGTCCTGCAGTAGTGAGAGCAATAGATGCTCTCAGTTAACCAGTTTTCCCAGCTGTTTCCAGTCTTTCAGCTATCCTCCAGTCCCAGCTAAGTGCTCTGTGGGTCACTTGGAGCTGTTTCCAAGACTTCTCTTCAACTTGGCACCCAACTGTTCCTCCACTGTGCAGCTCCCAGCCTGGGGCTGGCAAAAACACCCAATATTTTGTGGTGTGGAGCTATTGGACAGGGAAGAAGTTGTGATTTATGGGCCTCTCCCCTGCCTTTCTACCTGCCTGTCCAGGTGTGTCTCAGTATGACAAGATTTGTGCCAGGCCCTGATGCTGCCTAACAATCTGCAGGGAAAAAAAATCCACTGAAAACTCTGGTAACTCCTCAGTTTTGAAAGAGAAACACAGTGTGTGCACCTGGCAGCTCTCAGCAGAGTTGCCAGTGAATGTATAAACTCTGGCAACTGCTCTAAAAATCAAGGACCTGCTGATGTCTGCCCCTCAACTTCTATTTTAGTTTTGGTGACTGCTTGGATTTTGGTTTATAGCAATTGTGAAGGTGTCTCTGCTGCAACCACACAGGTTTTTGCACGATGGTAGGGGGGCAAACACTGTTTATATGGCTCAGAAAGAAGCATAGTTGTGTGCTGAGCTGATACCTGTTTAGGAAAATAGTTTCGCAAATAACTTTAAATAAAACTGTTGAATAGGAATTCTGGAAAAAGGTTTTTGTAAAAGGTATGTTGGTATCTGGATTTCAGAATTTTCTTATTGTCAGTGGAAGGCTTTGATTTCTGATTGCACAAATATGATAAGTTTAGGTCCCTGATTATGCCATCATTTATGGTGTCCATGATTTTTTTTACCAGAGTTGCCTGGTGTCATGGTGATTTCTGAGGAGCGACAGCCAGTGTATGAGATGTGTATCTCTGCTCCGCAGGTGTGGGGCCAGGGATGGGCTCAAGGATGTTCCTCTCTCCAGCACCTGACTGGCTGAGGCCTCTGCTCTTGCAGTGCCAGAAGGATGAGGCTGGACAACGAATCTGTAGCACTGTGTGATCAGTCTGGTTGTTTCCAGAGAGGAGGGGTGAATACAATACGAAATGTTTATGTACATAATGCACAGGACAGGTAGCATGACCATTTCTCTGAAACAAAAGGGGAAAAAATCAATATTTTTCATTAATATCTGAAGAGGGAACAAATAAAATCCAAATCATGCCACTGCATGGGTGTTTGCTTGCATTTTTCATGGCAATGCATGTGCAAAGAGGCAAGCCCCCAAGTGTTTACATATGCATGGCACTAATGGCATTTAGTCACCAGAGGGCAGGGTTTGCTGAGCAGAAATTCTTTCTGCTTCGAGAAATGAGGCTCAGGAAAGAGCTCCAGAGTCCCACTCTCAGTGCTTTAATGCCCTTCCAGCGCTCTGCTGCCTGCCCTCCGGCTTAATTCAGCTGTTCTCAGTTTCAGCTTTCTTATTTAAATCTCCTTGAATAAAATTTATAACTCTTTCTCTGTGTCCACCTACAACGTACCAGTAACTCTTTGGTTCAGTTAAGCTGTTTAGGATATATTTATGAGCTCTGTAGGTTCAGGGACTATATCACTTTGAAAATCATTGTGGGTCATATTCTGTCTTTTGGGAAATGTTAAAAAAGTGACAGAGTTCAACAAAGTAAAATTGCAACACAGAAAGAGTCACGGGGAATTTTTTTCTGAGCTGAGGTCAGGAAAAAGCCAAAAACTCTTGCAGGAAGGAGTTTCAATTACAGTGAACAAGAATAGATTCTGGAGTTTCTTGTCCTAGGATGGTAGTAAGTACCAGACAAAAAGGCTGGGGAGAATATTAAGTGGGTTGGCAGTCTTTTACCTGAATTGGTGGTAAAGACATTTGAGGCTGTACAACTTTCAGGTTGCATATGGCAAATTATTGATCTGTTTATGTTATCTGATGTTGATATGGAATACCTGTAAGCAGCCTGCTAGTAGGGAACTTTCTTGAACTGCATAAAAACACCAATGTATTCATTCCTTTGTTAAAAATTAGATTAAATGGCACAGTGCAAAGATTGATAGGCAGTGAAAGAGAAAGCTGATTCCTCTTAGAAATCCCATAAGGAAAAGCTGATTATATGTAGGAAGACTTAAATCTAGACTTGTTAGCTTTAAAAGTTTCCCTTTAGCTGCTCTCACCTGTGGCTGAATTTTAATCAGGTTTACTTGTGATTGCCCATATGAATTGCGTGGAAGTTTGTTTGGAGGAAAATGTTGAGGAAAAAAGGAGAGTCACAGCAACAACCATGAAACTGTTTTTTGTAATCTCTGAAGTACCTGAGATAGTTTAATTTTCTGTTAGCCTAATTCTGCTTTCATTAAATTCTGGAGTTCCTGTTGCTTGTTTAGTGTGTATTATTGGATGAGTTTTGTCATTTGGCGGAGCAGTTAAATTCTGTTGTAATGTGAGGAAGTGCTTCAGACCTGCCTAATACAGGAGGGATGAGAGAATTGGCTACTGCAGCTCCTTTAGTTTTCTTTCTTGTTCTGATGAGAGCTGCTCCCCTGAAATGCCACTGATCTGCCTCAAATAAACAGTAAGAAATGTGGGAATAGTCAGATCCTTGGAGGGGAATGAATGTTTCAAAACAGTCCCATCGTCGGGGGGGAATGAATATCTGATCTAAGAGAGGAACCTCTTTTAAACACTAGCAGAGGTTCTGAAATTAGGACCTTTAACCAACAACATTCACTGAACCCAATGTAGAGTATTGACCCCAACATAAAAGGATTTTGGGTAGGAAAGAGTTAATTGCTTCATTATTAATGCTTACTTAATTTGCTTCTTTGGAAAAAAAGGAAATAAAAGGAAGAAGAAAAGCGGATGTGTCTAAGCAGAGGAGTGGAAAGTGGTACCACATGGTGACATTGTGGAGTGCCCCCAGCTCCCACGCTCTGGCTGCCCTGATGTGGTTTGTTGTCTGAGTGCTTGAGACAATCTCTGGAGAATTCAGTCTGCCAAACAGGGAGGGCTCCAATTTCCAAGTAGGAAATTTCCTATTGGAAATTGGCTCCAATTTGCCAAATAGGCACCACCTATTTTATAGGTGGTGAATTGAGGAAAGATGAGACCAAAAATGTTGCCTGTGCTGGCCAGGGAAGACTGTGGCACCGTAAGGAATTAACTCCAATTCCAGGCTAACTGGACCATGGTCCATCCTTCCTTCCTGCAGCTTTTACCATTTATTATAGATAAAGGAATTTTGGTTTTTTTCTTCCATGTCTGACTCTTACACAGACCCACTCTTGGCTTTGCTGTTCATACCTACAGTCTTTCACAGAAATATAAGCAGGTAAAAAAGAAGCTAAAAAAATACTTTTTTTTAAACCAGAACTTTTCTGGAAAGTTGATTTCAGAAGTAAGTTGTGGATTTGTTGGACATGTTCAGATTAATGTGCACTGCAGTGCAGTGAATATTAAAGGAGCTGTCAAGAAGGAAAGTCTGTGTATGGGATAAATTAGCACTCTCTAGGGATTAAAAAGATGTAGGACTTTTATTAAGTAGCTAGCCTACTATTGAAAAATAATGAGTAGTTTCCATAGCAACCTCACTTTCACATGGAGCAGACATACCGTAGCAACATAAAAAAGAACAGTATCAAAGAAGGAATAAAACTGAGCTGTGCTATTTGGATTTTTAAAAATATCCCTCTGCCCTGAACTCTCTGTTTACAATGCAAAGATCAGTAAATCAGAGGATGGTTTTTTTTTTCAGAGATTGTAATTGTTATAGCTTTCATCCAAATATTTGGTAAAAGGAAGTGAAGTGATGAATGTTGCTGAAAAGAGAACTGGAAAAGATTATGGTTCTTTCCAGTCTGTACTGTAGATTAAACAAAGGCAAGAGAATTTCATGTTGTCAGCATCTTGTCACAGCCCCGTACCCCTGGGTGAGTTTAGTTTGATTGGGAGGCTGCTTCTGGTATTTCCTGCGTGCAGGAAAGGTGTGTGCCAGTATGTGTTACATTCATGTTGCTCAACGTTTGACCTGTGCAGAATATTTGTGAGAAAAGCCCAGCGAAAGTCAAACTCTCTTGGCTTTAAATTCTCAAAATTCAGGTTCAAGTTCCTCTGAATGTTGACTAAAGGTTCAGATTTCTTCAAGCAAGGCTGGGTTCCTTAATAGTTTCGTGGAGAAGTCAAGTAGAAATGACACAATCTCAAAAAAGAAAGGCCGACCAACAGCCAACAACTTTGACAGAGGTTTGCTGTGGTTTTTCCATGTCAGTGTGAGTCCAGAATTCCCAACAACTGCTGAAGGCCATGAAATTCAGGGAACTAAAGCTCAGGAAAGTTTCAGATATGCTAACTTTGACAAGAGGGTCTCTCTCTCTGTGTTCTGTTCAGGAATAGTCCTCTAAGTGACCTGACTACTCAGTCTAGAAAGAAAAATTACTGGTTTTCTTTTCTGGCCTATATTTGAGAAAAGGTGCAAGGAGATTTTTAAGTACAGATAGAGAAGGGATTATAAATATAAAAATACTGAGTCAGGATGCAAGTAAAGAAAAAAATCATTAGTATTAATCATTATAATAAATTAGAAGGTTGAGTTTCTAGAGTGAGAAGAGACAAAGATGACGAAATCCAAAAGGTATCAACATTTTCAACATGTGCAGACAGGTTAGGCTGTTATCTGGCCAATAACTTTATAACAGTATAATTGTACATGGAGAATGATCACAGAGTAAATGTGCTTCTCAGTCCTTCCTGCATGAGCTGGTTCTTGGTCCACCCTCTCAAAACTTGTGTAACTCACCCATAAGAATGCAAAAAGCAATGGCAGACCAAGTTTTCTGATTAGGTTGCACTGACCTTTGTGTCACTACTAAAGATAATGTGACAGATGCACGACAGCTGGGATCTGTTGAAAGAACCCAAACCCCAGCTAGTTCAAGTCAGTCACATATGACACCCAAAAATACGGGTCATATTTGAAGGGTGAGGGAAGTAATGTCCGTGAAAAAAAGACTTGGTGTCATTGATGGATATCAAGTGAAGGACAAGCTCCCCATACATTAGTGTGTCCAAAAATGTATCAGTATTATTAATGTGTCACATGTATTTGACCCTTTAATCAGAAGAAGGAAATTACAGTCGATTTTTACTGACCCTGATGGGATTGTTCATTAAAAATTACATGTGTGACAAGTGGCCATGTTTCAAAGAGTGTTGAGCCCAATGAAGAGGATCAAGACATTTTCTGATGTTGCATAAGAGAAGTTAAAATATGTGTCGCTGAGTTGAATTTGAAATATTTGTTTGTTGAAGTGGAAGTTCAGGGCTCTATCAGGTCATCTCTCTGATCTGCATGAAAAAGAGGTAAACAGAGCAGAGTAAAGAAAACTGAAGGTAGGGAACGATTTCCAAATGAGGCAGGTAGGTGTAGCCTGCTAGTTGAATAAATTGCCAAGAATTATTTGTAATGAACTCCAGTTTGGGAATTTTTTTAGTCAGGACTAATGGATTGTCTAATTCAAACAGAATTTAAATTCAGAGAAGACCTGCAACCATGAGGATTTCTGGATAAATGACTTTAAACATTCTTTATAGTTGATGAATGTATTAACCTTCCTGATTTGTGAAAGCTTTGCCATGTGAACCTGTTACTGCACTGCAGGATTTGCCTCGGGGCAGCTGATTCAGGATTGTTGATCTGAACCTGTGGTGCTCCACCATCAGCTCCGTGAGGCAGCTTGTTCCCCTTTTGCTCCAGGTATCATTCAATCAGCCCAGGCTTGATTAACTCAGCTTACCTTACATTTACCTCTGAGTGCCAGGTCATAAAAGTGAAATTGTGCATAGTTATTGCAGGGAAACTGATATCTGGTAATTTCCTGTGCTAAGTCCTTTAGAAATGCCAGCAGGTAATATGCCATAAACGGTATTCTTTTTTTCTGGCCCCAGCTCTCAGAAATAGAAAGGAGCTATTAATTGTAAACATGTGTAAGAGGCCATAAAGATCATGAAGTTTTGCTTTTGCAGCAAAAATTCTTGCACATACTAAAATGTGGTGAAGCCTGTCCTTTAAAATGTAGAGAGGAGATTAGGTTTTGAAGCATCAAGTGTTCCAAAAAGCTTGTATCTTTAAAATTAAGAATTTGCTTATGTGATTTACTGAACTGGGCTATTTATTAGCATGGAATAGTGCCATTTGCAAGTCACAATGTTGCAAATATTTGTTTTTCTTGATGATATTTTCCATATTTCTTCTGCCTTGTACAGAACTTTTTCTATGGCTTCAGTTTCATTAATATTAAAAGAAAATTTGACAATAATGAAAAGGTTCTGATTTTAGCTCTACAAAAGCAAGTTAATAGATAAGACCAACAGTCACCTTAACCTTTCATTAATACTCTCCAACATTTCTACTTGGGCTACTTAGAGCTGTGGCAGCTTTCTTGATAAAATACTTCTTAATGCCAAATGCTAATTATTCATGGGAATATGCTTTTCTGTAGCCTCAGGTTGTTACAGAAAGTGACAGCTTTTGATATTACTAAATAAAATAATGTTTCCCCCGTGGCATTTGATTGCGTACCACATTTAATGAAATGTAGATTTTTAAGGTCATTCCATTAGCAATGAACCCAATAGTGTTCGCTTTTGGTGTCTGATTGTGCTGTAGTGGTTTTAAAAACAAGTTTCTGAGTAAACTTATTTTGCTACAGAGTTTCTTGGAGTTTCTTGAACTTTCAAAGTCTATTTTCTCCACTTGCATCAGAAAAAAAAAAAAAAAGTGATTGCTAGGAAGAAAGCTGTGATGTGAAAAGCTGAGAGATTCCGACTCGTTTTGTTTCTATGAAGATCTGAAGTGCATTTCCCCTTCATCAGTTATATGACTCTCCATCCTACATCACTTACTTTTCAATTAATAACCTTTTTTCCAAATCCATGCCCTTTGGGGAACAGATTTTTATTACTTCAGGAATCCTCTGCTGCTTTTTACAACTGTTCAGCTTATTTTAAATACTTTCCTTGTGAATTATGAAAACCTCTAGCTGCTATGGCAAGACCTGGTGTTCATCAGAGAGTTTTTTTCTTCTGTGCCTGCAGGCCTGATCCTGACCCTTAGGAATCAGTAGGGAATTTTGCCAGTAATGCCATGGAGATGTATCCCAGCCGCAGGGGTGCAGCCTGCAGTGTTTTAGCAGGGGAAAAGGCAGTGCCTGAGCTGTTGTCCTGGTAGGAATTTCTTCCTTTTGTGGTCACTCAAAGCCATTGGGCCACGAGAGGCCGTAACTGGTGGCCCAAGATCAGCCTTTGCAAAGCCTGTCCTCCTTCAGGGTGCCCTTGCAGGGTGCCTCTTTCTCGCTTTTCCCACCTGCCATTGCTCCAAAGGGAAAGGGACATTTACACTCCTAATATCTCTTCTAGACCCCACTGTAGCACGGAAATGCTTGAATAACTGCCCCTTTTTAGGTGGAACTACTGATAAAAAGCCCCTTCTGGTCTTGTTTCAGCTTCATGCCAAGGCACGCTGCTGGTGGTGTGTCTTCTTCAAAGGACGGCTGCCATCCTTGCTTACTTCTCTGCAGAGAGCAAAGAGCCTTTGAAAGTACCTTCTGCCTCATCGGAGTAATGAGCGCTTTAAAAAACCTCACCAACCCCAGAGCCAGCTCAGTTGTTCAGAATTTTGCTGGATTCTGTGTAATTAATTAAGATTTTTTTTTTAAACGTTGGTTGCTCTGCCAGCCTGTGTATCTAGGTTGTGCCAGTTTCCAGGATTCCCCTCCACCCCCATCCCCGCCCCTTGCCCCGGTTCCTCGCACAGACCTGAGCAGCTGCAGCAATGGAAGACTTCTTTGTGGAGGAGGCAGCCCCAGTGAAACAGGTAGGTGGGCTAGGGTGGGCACTCTGTGCCCTGAGTGTGCTCCGGTGGCTGGCAATATTTAAACCCAACAGACCTAGGATCCAACCAGCTTACAAGCTCCTGCTACCTGCGAGGCAGCAGGGGTGATAGGATCTCTCAGAGACACATCAGGTGTGGCCGAGAGCAGCCTGGAATTCTGGAGGAAGATGTCCTGGTGTCCATCAGGAGAAGGCTAAAAAGTTTCTTATGTGGCTAGAAGTCTTTGTGTTTTGCTCGTGGGGGTGGGTGTTGTTGTAAGCAGACCTCTGTGTCTCAGGGAGGAGGGAATTCAGCAGGGATGATGCTGAGCAGAGAAGTTCTGAAGTCTTGTGGGAGCAGGGAAGGAGAGGAGCAGGTTAGAGGTTTCCTGTGCAGGCCTGGGTGTGATGAGGCTTTCACTGATCTGTCCTCAGATGGGTCTGTTGGCAGCGTTACTGCTTCTGTGACTTTCCCATTTCAGGATGTGTTGGATGCAGATAACTGTGGACACTGCTGCAGCACGGGTTACAGCAGGACTGGATTTATCCTGTCTGCCTTTGATTGACATGGAGTGTTTTCTTCCTATATGATTCCTTTTTTTTTTTTAGTTTTTGGTTGGCTGGTTGTTTTTTTGTGAGTTGGTTACTCTTTAGATTATTCACACCTCTGCCAACCCTCTTGTTCCTACAGCCCTGCCCTAGACAGATATATTTCCGTGGGAGCACCACCTTTGGACAAAATGATTTACAGCAATCACTGCGTGGGGCAGAAATGTGAGGCTGGTTAATGCTGTGGAGTTTGATCAGAAGGATTCAGGACAGCAGGTGACTTGCTATTGTTGCAGGTTCTTTAGGCCAAACCCGATTTGGGGAGCGTGTTCTTCATTAGGAAAAATGACAGCTGCAGAAGTTGCATGTTACACTTCTCTCATTCCTCCAGACTGATGCTGCAGTGTTTGAAGAGTTGTGCATTAGCACTGAGCTGAGTTTTCTAAGACATAAGTGTACAAACTGAGATATTCAGGGTGGAAAATGATGTTAAATAAAAGCTAATTATCTGAACTGGCTGTTTTAACTGATAGGCATATTTTGAATATTCTCTTCGGTCACACGGGCGATGTGGGCTGAGTTTGCTGCTCTTTGAGGAACTCCTGCAAACATCTGCAGCATTAGCAGCATCAGATCCTGCCACACTTTTCCAGTGACCCTAACCCAGATAGCAGCTGAGAGCTCACAGTACATGCACTGTGTTTACAGGTAAAGCTGTGAATGCAGGAGAATACTACAGCCAGTGGGAGCCATGGATTCAATGTTGCTGGTGGCTGCCAAAGCAGGACTTTGAGTGATGGTTCACCCAAAAAGTCATTTCTCAGGGGACTCATGGGCAGACTCAGGATGCACCAACTTTGGGACTCCTTATCCTGAGCTCAACTGCATGGATGGGCAGCTGTTCATCTATTGGGCTTCCAGTCCTTCACTGTTACAGTGGGATAATAGCATTCCTGACCTCCTGGGAATGTGGTGAGTCCGCCGGATGCTATGGACTGTAGCTACCTTAGAGGACCCTAAATGGGTAGGTTATGTTCACTTCATGCCTGAAATGGTGTTTTGGACCTGATGGGGAGATCTGTGCGTCTGATCAGACAAGTTGAAGAAGGATTCGAGCCTGTTCAGTGAATCTAAAGAAACATTCAGGACATTCATCTGATGATAATATTTGGAAATGGAAGATTAATATTTGCAAAGTCATGTCATGTTTCACAACTTTTCTTAGAAGTTACACCTCGTTGTTTCTAAACCAATTTGGCAAATAGGTGTGCATTGAACTTGGCAATTTTGTGTAGTGGATAACTGACAGTGCCTGTGAGAAGGGTGAGGAGTTATATTCCTGTGCTAAGTAATGAAGTAGGCACCTCAGTAACAGGCTACCACTTCTTTAAGCAGATTGGAGTAGTTCAGGCATAAGCTCATAGTTCAGTCTGTGTGGGCAATTTGCTTGTTCTGGGTAACTTGTTTTCCTCTCCACTGATGCTGGTGTTTGGCTGCCAAGTGGACCAGGACTTGAACTTAGTGTCTGTCTGGAATTTATGACTTTGCAAGTGCCCTGTTTCATTGCCAGTTTCCCTTGGGAGTGGTGCGTCAGCACTGTAGGACCCCTACAAAGGGTTACATTCAGCTGTTTGTTTTACAAGTACTCCTGGAAGCAGGAACTGGGGGAAAACTGGCTTTGAAGTGTAGAAATTGTGAACTAAGAAAATTTTTTTGTGTGTTTTTCTTTTAATACAATGATTATATCTTTCTATAGCTCTCCACACGCTTGCAGTCATTTTTCAAAGGCTGATATTTTAACATGAGTAGGAGAGAGTGTGCACTATACCTGCATATTTGTTCTGTAAGCATTTTGGATAATGGAATGAGGAGTACAATTAAAGTTTGCAAAATTGGTAATCGCAAGCACTCTCAAAGAGGACAGGCATAGAATTTCAGATGATCATGATAAATGTGAGTGGCAGCGTGAAATCAATAAGATAAAAGTCAGGAAAAACAAATGCTGAGTATTGTAGTTAGGAAGGAAAGTCATTTGACACCAGGATAAAATGAGGAATAACTGGCTAAGCATTCCCTACAGGAAAGGGGGTTTGTGGCTTTTGTACATAGTTGCTGACAAGTTAAATATAGATCCAAAATGTGTGCAACTGCAGAAATGGTGATGCTCATTCCAGGGTATACTGATGGTTGTATTTAAGTTTTGGGAAGTAATTATTCAGTTCTGTTTGGTACCGGAGAAGTCTGAAATTGAATGCTGGGCCTAATGCTTGGAGGGAAATTAGGGAAACTGGAAGGAGTCCAGATGAACTCAGAAAGGTTGAGGAACATGAAAGAAATTTGAAAAACTCTTATTTGTGTAATTGAAAAAAAGAGAAAACTGAAGAGAAAAAAATTTAAGTGTCTTAGCTATGCAAAGACTTTTTTGGTAATGAAGGTTTCTACTGGGAAATCTTAATTTGCAACAATAATATGTTGGTTAGATTTTAGAAGGAACTTTGTAATTATACAGGGCTTTAAGAAAGAATATGGAGTACTTTTTGTGAAGAGAACAATTCAGAACAGAGAAGACAAACATCTGTCAGTGGTAGCTGGGAAACTGTGCTGTAAGGGACTGGAAATTCCCCTGGGCTATGTCCAGCAGAGTCTTCCTGTAGATTTCATTGCTATGGAAAGTACAGGCTATGTGCTAGGCCCAAAAAGGATTTTTTTTAACGTGCTTCAGAGGAGTTTTGTGGTGGCATAGAAGAGAGATGCAGAGACAAGAGCTATGTGGGTGCTATCAGTAAGATCCCAAGGAGTCAGGGGCAGGGTATGGATGTCAGGGCTGCTTCTCACAATGACAGAAGTGCTACTTTTGCTGTCCTTTGGGTTAAGTGCCAAGGAGGCATTCCTATACACCTGCACATGAATGGCTTAGTAACAAAATAGGAGTTTATAAATACCCATTTTTGGAAGAATTCTGGCTCTTTAAATGAAACAAGTGTAAATGATCCTACATTGCTTGACGGCATCCTCTAACATCAGGTAACCACCTGTCCCTACCACAGAATTACCTACCAGCATATTTATGATCATTATTTTAGAACTATCCCTGCTTTTAACTAAAAAGAGAATATTTCACTGTATATATATGTTGAGTTGGGGGATGTGTAAATAAGAGGGTGAGTCAGAAAGAGCTTCAAGGGTAACTCCTATAATTACTTTCCTGGAAAAGGTCCCATTTTACTGCTTGGCGAGCAGAGAAAGAGCTAAACCAAAAATGTTTTCCCCATGGGTTCCATTAAACAAAATCGGGGATCGAGAGTTGTCATCTGCCCAGCCAATTTTAGGAGAAGAACTGTAGCTCTTGTGTGGCAAGGCAAAGAGTTTTTGTTGTGTGTCACTATCGAGCCAAATCTTTAAGTGAAAACAAGCACAAATACAAATACACAATTGGGTGGGGAATGGATTGAGAGCAGCCCTGAGTGAAAGCACTTGGGGGTCTGGGTTGATGAGAAGCTCAGCATGACCAGGCAATGGGTGCTTGCAGCCCAGAAACCCAATTGTGTCCTGGGCCACGTCAAAAGCAGCGTGACCAGCGGTCAAGGGAGGGGATTCCGCCCCCTTGTCTGATCTCATGAGACCCCCCCTGGGGCCCCCAACATAGGAAGGACATGGACTTGTTGGACCGAGCCCAGAGGAGGCCATAAAGATGCTCAGAGGGCTGAAGCACCTCAGCTGTGAAAATAGGCAGAGAGTTGGGGTTGTTCAGCCTGGAGAGGAGAAGGCTTTGGGGAGACCTCAGAGCCCCTTCCAGTATATAAAGGGGCTATGAGAGAGTTGGAGAGGGACTTTTTGCAAGAATGTGGAGTGATTGGGCAAGGAGTAAAGGATTTAAAGTGAAAGATATTATGTTTAGATTAGATATTAGGAAGAAATTCTTTACTGAGAAGGTGGTGAGGCCCTGGCACAGGTTGCCCCATCTGTGGAGGTGTTCAAGGCTGGGTTGGATGGGTCTTGGAGCAACCTGGTCTAGCGGAAGGTGTCCCTGCACATGGCAGGAGGGATTGGACTAGAGGGTCTTTAAGGTCCCTTCCAACCCAAACCATTCTGTTTCTATGACACATAAATGAGGGTGCTGCTGGTAGCTTGATATTCTTGGATTTCTGGTGATATTTAGCAAGGTTATAATGCAAAACATGAACAACTCTTAGAGCCTTCTGCTGAGAAGAGAGGTTGTTAGAGCATAAGGATGATTTAACAGAGCAAACTGACATTTTAAGAAGCACACTGCTATGTCATATATTTTGATCGCTTTGATGGAGTTCTTCTGGATTATCTGCTGCTGTGACAATCCGGAACTCAAGTATAAAGCATGAAAAGGGCTAAAGCCATTAGAATACAGATAGCTAACAATTTTTTTCCTGAAGGAATAAAACAGCCTAACCAACAACTTATTCCCATGATGATCATGGCTGTACATTAGACTGCTTGAGTTTCCACAGTAAAGTAAGAGGAAATAAGAAAATGCTGTACTATGGTATTGCCAAAGTTGGATCGATGAGCAATTAAAATAAATTTATCCAATTAACTTGGCCCTTTCTTCTATTCTGAAGCTGTTTCAGATCAGCCTTGTCTCCTGTGTATTTGTCTTTACCGTTGAGTACAAAACACATTTCTGTATCTAGATCCTCTGCAAATTATAATTGCGGTGTTTTTCCTGTTCAGTGGCTGATTAATAAATTCTAAAAAGAATGCTGTAAAAGCAACACGGTCTTTTATGGTTTGGATAACCTACTGTTTAGATATTAACTAAGTATTTTGAAATTCACAGATTTTCAAATTTCTGGAACATGCTCTTAGTTATTTTCAAGTACATCTTTGTAGCCTCCAGTAATTTCATGAGCCAGAGCTCTCCATCCATCTAGTACTCCTAAATGAATTTTTCTTTTATGAATTCATCCATTAGCTTTTGAATCCATGTCACATTTTAGGGCATTATATGCACTGTTGCGTAATTATCACATTAGGAGATAGAATAAACAAGCATTCCCAGCTCACCTTCTGCATTCTGCACTTCCTTATTTAGACCCTTGTCCTGTATGTTTCTTCTGGTTCCCTGTTTCTTGACTAATGATTTGCAGCATTTGACTTGCATCCTTGACCGATCCTGATCACCAGCTGACATTTTCATAGATCTGTTTGTTTTAACCCAAGCTCTGCCCCCTGAGTGCTAATTGCTCAAAACCCATCATTCTCTATGTAAACTTTAGGGTCATTTCTTCTTTGTGAGTCACTTTACATGTGTTTACACTGGGCTCTTGTGGGACATTCCATCGTTCCCTCATCCAGGAGGCTTTAGTCTCAAGACACTTGACAGCCACTTGAGCAAGTCCCGGTGTCATTCCTTTCCTGTCCCATGTACTGTCTGTGACGTGTGGCTCTTCTGTCTTTACTTGGTGTTAGAGCTGGTTACTGCCATTAATTTTAGCTCCACTGAAGTTGGTGGATACCCTCACCGGGATAGATGGGTGTCCCTCGCATGCCATGTTAAATTCCCTTTCCTTGTGGGTCTCTAACCTGTTGGTTTGATTTAGTAGTTGATAGTATTCATTTTCTACCTGCCAGCATGACCAGAGATGCAGTGCTTCAGTTCAGGAAGATAATAATTTTGCTACATGTTAAATAATAAATCATAAAATAAACTGGCATTTTGGGGTTCTTTTTATGATTCCTGCAGTTTTGCCACTAGACCTTGGGAGATTATGCCGTCTGAAAAATTTAGTCACTCTGTGGAGATACTTTGTCAGTGGTTTAAAAATTGGATATGTGAGATTTATGGTTCTGAAAAACTAATGATCTCTCTTCTCAATGCTTTGTCAAATCCTGCTGGGCTTATACTGCCCATAAGCCAGTCTAAGCCTTGGTGTCTGTAAGGAAATGTGTTTTGGTGATTAACAAGGTGTTGTTTTCGTCATATATTTATTACACGGAACCTTGTCAGAACAATTCTGATCCAGCACATTTATTAGATTGTATCTCTTCATACCACTGATGCCACTGTGATAGTTTCCTGTGCCTGGTTGCAATAAAATTATAAAAAAAAAAAACCAAAAAAACCAACCGAGGAGCAATGTATATATTTGCATAGATTGCTGGAAAAGGTGCTAGATAAAATATTGCTGTGTTTTTATGTTCTGAGAATGTCTTGAATTGCAGCCTTAAGCCAGATGATAAATTCCCTCAGTCAGGTATGGCTGAATAAGTTCTTACCTTGATAAGTCAAAATAAAGATGTGTGAGTGGTTGGTTGGAGAATTCACAAGGGGAAAGAAATATGAAAGTTAGTGGCTTTAGGAAATGCAGTGAAGGTGGGAGAGTGCATATGCTTTAAAGCCTGGGACTGCTCTCACTTGTTTAGGTTGCATCTGTGATGTGATAAGAATGCAGATTCATTCCATGGCAAGAACAAATCAAAAAAACTCCCTTTCTTTTAGCAGTAAGCCAGTAACTTCAGGGAATTGGTGTGTCCCCTTCTCTATGTGTTTGATGGAAATTTCATCAACACTATCGCTCACTTCACCTTGCAGTTAATAAATAATGTATCCCTCTGGAATCATAGAATCATTTAAGCTATAAAAGGTCTCCAAGATCACCAAGTCCACCCCAGCATCGCCAAGTCCACCACCAAACCATGTGGAGTGCCACATCTCCAGGGCTCCAGGACTTGTGACCAGCACTTCCTGGGCAGACTGTTCCAATGCTTGACAACCCTTTTGGTAAAGAAATTGTTCCTAATATCCAACCTAAACCTCCTCTGGCACAACTTGAGGCCATTTCCCCTTGCCCTGTTGCTTGTTATGTGGGAGAGGAGACTGACCCTGGCCTTGCCACAACCTCCTTTCAAGTGGTTGTGGAGAGTGATAAAGTCCCCGAGTCTCCTTTTCTCCAGGTTAAGCACCCCCAGATCCCTCAGCAATTCCTCCTAGGAATGCCTTGCTATGATTTAGAAATACTTGAAGGGAGGTTTTTCAGAAGTACAGCAGTCAGATGTGCCTGATGCTCTTTGAAAGCCCCCAGAAACAGTCATCTTTTTTGTCCCAAGTAATCAAAAAAACTTTTGGTGCTGTGCCCGTTTCTGGGCTTGCACCCCTGTGCAGTATCACTCTACAGCAACATGTGAAAACAAATTCATTTTAGCTTCAAATGAAAGGCTCATTTCCTCCTTTGAGCTTTAGTGCCCCATACTGTGCTTTATCTGCCAGGACATTGATATGTAAGCATGCGAGCCTGCTTCTTTCTAAGTTAGTGGGATAGAATTGCAGTTGGTATAAACCACAATTAAATAAAGCTATGGAAAGGGAAGAGAGAATGTTGTTAGTGGCCAGGGGATGTTTATTCTCTTTTATTTTGTTTTATTTTAGTGATTTTTGCTGTAGACAGGAGTTGGAGCTGCTAAAATTACTGGTAATTTTCTCCCCAAATAAAGTGCTTTACAATTTATGTTTTAAATCCTTTCCAAAGAATCTTTTTTCACATACATTCTACTGCATCTATGAATGTCAGTGAAATCAGTTTAAAACATCTAGCTAACATCTGCATTTTTGTATTGCGTCCTGGTCAGGCTTTTTGCTAGGCAGATTTTCTTGCCATTTTTCAGTGCATCTCAGAAACTGTTGCACAATTTTTTTGTCCTTCTCTGTCTCCAGCTACTTTCAGACTGCAGGTTTATTTAATAATTAAACAATGTCGCAGCATCCACTTGTTAATAAGGGTATGAGAAACCTGGCACTGATTTCCTGAGTCCTTATTAACAAAGAAGAACAGAGGAACATGGAGTGCATGAAAAGCATCTTAGAGAACATAAGGGCTATGAGGACTTTATAACAAAAGTCTCCTGGAAGAGCCCTCCAGAATAAGACACAGCTTAAAATTCAGCAAGAGCTTTTTGCCAGTGCAGTCGGCTGACCCTCCTTTATCAGGGGACACAGAGAGTCCTTACAGAAGGCACATGGACCTGTTGGTGTAGAAATGTCAGCAGGAGGGGTGAGAAACTCAGCATGGGGGGAAAGGTTTTGGTTCTCTCACCCACCCTGGTTGTGCAAACGACCCTTTCCAGAGTGTGCCTTTGCCTTAGCGAGGGATTGTGGTGTGCCCTCTGATGCACAAGGCACAGGTGTGGCTGTGTAGTCTATTTAAAGCTTCCTTCCAAGCACATGAATGCTGGTGGGAATGCTGGAAGCCCGGGGCAGACTTCTGCACGGTGGAGAATGTGTCTCAGTGAGGGCAGGTACACCCGTTGCAATGAAATTCAGACACCTAATGCCAGTTCTTCCAGCTGTGACCCTCCTTCCCTTTCAAGTGTCTATATAATCGTAAGAACTGGTCCTTATTGCTATTTCTCGAGCCAAAAGTTTCCTTTGAAAAGACTTTTTCTTCAAGAATTGTGACAACTAATGCAATCTTGAAGTCTTTCTCCTGCAATCAGCTCCTCGCCCATGACCTCTCCTGCTGGTTCCATGGAGAGTTTTGTGTCCTCCATCAGCCTTGCACAGACTCTGTGATATGTGGCCTAGCTGTATCCCACATCCACTGAGTGCCGGGCTTCAGCTGGGTATTGGGTGCCTGGAATCATTAGCACTGAAATCATGGAAAAGAGCAGCAATGATTTGAGAGGTGTTTCAGGAGACAGCTCAGGGCAGCTCTAGGAAATGTGATTCAGGAGATCAAGCCTCATGTGGGAATGAAGTAAACAGGGGCTTTAGGTACGCAGCAAATACAGTCCTGGTGTGTGTACTCATGGTATGTTACTCAGCTATTAGATGCTTGTGTAGAATTTCACATAATGAAATGTTCCTTATTAAACAGCACAGACCAAGCAAGACCTCGAGCTGAGCGGGTGTCACTGTTTCTGCAGGATTCACTCCTGTTGCCTGTTGGAGAGGCTCTGTGTTTGAGTAAGGGTTGAGGCTGTACCCATCAGGACAGATTTTGTGTCTGGTTTTGAAAGTACAGCTACATCCATTCATTCAGACTGGCAAAACCGTAATGGAAATTTATCAGCTCGGCCACAAAGTCTAATCTTCTAGCTATAGCAGAATGGAAATACTAATGGCAATTTACTCGTCCATCAAAAATAATTACTCATCCCAGCTGAGCAGGCAAGTAAAATTTGCAAGACTCAATTAACTACCTGCGCTGAGGAGAGTTTATATGATATTCTTGTTGCAAAGCGCTTTGATTCTTACTGGAGCTGCATAAATTAACCACTTCAGCGCTTTCCAAGAAACCCCATGGGTCAGAACTCAGATTCCTTGACACCTTTTGCACTGTTAAGAGTGGCTTACACTGAGGAGCAGGTAATAGGAAATGTCTACATCGGGTAATAGGAAATGTCTACAGTAGCAAAGTAATTGCTACCAGATGCACTCCTGGCAAATACATAATGCTAAATGATACATAGTAATAAATGAAGTGACACGGTATAAAAAGGAACAGCACTTTTTCAAATCTTTTTATGATATTTTAGTGCTCACTTAGCCAGTTGAGAGTCACACGTGGAACTGAGACCTGCTGAAGCAAAGCCCAGCAATGAGGACTGATGTGGAGCCGGTCCAGAGATGCTTGATAAGAGGTTAATTCCATGGAGAAACTGATCTTCTCGCATCTTGCTGCTGTGCCTTCAGAGTGCGTGTCCTGGTCCTCCCTGCTGCCCACCACGGGCCAGCCTTGGGGGAGATGGTGACATTCCCTCTGCTTTTGTCGTCCCTTGGAGAGAGCTGATGAGGAGACACAATGCTGCCCTGAGTGCTGTGCTGAGGAGACGCAGATGGGTTTTAGAATTTTAACCGTGTGATCTTCTCATCATCAGGGTTGTGATGAGGGAAGTTACTGGATTACTGAAGGGCAAAGTTTCTGATGGATAAACCACAAATTTATCCACGTGCCAAGGGCCTTCCTTATGGCTACTGTGAGCCAGCTAGGGATGTTCCTGGGAAATGGGGGACCAGTGGTCATCACCTGTGGGGGCACTGCATCAGATGCATTTGTGCCTGCCTTTGTGAGGGAGAAAGTTTGCTTGAGCTGTTTTTTAGACCTGTCCAGATAATTCAGCAGCTTAAAATTTTGTTCCAAGTTGCTGCTTCCCACTGCTGCAAAGGTAAATGTTCTCCAGATAGGTAGCTCAGGGTCTAATTTCTGACAAAGAGGAGATTAGTTCAGGATTTATGTAATGAAGTCCTGGATACGGGCTAAATTGAATAGCTCCATTTGTTCAGGCATAAAGCACAAACCACCTGCAGTCTGAGTGACTGTCCCTTAAATGTCATGGGGACATGGGTCATCGTGGAAATATTGCAGGTTTGAGTCACACACTTAAATAGAAACATGAAAATCAGGAAGCAAAGGGGGCTGTCAACTCATCAAGCTCATCGCCTCGCTTGTACTGAACGTGCCCCTAAGACCCAGAGCAGTGGCTGTTGGCTGGGCCGACACTTCGCCATCAAATCAGCTCAGTGCATATCTCGAAAGGTACCAACTAAATATAAATGTGAAAGGCTCTGATGACATAAATGCATTCAAAAATCCTTTTTTTTTTTT
>VZTA01001262.1:314525-333010 GCA_013398855.1 Mohoua ochrocephala
TTTTTTTTTTTTTTTTTTAAACTGTGCCTGGGTAGGAATTCAGAGAGAATATTTCTGAATAGTCTAAGAAAATAAGATTACTATTACTGAAAAAGGCCATGACAGGAAGACTTTACTGTGTTCTGACATTTTTTATAATCAATACTGAGACAGTATGCAAAAAAAAAAAGGCAAATTAATAAAACATTTTCTTCTTGAAACCAAAAAAAACTTCCCTCTATATTAAAACCCATAGTCCACCCACCAGTTAATTAAGCCTACAGCAACATAATGACCATCAGCATTAAGCACTGAATCAGGTAAATTTGCTCAGCCAGGCACAGGCATTAAATAACCATACATACATAACTTCCACTAGTCAATAAATCAAAGCTACACAAAATCATTACTCACTTTTCTGCACGTCTTTCCTTCTGTGAGATTTCTGCTTTCTTTCCAATAATTGTGCACATTAAAGGCTTTTCCAGAGTGTGTGTTGAAAGGGCGTCATTGAGATGAGCAAGGAGAGGGAACAAGTGCCAAGACTCAAAGGAATGGTCTGCTCAGGTCCTGCAAGAAGGGGCTTACAGCTCCCATGCCTGTCTTTCTTGCAAATGGATGGAGGTGCTCCTGCAGGCCAGGCAGCTGCTGGTTGTGAGTAAATTAGCCCTTGTGCTCCATTTCACTGTTTTTACAGTGTTGATCGGTGCACTTAATTTCTCAGTTCCCTGTTTTTCACCCTTCAAAGAGTAAAGATCAGTTCCTTCCATCTTGGAGAGAATAAATACGTTGCAAATGGTGAGGCAGTTCAATACCAGAGAACCGAAGCCAAACAATTCCCTTAAATTATGGGAATGCTAGATAATGACCTGTGTGTTACAATCAGCCCCAAGGCCTGTTCACAGGGACCCTCACTCGTCAATCGTGTTCTCCATTAAACACTTGGTGCTGGTTGCATTACCCATGAGCAGGTACAAGATGAGGCCTCCTGGAGAGTGCATCACATTGAGCTCCCCTTGCAGGTGCTTGGTCTTCTGTCTTAAACCCTGGCAGTTGTCTTGTGTCACAGGATGTCAGCCTCTCCTGTTTGAGCATGGCTGGGTCATCTCTTCAGACCAGGCAGTGAAGTTTTACCACGGAAAAGTAGCTGCTGGGAGGCAAGTTGTGACCTGGAGAATTGTCCCTGCCACCAGGTTTTTCATTTTTCTTAAACCAGGCATTTATTCCTGAGACCTCCCTTGAGCAGATGTCACTGGATGTTGTCTGTCAATATGTGAAGTGCAGGCAACAATGTGTTAGAATTCGCTTGCAAAGAAAAAGGTTTTAAAATTTCCAGATGGTTCTGTTGAAACTCCAAAATAAACTTCTACCCCTTCTGCTGCTTTCTGTGTCACTCTAAGAAGTTAAGAAATACAAAGAGCTCAGTTTTAAAGGTTACATCTAAAGAATTAAAGCAATAAAGGAATATAGACAGGGTAGAGATGCAGGTAGCAACCAAGTCAGTGGGCAAGAGGAAGGATAAAAGAGCTGTAAAAAATAGATAGCAAATTATCTATCTGTAGCAGGCAGAAAAATAACATAAAGTGTAGAAATATTTAGAGATAAACTCTTTATGAATATTGATCCATATTATTCATGCTTTCTAAAAATGTGCTGGGAAAAAGAAGAGCCCTGTCTTTGTGAGACCCACTGCTCGGAAGGGGAAATGCAGGATGGAAGAAAAGTGCCTGTTGTATACACAGTTGTATTTCCTGTATTCCATTATGGAATCTAGTCTGAAATAATTTCTAGGCCTTATTTTGTAATCATGCTGTCTTTTGGATTAGGGAAACGAGACATTTCGTCAAGAAGAATCCAAATGCGAAATCAGGTACCTGTAGAAACAATGACTCCAGAAAGCCAGAATTTATGATTCCAATAAGCTCTGTATAGCAGTTCTTGCAAATTAGACAAAATGCAGCCATCCAAGACTGCCAGTTTATCAGGTCAATTGGAAAGTGCATCACTTGCCCAAGCCCCATCCAGCACCAGCTGGATTTGAGCCTCTGCCAAATCTCTTCAGACAGTCGTGGTATGTGAGCAAAACCTCGGCTGATCGGGTTTGCAGCACAAACCCAAAATGAGTTTGTCACTCTTTTAAATTCCTACATACACTGGTGGAAAATTGCTGGAAAATGAAATAAAGAAACGACAGAAGCAGTTTAGTTTCCTGTCAGCTACGAGGTGCAGACAGCCTTACACAAATATGATGCACAGGCAAGCTCATGTCAGCGTGTCCTGGTTTCAGCTGTGATGGAGTTCATTTTTTCTCAGTAGCTGGTGCAGGGCTGTGTTTTGGATTCAGCATAATGTTGATAACACACTGATGTTTTGGGTTGCCAAGTAGTGCTTACCCTAAGCCAAGGAATTTTCAGTGTCTCATGCTCTGCCATGGAGGAAGTGCAAAAAAAGCTGGAAGGGAGCATGGCCAGAACAGCTGTGACACCAACTGGCCAGGAGGATGTTCCATACCAGAGAGCCCCATGCCCAGTATATAAACTGAGTGAGTTACCCAGGAGAGGGGCCAGGCATGGTTCAGAGACGGGTTTGGCATTGGTCAGCAGGTGGTGAGCAATTGTATTATTCATCATTTGTTTCTTTTAGGTTTTACTTCTCTCCCTTCTTCTTCTTCTTCATATTATTATTATTATTATTATTATTATTATTATTATTATTATTATTACTATGCCTACTACTATTACTACTGCTACTATTATTCCTATTAATATTATATTTTACTGAATTTCAATTATTAAACTGTTCTTATCTCAACCCACGAATTTTACCCTTTTCCTGATTCTCCTGCCCATTCCACTGGGTTGGGGTTAAACCACAACATGGCATAATCTGGCATCAAAGAGAAGGTGCTCAGATAGGAATGGCCCGTGGCTGGTTCTGTTCCTGGATCTCAGTAGTCTCATCACAGCAGAGGGTTTCTCTGCTGATTTACCCCCTCTTGGCTTCTCAGGTAGGCTGAGCTCAAGCTGCTCATCCTACAGCTGCTGATCCCCACATGAGAACAGTGGGAATCTGCCAGGCTCCTGGCAAGGCATACGGATGCTTGCCATTGCCATGCTGCAGCTCCAAGCTCCTCGTACCACACAGCAGCTGCTGTGTCTGCTGTTGTTTAAATGTGGGCCCAGCACATCGTGGTACTGGCTTCTTCTGGACCTCAGGGAGGAAGTCCTTGTACAGTCCTTGTGTGTCCTTGGTATAGGATACACAGATGTGTTCTGTATTGTCACACAAGTGTGACCCACACAAGTGAATCCTTGAAACACACTTTGTACATTTATATGTATAAGACTGTGCACGTAGTGAGTTATTTGTAACAGCTTCTCTTGAACAGCCCTTTCTGGAGTAACTTCTGTTTTAAGCAAGCCTCTGTTACTTGATAGTTTTCTTTCTGCCATGCTCATACCTACCTTTCCTTTAGCCTCTTTCCAGAAGCCACGTACAATTGGAGAAGGTGCAAAAGATGCAGAATCCAATGGATTAGCATTGCAAATACTCAGTTTTAGTACTAAACTGGGCTCCAGCTGCTCTCTCAGATCTCTGCCCAGGTTTTAGGCACTGGAGAGAAACGGGGGAGCAGAAGGTGTATGGTATATGTTTTCACATCAGAGCGTTACTCCTGAGAAGTGCTGAGCATTTTATTATTTATTTCCAGGGGATGTATTGAGAGGCAAAGATGCAAAGTTTCTCAAATGGTGGGGGCCCAGTTTGTGACACAAACTGGAACGGGGTGTGGGGTCACACCTCTCACACGGCACCAAGTGACTTACATAAGGAAACCCGGGTGGTTACAAACAGGTGTCACAACACTTTTTCTATTAAAGTGATCAAATGGGTTGAAATCCCCAAAGATGAAGTTATTGAGGTTTGTGCTCGGGGCTACGTAGCCCAATTGCCTGCAGTCTCAGGGGAGGGTGAGCTTTGCACAGGAAATGAACTCTGGCCATCCGAATTTTCTTTAATAATTGCCTCAAAGTCTATTATGTGTGCACCACATCAAATAATTACAGGTCTCTTCTTTTTTTTTTTTTTTTTTAAACTTGCTACCTAGGATTATTTGCTTGCAAAATCAAGCTTAGTTATTTAGTCCTTGAACTGTTTCTTCCTCTACCTCTACTGCATTTAAGGATTTATCACTGGTCCGAGTAAAACCTCATGAAGCAGTAGTAGTCTGAAAAGTAGAGTGATATGTGAATTGGACAAACAATAGCATGAAGTCAGGCTGTTTCCTGCAGTGTGGATTAGTGGAATAAACCAATTTTTAGTGTTCACAGGTTTTAAAAAATGTTCCTTTCAGCCGTTTTCAGGATCATCTTTCATTTTGCATAGGGCAAGTATGTTTTTGGAAACAAAGCATTTTATTTCCCAGTGATGATTGATCGGTCAGTGAGTTATTCCTGTGAACCCAGTGGGTTTTTTGTAGTATCTTGGAACCCTCTTTTACTTCTTCATGCTGCTCTCCAGACTTCTCAATGATTAGGCTTCCATCTCCCTTCATGTGAATGAAGGTCCAGGTTATCTGGTTAATTTTCTTTATTATTTTTCAAAACCGATGGAACCCAGAAGCAGTTTTAAAGGCGGGAGATGCCCTTCCCCCTGCAATATGCCAGTGCTCTTGTCTGACCACCCCGGGCTGTTTGAGAGCCCAGTTTAAAAGCAAATACCTCCCCTTGAAAGCAATCCCAGGCAACAGCTCCCATTAAGCGGTGGGTGGTAAATGAGGCTCTGATTCACAGCACTGCTGGGTGCTGCTGCTCTGCTACCAAAGGGTGGGAAATAACAGACAAGCACAGGATTTTCCCTTGCAATCAAACCCTTTCCGACCGGCTCTAATGGATATGTGCAGGTGCAGTGGAACACGTGGATGCTTGGGGAGAGCTTTGGATTCCTGTTCCTGTTGCAGGCTGGGGTTCTTGGTTGCAGCGTGTGGGTGTGTTACAGTAAAATCCATCGCCGTGTTAAGTAGTCGGAGCGATTGCTTTGCATGTGAAGCGGCAGCACTCACCTTTTTGCGTCAGGTAGCATCCCAGCTATCCATGAATGCCCAACCCCAGTTCCCCCGTAATTAAGCTGTTCCGTTTCAGCCATAAATACGGTCTAATTATGGTATTTTGTAGCACCGCAGCCATCGGACTGCAGTCCTTCTGCAGGTGTGCTGCAGGAAGCCATGGAAATGCAGCTGCCACGAGAGTGTCTGGGAGAGCAGGGCCCAAATTACTCGGGCTGCATAGCAATCAGCCTAAATTGCTGTCGGTTTGATCGGAAGGACAAATAGGTTGACAATAACACACGGCTGTATTGACAGACAGCCGTTCCCCACAGCTGTAAAAGCTGAATAGCAGAAGGTAGCACAGGACTCCAGTGCAGAGCCTAACAGTTAGATTGCCAGTTTCTGTTTTATTTCGCCACCAAATGCTATTATACTTGACATTTACGTGTGTTCACCACTATAATTTTAAATTGTATTATCGAAATAAAGAATGGTATGTGAAAGCCACAAATGACAGCTCATTTAGTGCTTTCCTTGTGGCTTTGGCTCATCATGTTTTTTGACTTACAAAAGACTTGGCAATTACACAACTGAGCGCAGTGAGGGGAAAAAAACCAAGCCACAACACACTTTTGGATCAGATTTGTAAATTAGTTGAGTTTTCTTTGCATTGCAGTGGAATTGTGTGGTCTGGTAGGGCAGGTTCCCAGGTGGGATATTTCTGTGATCATAAAAAGTCCTGCATCCAAGCAGACTGCTTGGAACATGCTGTGGGGGCAAGTCTGTGACATGATGGTTCTTTGGTATTTTCTATTGTGAGCAAAAATTTACATAAGGTTCATCTCTCAGAGATCAGATTGTTTCAAATGGTAACATGAAGGAATACACAAGAATTTGGAAAGAGAGGAAGTTGAGCTGAGGCACAGAATAACTTGCAAGCAAGCAAGTCACCTAAAAGACAACAAAAAACCCCCACTATAAATACATTGGGAGCACGTGAAAGGCAAAAAAAAGTGAAAACAATTACATAATGTGGAAAGAAAAAACAAGATGGCTGAGAAAAGGCTGAAATTCTTGTTCTTTATTTCAGTCTTCTGAAAGAAATTTGTGACCTTTTAATTAAAGTGATTAAATTTAACAAGGCGACAGATGACCTGGAGAAAAGAGGGGAGGAGAAAACACTATAAAATAGGTAGATAAGTCAAACATATTTAGTTTAGGAGTGTCTGGCTAAAATCACCTGTGAGAGTGAACCACACTTGGGGAATGAACCACGAGGAAGGAAGAAGCTTGAGAGAATGGTCAAGCAGTCAAGGTGACTCCAATAGCCCAAAGGAGAATGGATCTATTCATTAATAACCCATAATAAGGAGATAAAAATAGACCCTGTGGATTTGTCAGGTATAAATTGTGTCATCTCTGTAAAAGGACGGGATCTGCCAAGTGGATAAAAAGTGGTCAGTGTGACATACCTTGAGTTCAGCAAGGCTTTCAACGCCATTCCAAATGGCACTTCCCAAAAGGTGCAGAGGAAAATGCATTAGGGTACAATCACCTCCAAATGGGTATAGAGATGCCTGAAAGGCAGCAGAGTAACCTGTTCATGGAGAGCTTTCACTGAAATGTATCCAGGCATCAAACCTTGGACCTTGTTGTCAATATTTTCACCGATTCAGCTGATGGAGGGAAATCTGCCCTTCTGACATTTCCTGTTGGTGTCAGCCCGGGGTGGGTCATGGACACTGCAGAGTACAGGGTTAGAATACAGAGTGGCATGGGCCTGCTTGTCAAATAGCCTAAAATCATTAAAATACAGTTAAATAAACAAAAATACTGTCTACAGGGCTGAAGGGAATCCAATGCAGAGATGTAAAATGGGGAATATTTCACTGGGCAGCAGGGAAAGAACTGGTGTTAGATCCTAAATTAGATAGACATTGTTGATGCTGTTGTAAAGATGTAAGGAATTTTTTGAGGGAAGTTTTAATAAGAATAGCATTAATAGAATGTGGGAAATAGTTATTCTGCTATAGATACTTTTTTTTTTGTGATTTGAGTCCTAGTTTCAGACTATAAGTACAAATCAAAAAGAATCCAGAGGAAAGCAAGAGTGACAAGATTTAAAAACTAAACAAAACTAAACTGAGCTTGTTTGAAGGCTGAATTTGTTTGATTTAAAAGGAGAGGATTTCAAGGCATCTCCAGTCGAGAAGAGCTTTTTAGGAAATGGAGTGTCGTGAGTCAGAAGCAGAATAAAAGTGAATAGACTTTATTTTCAGTAAGAAAAAAGATGAGTTTATTAGCAGGAAAAAAAATGCCATTCTAAGAATAATTAAGCTTTTTGAAAAGCTTGAAAAAACTCTACAGTTGTTGATACCTGATGCTCAATGATTGTTTAGTGACAGATAACTAAAAAAATCCAAACAGAGTGCAACTATACATATTACAGTGCATGTAATTTTGTATACTGCTATTGCAGAATAAAAATATTATGCCTAACATCAAACTTGAGTTGAAATAATTCAACAAGGGCAGTTTGCAGCACAGGTTTCCAGATGGCAATTAGCTCTGTTCGGTGCCATTTTCCTGTGAGCCTCTGGGTGCATGAGTGTGAGTGGAACTGTGTGGTGCCAAAGGTGGTGAATGAAAACCTGGTCCTGCTGGTATCAGCGATCGGTTCTGGTGCCTTCTTCAGAGGGAAACTTGTACCAAAAGGAGTAGAGAAAAGAAATGAAATGCAGCCAGTTTGAAACTTGCAAATAATAGGAAGCCACAACAGCTCTGCCTGAAGTCTCCAAATTAGATACCCAATAAACACTCATGTTTGCAATCCTGGGGAGGCAGGGATGCACCAGGCTGGGCAATACAGGTCTGTTCCCCCAGCCACTGGCAGGAGGAGCTGACTGTCCTTCACAGCAGGACATGTGAAGGGTGTTGGAGAGTGATCAGCGCTCGCAGTCTTTGCCTGCTGAAATGTGTAGAGGTGACAGGCAATACTTCAGTGAAGCTAAAGATCTAACCTGCAACCCCACACAGGGACAGAAGTGTTTTTATTTCCCCCTATATACAAGGAAGGTATGAGGCTAGGTTTAAAGGACTTTAAAATATCTCTATGGCCTTAGTAGAGAATATACTATTAATAATTATCAGGAATATCTACAATTTGCGTCCTACAGATGTCTTACAAAGAGAGGTTTTCTGCAAAAGGTGCATCACTGGTCCCTGGTGAGTTCAGCAAATGCTGAAACACATACATTTTTGTGGGGAAAAATAAAGCAAGCTGTTCTGATCCAAAATTGGTTTGAATCTAAAATATTTCATTTGATCAGTAAATGAAAAAAACTACAGTCAGTTCTGTCATTCTTTTAGCTTCAGGCTGCAATATTGGCTACACTTTGAGAAAGTGATGGGGTTTATGACATTTTAAGGCAAGAAAACTAATTCCATTTGTAGACTGTCCCTTTCTTAACGTTCCTGTTTGTGAGAAAACAAATGCATAACACAGCAGAGATCTTTATATGGTGGAAATTCTGTTTGAAATTGAAATGCATTCCATTTCAGAAATGGTAGGATATCCTGAAGTTTAAATACGAGCTTGAAAATGTGGAAATAAATTAGGTATTTTCATTCTCTTACTAGTAAAAAAATAAAATTTAATACCCTTGAAGGACAAATGGTTCAGAGCACTGGAAGCAGAAAGCCTCGATGGATTTGGGTCATGCACTCAATCATTTCTTCTAAACTTAAGCATAGATATGAGAAACACCTCTGGTTCTTTATACATTAAAGCCTGGATGTAAACTCCATACTTTTGTCACAACTTGAGATTGAGATATAAATCACTAAACAGAAATCTCTGTAAAGCCTCGTTATAGAAGGGACTTGTGTTGGTATCATTGATTGAGTTGCTGATTTACTACATCCTCATCATTGAAGTTCTCAGTCTGCTAAATGTATTCCACACGCATCAAGAGAAGTTGGTATTTATGAAATCAAATATACTGAAATGCACACAGTTGTGCCTTTCCCAAATGTAGTTTGATCTTGATAAATCATGGAATTATAACACGCATTTGCCATCGTAAGCCCAGCAAGGGGAATTGCTCATGTCTGAAGATGGGCTTCTGTCCCTTTGAAATCCCCAGTATTTAAACTCATGTCTAATTCTGTTAATTTGTGCTTTAATTTACCTGCAAGCAAGCCATGGTTCAATAGTTGTATTTTAGTATATTAAAAAAATAGGCTTGCTTTTGTTTATAGTATTATTGTTATTGTTATTATTATTATTCTTTGGAGCCTAAAAGATATTTAAACACACACGTGTGGTCTGAAGTATCCAAAACAGACTCTAAAATACAGAGGTTGCAATCTCTTTTGGTAGAACAAGTAATAAAGAATGTTATTTCGTAGCTTTGTCACAGAAGGAACTTGATTCCTCTTTTATTATATTTTCTTCATTCAAGGGCATGTTCAGATGAAAGAGGGATTTCATAAGGTTTTTCAGTGCTATTGATCAAAATAAATGCAGGTGTGGGCATTTTTTTCCCTATCTGCCACTAGTCAGAAAAACACACACCCATCAAATTGGAAGCACTTTGGCCATACTGATGTATTTATTTCTACTCAGGTGCACCTCATACTTTCTGCAGAAACAAAGTGGAGAAAGCTTAAGAAAGGGAAAATGAGGAAGAGTATTTTCTCGGTTCAAACTTGAAACTCCTTACTTCCAACACGAAATTCTCATTGTGGTCTGAACAAGATTGAGTACTTTGTGCCTCCTCTGAAATAGGAAAGAATTTCTTTATTTCTGTTTGTAACCTCTTTTATCACTTGAGATTTGTCACTCTCACTGTGGAGAGCGTTCTTAGACCCCTCTTTTATGACTCTAAATGGTCAGGGTACAGAAATGATTGCAGCACCATCAGAAACACACGGATCTCACTTTTGATGTTCGCATTCAGAGCATGAGCACAATAAAAAGTCAGAAGTAACTAAAGCACAGATTATGGCAGATACTTAATTTGGAGAGCCATACTTCATGCCTCATAGCTTGATGGTAAACAAATATTTTTTTCTAAAAATCTCAGCATAGTCTTATTCCATCAAGAATAAAGAATTATTTCTGAAAGAAGAAAACCACAAGGAAAACCACAACAAACCACCGCAGGTTCCACTTCAGTGAAACAGACATCTGAAAAGCTTCTGAAATTCATACAGCAGGCACTTCTAGGGTAAAATGTCATCAAGACACTCTGTCATAGGCTCATATTCATGCACTGCACACCTACCAGTTCAGTTAACCTCTCTCTGATGAAATAATTATGTTGAGAGCATGATGATGTGCTGTTTTAAGTCTGCCATGGCTGATGGCTTATTATTTTGTCTACTTCAACTTAAAAAGGTGCAAAGACTGTGCAACCAGTATGAACAAACCTCTGGTCCCTCTGGAAGAAAGTCTGATCTGCCAGATTGTCTCCAACAGCCTGACTGGAATATCTGAAGGGGAAGAACAAGTGTGTCTTGGAAGCAAAAAGTGAACCCCAAATTTTGCCCTGTGCAGACTCCTCATTTGAGCTGTGAAATGCTTTTTCTGTGTGTGCCAGAGGAGCCTGGGCTGTCCCTGAACAGCTGCTCAGAGAAGGATCTGACCCCTCTTGCTCCACACCTGGTCTTCTGACAGATTTGCCAAATTTGGGACTTTTAAACATTTTTATCTGCTTCACCCAGACAGCTCCACTGCCTATTGACTTGAGCTGGCTTTTTTATCTGACTGGATTTACTCCATTTGGATTAGTTGGCCCTTTCTGTTGTACTTGTTTGCCCTAAAAACTATTTTAAAAAGTAACTTTCATGAGAGCCCTTTCTGTCTTTCAGCATAATTACTACACCTAGGCTAAGAATTGTGGCGAGACAAATTCACCCTTGTGCCTTCTGTTAAAGATGTTTGTAACCCCTGTTGTATTGGCAGTCGACACACTTTCCACTTTGTGACTTTCCAAAGCCTTGAAGATACTTGATCATCTTTAAAAACAACATCAAAGATGGCGATTTACAACAGAAGGAGGAACTCTGCCTTGTTTGAGGATTTTAATTATATTCCAACTCTACTGTAGTGCCCATTGTTTTTAATGCCTTTGAATGGGTTAAGTGATGGTCAGCGTCTGTCTCCGTGGGAGGAGGTTGAGATAAACCTTGCAGCATTCCTGACAGCTGCCTGCTTAAGAAGAGCAATGGGTCATAAATCCAGATTAGGACAGTGGGAGGTTTTTTCCTTCCTTCCTTCTTCCTCTGGTAATGAACAGGGCCCAAGTGGGAACTGCACTGAGACAGTCTGCCTTGAGTGAAGGGGATGTTTAAGAAACAAAACCTTCAGCCCCAGTTCAGCATAAATGCTCTGAGTGAACTCATCAAAGAAGCTGGCAGCTAGATAAAGGCATCTCACACTATACAACACTTCAGTTTTTCTTCTCTGGTTTATGGATGTCAGATCTTGTTTCTTTGATGATTTTCTTCTGGTTCTCTCCATCTTTGGTGTAACAGCTGAGAAGGATGAAATCTCCAATTTTTTCATGGTCAAGCAAGACAGTGGTATTTAATTAGAATTAGAAAAGACAATACACCACTGCGCTTTGGGTCGTATTCTTACAGAGCATTAAAGTCCCAGTAAATGGCATATCCTTTGGTTAAATGCAAATGTTTCCAGAACAGGAAAATCTTGGCTGCCAGAACCATTAGTCCATGGGCATAGTATCTTAATAAAGCAGTCAAGGTCATTGTTTACCCATCGGGATTCCCAAAATACAGCCTCTAAATTACCTTCAGGTGAAAGCCAATATAATTTTTTAACTTTTTTGACAAAGACCTCACCAGGCTCGGTTCTGTACAAGCACAGAGCAGACAGATGGTCCCTGCCCTGGAGAGCTGGACTCTGAGACCTTGCATTTCTGCTGGTGACTTTCTGTGTTTCCTCTGATTAGGACATAAGCACTGGCAGGCCAGGAGACCTTGTTAGATCCTCCTTCCCCCAGGCTCCTCCATATGTATGAAACATTCAGCAAAGATTCAGACTTTTAAATTTTCTTGTCCTGTTCTTTCACAGTCCAGTACTACTTTATAAACACTCAGACTCTGAATGGGGCCAAGTCAATGCAATCCTTCCTTGTTATTGCATCCCATAAAAGCTCTATCAATTTTCTGGTGTGTTATTCCTCATCCTTGAACAACCTGGCCTTTTGGGTGGAGGTAGATACTGTCGATACATAATCCACTATATAAAAATTACTCCTTGATGTTGAGTAAATTGTAAGATCTGCAACTGTACTGCTTCATGTTAATAGAACACAGATACAATATTAGCAGACTTGCTATCTTTTATTTGTAAATTAGGCCTTATTTTTGTCTCTAAATAGACTAATTGTTTGTGTTGGCTGGAAACACATAAAGGAAGTGACTTGCACTTTGTTGCGGAGAAGAAATTCCCTCTCTTTCCCTCCCTTTACCATCCTTTTTGCTTGAGTTGGCCATAAAGTTTTATACTTTTAACAAACTAACCGCAGCATTTTTGTTCCACTGTTCTGGTCTTCTTTCCTTTCTCTCTGCCATCACCTCTCTGGAGCTGAGAAAAGGTTGGTTTGTGCCTTTTCACCTTTCTTCAGATTTATTGGAAAAGAAGGAAAGAGAGGAAGAAAGGAAGACAGAATAATACAAAAAGAGGATTAGGAAGAGGTTAGAAAAAAGGGAAACCTTCTAATTCACTATGATTTTTTCTAAAATCTTGAATTTTGTCTGAAATATTAACACAGAAATTTTCTTTTTTAAAAAAAATCCCCACTACTTATATCGGAAGTGTTTTATTGGATTTTTTAAAGCTTTCTTGTGGATTTTTTTCTTTGATTTTTCTTTCTATTTTTTATCTTTTGAGGTGTTTCAAGTTTAGTATATTATGTATCTTTCCAGCAGACACCCCTCTGCATCCTAGTTCCCTACTCACTCTTGGGCTGTAGAGCACCAAAGTGCGGAAGGTGCTTTCCATACTTCCCTACGTGTGTCTGAATTAAATGCAGATTTTCATTTCATTGGGGCAGAGTCTGCATCATTTGCCTTCTGTTTCTACCACACCAACATGGTAGGATTTATTAAGGCCAGGATTGTGCCTGTCAGGCTTTTTTTTTATCTGCTTGTTATTCTTAATTTCTATATCTTCTCTATCTTTCCCTGTTTTCTGCCTGTTTCTCCAACACTGCCCAGTTTTTTGAGTGCTTATTCTTCCTTGGTGGCTGCCTGGCTCTTTTGCTCTCCTGATATCCGCTGCCTCCTTTGGCTCATCTACCCCAAAAGTCAAGTTCCTTCCCTGCTCCACCTTCCCACCTTCCCTTTCAGCCTCTCCACGTCACGGATCTCCCTGCAGTGTGGTGTTTTCCCTGGGGAGCAGTGTGATGCCTGGTCATGGTGTCCGAGTCATCAGCACTGGTACACACTGATAATTAAGGGGTTAGTAAAATAATGCACTGCCGAGTGTAAAGGATGTCAGATTAAAGGTTAAGCAATGAACTCAATTAAACTGACAGTGGAGAGCTGGCGAGGCAGGAGTTCAATTTCTTATCCCAACTGGCAGATCTTTTACCTCCCTAGCTATTATTAAAGAGAAAAAAAAAGCTAAACCCTAGAGACATCTCTAACTGCCAGTGCAAATATTCTCATGAAAGTACAATAAAATCCTTAGCACATAGATAGGACTAAGCAGTGCACTTGACAGTCCTTAATCCTGTTGACTTAAGGCATTCTCTGAATATTCGTTTTACATTTCTGTAAGAATGTCTGAGAAGTGGGACAGGAGATTTTCTGTCAAAAGTGGTACGTCAGCATCAAATCCATTTTACGGCTTGCAGATGTAGATTGTGGTGAAAGTAAACAGAGGGATTTGGGAAGATAAGAGGGAACACCTTCGATCCAATTACATATAAAAGAAGTAACATCAAAGTCGAGAGATTTTGTACGTCACAAGCAGTATGTCAACTTTTGGCCTCTCCATGCCAAAGCTGACCATGTGATTCACTGTTAATATAATCACATTTATAGATGTTAGGGGCAGAAAGGATTATCTTATCTGAGTTCCTGCATGCAAAGGAAAGGTCATTAAGCTCTCACTTGACATCCTTTTATTCACCCCAATGACTACCAGTACAGATTTTAAAACATACCAGGGAAAGCAAAACTAAGGAATCAAAATACAGGTGCAGCAAAGCTCCTCTGCAGTGGCCTAAGTGCTGAAGTTTTAGAAAAAGAAATGCTAAGTAGGTAAGTCTGGTTTGTAGCTGTAAATATGATCGTGTATCCTCCCAATGTGGTATTGTGGATGGACAAAAAATGTACAGTCCTTTTAAACATGATTTATTTTTTTCTATTTTCTCATAGAATTTAACAGGTATTGGGAAGCAGGGTAGTTCTCTGGTCATTGCAGTCTTCCTGGATGCCTGCTCTGAAAGCCACTCCATGCCATATGTGTCAGCCCATTCGGTATTGTTAGGTTCTGGAGGGAGATTAAATTCACAGATTAAGACACGTTAATATCAATGTCTGTAGGACTGTCTAAACTCCCGTTACATCCTGTGCAAATCTAGCCAGTACAGCCAATTGTGCCTAAAGAAATAAAGATGATTTTCAGGTTAATATAGGCCCTTAATTTTAGGTATTTTAATTTGCAAGTTGAATTCCACCCTTGGTGTCCCACCACCATCTGATGCCAGTCCTTAACAACCAGGCACAGACTTCCTGGAGGAGCTGTGGGAATTTTAGCCTTGTTTCCACCCCACTGTACCCACCTGTGGGTCTGTGCATTTGTCCTGCCTGTATCAGGTGCCACATTTAGGGAGCTGCAGGGGAGCTCTGAGAGCAGCATACCAATCACATTGGGGACGAGGAGGTGGAGAGCTCAAGCTTTTCCCCTCTTGAAGCTCTGCCCTGCCTTCATCAGCCATGGAGTTGTTTCTCTCTGTGATATTCCAGTTCATTAATTACCTCTACCCTCACCGGTGAGTCTGGCCACCTCCTCCAGCCTAGACCCCTTCATGAGTAAACTGTGGTTAACTTTGCTCCCCACCCTAGAAGAGGTGCAGCAGCACAAGTGACATTGCCAGGAGACCAAGGACAGCACCACATTAGTAACACAACAACTCCCTCTTCACAGAGGAGACGAGAGAAAATGAAGAATCAAACTGTCCTTGCAGTAAATTCAATGTTATTTCGTGGCTTCCCACAGCGTGCCAGGAATTTTCTAGCTGTGAAATACTCAGTCTTCACTTCCATTATCTTCCCATGTAGACCTAACTAAACACTGCACACGTGGTTTGTCAGATCAGAGAACATTTCCCTGGGGCTGGGGGGAGTAGCTGTTACTTCAGTTGCTTTCTCTAAGGAGTTACCACCTCAATTGAGACTATGAAGAAAATTAATCTCTGATTAAGCTCTTTATTTGTATTTACAATATTTGATTGAGGTAGGTTTTTTTTAGGCTGGTAGACCTTTGACTTCATTCTTTTCTCATGTGAATTGGATTTCCTTTATAGAAAAGTGCCAACATTACTAGCAATACTATTTTAAAAGTATCTGAAGGGTTCATTAAAATCAGTCTATTTTAACAATCACTCTTTCTAGTATAACAGCCAATACATTTCATCTACCATCTGGAACTAGGCAGTGAATTCTTTCAATTAGGTTAGGCATTTAATTAAACTGAATGGATATAATGGTTTTCCAAAATATTTTTGTGACGGTTCCAGTACTTTACTAAGCATAAAAAATTTATGAGAAAGTCAGTTACTTATCATGCTTTCATCTGCTTTCAAGTGATGCCTTTCTTCTTGATGGCTCTCCTTGATGGGATTGTTTGTTAGGCTACAAAAAATGCTGCTCTCAAAGTGATTTGCTCCTGCAGCACCACCTTCCTCTAGGTTCTTTTTCAAAGTGATAACTCTAACAAACCTAAAGGTGGATTATACTCTTTGTGCTGCTACAGGTGGAGTATATTTTGGTAGCATATCTTTACACAGATACTGATCTATGAGTTTCGAATACTTTCCATAGTCCTAATGCAATAGAGTAATGTAGAACACACTGCGGTTAATCTGGCCCCTACCAGCTACAAACAGTGTGAGTTTGTAGCCTGCTTCCACCCAGATGGTAACTTCTGATCCTGGAAATCCCACAGAAGAAATTAAACACTGATCAGGACAAAAAAGTAATGTAGAGGCAGTAGCCCTTGACTGTAGGTCTGTAAATATAAATCAACCCATTAGCTGGGAAATTTGAATTTTATTCATTTTTTTCCAGAAGTTTAATTTTTCTCCGTGTGTTTTGTTAGAAAAAGGAGGCGTGTCTTTCCAGTCTTTGTGTATTTGATCTCCACACCTCCATTAAGCAAACAAAGGAAAGCACAGCATTACTTGTTCTGTGGTGAGACAACAACAAGTGGCTTTTAAAATAACCTCTGGTTCTGAGGCCCAAGTAACAAGTTCAAATAAAGCCATGGGATACCAAGCAGAAGATTCCTGTTTTTCAGAATCCTAGGCACTGACTCGGCTGTTTCTTTCAGGAGTCCTTAATGTCTGCATGTACAATTGTAAAGGATAAGCTTCAGGACACTGGAGTTTATGTGACCATGCATCATTGCAAATGATGTAGTGACATTTCTTTGGCACACCTCCAGACAAAGCAGAGAGATAAAGAGCAACAATGTCACTGCAACCAGATAAAATGTGTTTTATCTACAGACGTTTCAAGAAAAACCAGGCCAGAGCACTACCTAGAGAATAGAGTTAAAACAGCAAAACTCAGAAAAACTCACCATTCTGTGGGTGGAAACTATTCCTGACAGTCGTTCAATAGGTCTTTTGATCAGCCTGCCTTTTTTTAATATTCATAATCAGTGAGATTTTACCCATGCATTTTCCTTGAACATTGAGGTTACCATATTGCCTAACTCATTCTTGATGTAGAGCAGTATTCGTAGAAATCCAGATCTTTAGAAAAGCCCAATTGTCTTCCTCAGTTGCTAGGCAAACATAGCAAGGTTATGGTTTGGGTTTTTCTTTTAAAATTTTCTTTATCTTCTGTAAGAATTAAGAAAGAGCAGCAGTTTCCAAACTTAGTGATCAGTGGCAAACCATACTTCTCTAATATCTATCAACAGCCTTAAATCTGAGAGATTCAGAGATTTTATGGTGAAGCATGTAACAGTACCTTTCAGAACATGTGCATGGTTCAGATGATAGTTTGAGAGTCACTTACATAGATCTTCACATAATAAATTGGAATTCTGCTCCTTGACCTGCCCTGGCACTGGCTTGTGCTTCAGAGATAAATGAGACTGAAAATTTGAGGGCAGAAATTTTGGTTTTACTCTACCCAGTGGAGAACATTTGACTACGGCTCCAAGAGTGATGAAAAGGGTATTTTTTAAAAAATTAAATAGCAGACAGATGAGTTTGATACTAATGCACTAGGAACGTCATAAGATATTTAAACAGTGCAATGGAATAGCACAGGCCATCTTCCAGAAAACAAGCTCTTCACAGGAGACAGCTGGAGCTCTGCCCTCCTTACAGTTGATTGGATGGTGCCATTACCTGCATTTAGGCAACTGAAACAAACCCTAAGGATGAAATCTGAACTGTAGGCACCCAAACGTGAGCCAGCCCACTAAGTTCCCATGGTCGTGGAGGTTGTTGATTGAATTAGTGGAGTTAGAAGAATTCAGATCACCCTTAGATGGAAATCTATGTCTCATCAATTGAACTCTGCCTGGAACTTCGTTAATTACATTGACTGTATCTCCATGGTCTGTAGTGGGAACTTGGAGATGTGGTTTGTGTGGTCACACTCAGGTGTCCCTCTGCAAGGGCAATCCCACCCCAAATGCTGCATAATCCTCTCTACCTTTTTTGGTTTTAGCATTGCATGAGACTCTGCAGATGCAGTTCATCACAGCCTTGTGGAGGTTGTCATAGTGGAAGTGGCAATAAATAGGGCATTTGGCCTGAAAAATGCCTGTGAGGGATTTGGGTACTGTGTGATAATTACACTTGCTGTTTTCATTTAAAATTCATCAAAAGTGAAACAGTTAATGAAGTGATTGTCCCAGTTCAGAGTTTATTTCACAGCTGACAATCAGTTGAGAAGACCAGAACAGGTCTTCCCCCCATTCTGTTGTCTCACAGACATCTACACATTGAGGATGAATTCAGTGGTTTTGCTTAGATGACAAATTTTAGGGTTTTTTACAGCCCTTGCAGCTAGAAACAGCACCTCCAAACGAGAGCTGCAACGCTATTTCATGCTAATGAAATAAATGTGACAGCAACCTGAAAACGTCACTAATCACAGCTCTGCCTAGGGACATGAAACAGGAAAGCATTATTTCTGCCCTGCTTGGTAGAGTATTAAATACTGATTAGGCTCCAGTGAA
>VZTA01001262.1:333092-376059 GCA_013398855.1 Mohoua ochrocephala
ATACTGATTAGGCTCCAGTGAAAGTAACAGGTATAACAGGGAAAATGAGCCATCCCTGTTTCAAGCAGCGCCTGCTTTTGTCGCAGTGGGTAGTTTAACCTGTTTAGGATGTATTTCTCTAGCTATTAAAACGTCTGCAGATGATTGAGAATTACTGACTCCACAGCACGACTCCACACTTTTGGATCTCTTAGCCTCCATTAGTCACAGTTCTGCTTCTCCTCAGAAATCCTCTTTCTTCTCCCTTTTTTCCCCACTTTTGCCAGGAAGCGGGCACTGCCATCCCGCTGCTCTGTGCATGCATCATTGTGGCTGCCTCTCTCAGACTTTACATTGAGAGGCTTGGAAGGCTTTTGGAGAGAGTGGAAACTCCTGCTCATCCTTAAATTGCCCTGGTAAGTGGAAACCAGCTTTCTGTTGTGTTCACTGCCTCTTGCAAGCTCAGTTCAGCCTGAAGAGTGAGTGAATGAGGAACTCAAAGGTGGTGCAAAATGCTTTTCAAGCCATGTTTAATGTTTAATGAAAAAGTGTAAAACCAGGAAAGAATGAACCTTTCTGTCTTTCTCGGATCCTTTATAAAGGCCCTGATTTTAATTTAAGTTTAACCTCATTGAACCACGGTCCTTTCTCTCATTTTTACTGACACTTCCAGGCAATCCATTAAGACTACATCTAGTGATAATTAAGGAAAGTTCAGTAGGAACAGATTGTGCTCTGGGCTTCTCAACAGTTACCAATAATGATGTTAGAATGAAACAACTGCTCAGAATGCAGAGTCTGTATTTACATACGGTAAGAGGGAGGGATGCAGGGAAGATGAAGGTTTATGATGCAGGAGGTATGTGCTCTGCAGCTACCCTTGGGAAGTCACTTTTTTTCCATGCCCCTTTGTTCTTCTCTAGTCTTCTGTCTGATTTTTTAAATTTTATTTTAATGGTAGGACTTAATGGCAAGCAGTGCCTCCTGGTAGATATTTACATGACAACTAGTCCACAGGCTCTAATTTCAGAAAGGGCTCTGGGCAAAATTATAACGATCATTAATTATCCCTTCTGTAAGTAATTGCATTTTTTTGGATTAGTAGCTTGTTTGCAGACCTATCAGTCTGCTAAATAATAGCACATTTGCATCTTAAAAAACGTAGAGAACAAGAAGAGTGTCTGCCCTGGAGCATCTGAAGGATACAGTAGTTAATGCAGGACCCTACCAGTTCTGTATTGCTTTCTTTACTTTTCTTAGGTACTGTTGATTCAAGGAAAACTATTTCCTGAAGCCAGTTCAGTTTAAAACCAGTGGCTTTTCTGATGGTGGATTTATGGCAGACTGAGCCCCTTCATCCCATATTCATTGCAGCTCTGCAGTGAAGGAAAATGAGTCTTGTGAGATGCAAGGATTCAGGGACACTGAGGTGATGTTGAACACTTTTTCAGTATTTCCCACTCATGGAACTTGAAATTTGATCTCTACAACGCTTAAGTGAATTTAAACATCACCATGAGTATCAAAGACTTTTGATTTGCATGTGGCCATTATGAAAAAGAGTTTGATTTTATACTTTCGAGGTTCTTTGTTGTTCAGCTGTTTGGTCCGCTTTGAGGGCTGTGATTGTTCTTTTCAGACTGTGAGTATTGAGGTCAGTGAGAGACCAAGCTGTTTCTGGTTGTCCTTGAAATGCAGGCAGGAGGAGGGTTTGTGATGTGACATTCACATGCTCCTTCCTCTGGCATCTATTGTTTCCATTCAAAGGGGAAATAGAACTGTATGCTCAGTTTAAATACCGTGTTTAAACCTGTGAGATTATTTTCTTTGAAAGTGAGGTAGACAGGTGAATTTCTAAAGCCTCTGAGGTAGTTTTGAATGCAGGAAAAAATTGTGAGTGGTTTTATGTCCCACTACCCCATGGTACTTATGTAAATGGCCATTTGAATTGGTAGGTGCTTGGGAATTCTAGAAATGCACCTTTGAGATATAAAAGCTATTTTTATGCATTATTAGATAATTTCTGAATCCATCCTGAAGTGATGCATCCCTTGTTTTAAGCAGGAGGTGGCTGTGGGATCCTGTTAGAGGGAATATGTTGGGGAGAAGCCAAAGTGGGTTTGCTCAGCCAGGGAAAGTCATCCAGGAGCTGGGGAGTCAATGGGGTGGGCAGGGCAGAGCAAGGCAGGCAGAGCTGGCCCAGGGCTGGTAGCCAGGCTCTGCCAGCAGGGTAAGTCTCCAGACACATCTATAGGGTAAGGTAGGTCCACAGTCAAGCCAGAATTCCAATCAGCATGGCTGGGCTCAGGCACAGCTACAGCTTCACTCAGGCAAGGACCTGGGGCAAGGGCTGGAGCACAGGCATCTCCCAAGGGAAGGGGTCAGCCTCTGATGGAGCCTCTCCTAGATGGTCTCCCAGCCCCTTTCCCAGTAGCCTGGTCCCAGACTGTAGCCGTGCCACATCTGAGCTGGCCTGGGGCCAGCCAAACCTTCAGACAGCCAAACCTTCAGAGTGGGGACGAGGTTTTGCAGAGATGATTGATGCACCCAGGGTCTGGGGCCACTGGCGTCTGGGCAGGGAAACCTGCCTTTCCTTTCTGCATTCCCTCTGCATGCCTCCAGTTATCACAGGATTGATTGCCTGTGCCTGCCATCCCCACTGCACAATGCTGGATTTTACAGAGTCACCTGAGGCATCTGCATTGAATGCCCCTTGCACTGTCCTTTCCCAGCTATGGCTTTCTGGTGTTGCTTAAAACCAATGTCTTGGCTCCTGTGGCTACATCCCCAGCCTGTTAAATAAAAGTAGAGATGATCCCTATGCTTTCCTCAACATCTCTCAGTGTGGAGAATTTGATCAGAGACACACAGGTCACTCCTGTACTTTCTATGCAGCAGGAGAACTTCTTGGTGTCTGTTGCTGTAATGGATGAGTCAGAGATGATAATGTGTCCTCCCCTGTGGTCCAGGAACACACATGAGTGTGTTGAAGGATGTTCTCTTACGTGGAGAGCGTGCATCAACTCCAGGGAAGTTTTCAGGTCCTGGATGCTGCAGTTCAGTCTCTGGTGCAGCCCAAATTGTTTTGGCTTTCTTGTCTGTGTGTGCTGAAGTCATGCTCAGCTGAAAAGTTAGGCTGGTGCTTGTGCTGTGCTGCTCTGGAAACAGGACCTTGTGCTCCAAATGCAAACACTTGCTAAGAGAAAAAAGAAATCAACTATAAAATATAACTCTGATATAAAATATGCACTTTATTTGTATGAGACACTATACAATGCCATTTTATATGAACCAAAAAGGTCTCATTTTTACTCCTGACTTCTGCAAATCACTGTGCAGTTTTGAAGGAAAGGTGACACTGTACTATCCTGGTATCTTTGAATGCTTTGCTGTGTCTTCCTGAGACATGCAGAGAACAACCTAGGAGAGCAGATGGCCCAAAACACCACATAGCCCCACACAGCAGCATTACAGATCCTATGTCTCCCTCCAGGCCACTCTGGTGTCTCCTGAGAGCTGAACGGATGGGGTCACAGTGAGACATGATGTGCTGTGATCACGACTGCTGTGAATCTAGAGATATTCTGGAGGCTCCGTCAACACCATCTGAGATCACTTCATGTTCCCTGTTCTTTGGCACATCTGACTAATCAGTTTCCTGCTTAGAATACGGAAAGTTCAATAACTCCAGTCCTCTTCATTTTATTTGTTGAGAGAAAGGTGTTGAAAGTAGGCTGCTTTGTGGTATAGAGGACTCCAGGGTCCAAAGCTACTGAAGGCTCATATATTTGGGGGTGAAAAGGAGGGTGAAGATTTATACTGGTGTGTTAAAGAGTGATGTCTCAATGCATTTGCACCTCTGAATGCAGAATGAATGTTCACAGCCATGGTGTGCATGGTGCGGACAATCGGTGGAATGTCATGGCTGCAGCCAGCTCAGGTGGTTTGGCACATCAAATTTTCCTCTATTCTCCAAGTAAAGGACTTTAGGAATTCAAGGATATGCAGAACAAAACTGTTCTAGGAGAGCAGAATCATTTTCTAATGAGCTTATCATAAAAACGTAATCTGTTCACTGCAAAATGAAAATGTTTTCTTCTTTGCTTTGATAGGGCGAAAGGGGAGGTAACATTAGATGAAGGTTATTCTAAGGAACTTAAATAGGTACTTCTTCCTTGAAGTTCCCGGTGTTGCCTTTGGCTAGAGTGACTGAAGTTAAAATATAAGGCCCTTTTTTGAAAGGCTTTTGAATTAACGAAGGCTCTCTGCTGGGCTTTCTTATTCAAAACAAAACAGCGTGTCTGTGCAGGGGAGAAAAGGAAAGGGAAGTGGTTAAACACTCAAGGAAAGCAATGACAATGAATAGCAGCAGAAAGTACCTTCCTTGTAACACTGATAAGAAAGAGGAGAAACCTGGTGTGACATTGTTTGTGTGTGGAGCTGGCAGAGCTCCCCTCTTCAGTCTGGAAAAGCAGAGTTTTAAAGAAGTTAAAAATGAACTTGAATGAGACATGAAACTTTTAGGAAGATGATACCTGCAAGAAGAGGCAGAGATTTTACAGGGAAAGGCAAACAAAGCAGTGCACAAACTCTGCAGCAAGTTCCAAATGGCAGGAAACTTAAAATCATTGAACTGTTTTTAATACATGAAAAGATCATGCCGTGCTGAAGTTACATAACAATCCAAATCCATAACTTTGCCCAATAATTTTAAGAATTTAAACTTGGGTTCAGGCAGTGCGATAGGGAGTAGCCTAATGAGCCAGCTATCAGACAAGATAAACAAGATAAGCTGTCTGGCCAGGAGGTGTCACATTTGTGATCAAAGCTTGGGAGTCTTGTCACTGTGTTTTCCACCTGTCACCCTAGAATAGGCTTAGTAAACCTTACTAAAAAACATTATCTTCCTTTGAAGGTTATTTGTGGTTCCTGTTTTTAACTGATTTTGAGGTGCAGTGCTTTACAAGTTCCTATTTTTTATAAGATTAAAATCCACAAAAGACCACGGGATCATGTAACTTTTTTTTTTTCCTTTTTTATTTCACCTGTCTCTGGTGAGAGATTCTTGCAATTTGTCATCCAGGAAGACATCCTGTCTTATCTGAAGGTATAAACAGCAGAGAATCTTCCCATTTCCTCAGCAGTGGTGTACACCTGGCTGGAAAATCAGAACCTCTGATATCTCTGATTTGACAAGCAAGACATTTTGTTTGGCTGAAGGGAAATATCTCAGTTCCCTCACACCAGCTGTTTTTTCAGGTGCTGGAGTGAATGATGGTGGGTGCATTCAAACATGGTGTCGTACAGGGGCTGTGTGCTTGATCCCCCACCCAGACACATCCTTGGTGCACCCAGGACACACGTGGCTGTTGTGCCCGCTGGGTGTTCTGCCAGACCAGCCTCAGACAAGACTGTGACACCTGGGGACCAGGTCTGCAATGAAAATGGGGACACCGGGCATCTGACCTGTGACAAACTGTCAGGGTGAGGACAGAGCAGGGTGTAGTTAGCCCAAATGAAGATGTTTGCCTTCATTTTGACAAACCAAAACATTCTCTTTCAGTAGCGCTGTTGTGAAAAACTGAAATATGTGAGCCGAAGGACACATGGCAAATGTTGATTTTTCTGGAAATTGTGTTTCCTACTGCAAAGAAAAAGTTATCTGAGTGGTGGTTTATTCCCAACTGACTCCAGCACAGATTCTGTCTGAATCTTAGTATTGCCATCTGGCACCCAGTTGGAGAACCACAACAGCATATGCTTCTTTTGTGTTGCTATTTGATATTTATGAGTAAGACAACTTAGTAATATATTTGGCTAATTACTTTTTAAAATTCCATGTCCAGAAAATTCATTGGAAATGTGGTGCAAAATGTTGTTGAACACAAGTGAGTGGGAAACTATTTTCAACCTGCAATAAAGAGGAGACATAAAGCAAAGACACAGCACACAATCACACTGCACCCCGCGGTGGTGATGATGCCAAGCTTCATTGCCCAGGTGGGAAGTGACGAGCAGTCAGATGAAACCTTGAGCTTCCAAATCAGAAACATTGTCAATAATGTTCTAGTTAAAAATCATTGCTTTTAAATGTAATGGTATGGTGTTGGCCCCCTCTCTTCCATGCCCCTGAAAAATTTGTCTGCTTTCTAAAGCAAATACAAAGTACTGGTTGAGGGGAAGCCATGTGAGGAGCAGCTGAGGGCACTTGGTCTGTTCAGCTGGAGAAGAGGAGAGTGAGGGGGAACCTCACTGCAGTGAGGGGAAGAGGAGGGGCAGACACTGACCTGATCTCTCTAGTGACCAGTGACAGGACACAAGGGAATGGTCTGAAGTTGTGTCAGGGAAGGTTTAGGTTGGATGTTAGAAAAAGGTTCTTCACCCAGAGGGTGGTTGGGCACTGAACAGGCTCCCCAGGACAGTGATCACAACACAAAACCTGACAGAGCTCAAGAAGTGTTTGGACAATGCTCTCAGGCACAAGGTGGGATTCTGGGGCATGGTCCTGGGCAGGACCAGGAGTTGGACTCAGTGAACCTTGTGGGTTCCTTCCCTTTCTGGTGGAGGACGGCAGTTAGGAACAGGGATGGACACTTTTGTCCTTTTACATTGTGCAAGGAGCTCTCTGAGTGTTGCATGAGCTCCTCGTGGTTTGAGGGCGTAACATTGGGAAGTGAGTGCTCAGTGCATATTGGAGGACTTCATAGTCCATTGGTTTGGATCTCAGACTAAAATTCTCTTACCACAGCAGAACTAAGAGCTGTGGAGTGTGTTACAGGACCATGTGGAAATCCTGGTGGAGTTCGCTGGGCTGTTACAGGAATACTGCTATAAGTTGTTATTAATTAATAAATAGAAAAAAAATTAACAATTATTATTAGTGGCAGTCTTGGGTGCAAAAATATAAAACTCTGATTCTTTAGACCTTAAGGTCAATTAATAGGTATTAAGGAAGGGACATCCAGAAAATTTGCTGGAAGTTTGCTCAGATTCCGAGAGACTGCACGAATCCATATATTACTTTAATAGAGCCACATTTCACAGTGCAACGCAATTTAACAGATTTAAATTGCAAAACAATGAATGCACTATTTTCTAAGAGCAGTATAAAAACTAAAGCTACCTTTGGTAGAGTCTGTGCAGAGGAAATGAGAAAGGAACAGATGGGAAAGCATTTACATAGGAGATGGCAGGCAATTTCATTTTTTCTATTGGCATGCTAATTAATGATCTTTCCAAAGCAGGAATGCTGTATAAATCTCCTAAAGGAAGGATAATAGCAAGGTCAGATGTATCTGCTAAACTATGCAGGAATTTGAATGCACAAGTATTGCAAAATCATGTGTCAGATTAATAACCTGTTATAAAGAAAAATTTGAAGTACTTGGTAAATACAATTTGAAATGCAGATAGGAGATAGAAGGGCAATGCACTGGAATTTCAAGTTGAAAACTTGAACTCTTGAGCTGTCCTGGATCCCGCAACTTGTTTAAATCTATTGCACAGGGTGAATGTTGAAAAGCAGAGAGGGGGCTCAGATCTGTCATTTTCTCCCCTTTCCTGAGTCCATGGATGCCTTTGAAAGCCTTCATAGTTTAGCTGAGAAATAGGGATTCAAAGACTTCAAAGGATTCTGTTTAGCTGAGATAAACATTTGAAATAGGGGAGGCTTTTCTATAGCTTAGAATAATAGTCATCATATTTGCAGTTCTTGATGTAACTAAAAGCTGTGTAATGCTACTATCTCTGCTGTGCTGGGAGGTGAACAATTCTCCTGTCTGGCCCAGAAGGAGCCCAGCTCACAGCTCTCAGGAATTCCCAATTCCATGTCTGGGGTGCTGCTCAGCTGGGTGTCACAGTGCCTTATGCACACCAAACCCGTGGCAGTGTAGGATTTTTTCCTTTTTCCTAAAATAAATAGAAACATTTTGTAAGGTCCCCCTGATAGGCTGTAGTAGAACTGTAACCTGGGACTCCATCCCCAGCTTTGTCTGGCTCCAAGGCTGCACTGCCTGAGTGTGCTTCTGCCACCTCTCCAGCTTCATCTCTCTCCTTATCACCTGTGACATTTTTGGATCTCTTCCTCTATGACAACTTTCTTCCCCCGCAGCCAAGTCCCTGAGAATCCAGTGTTTCAGTGTGCTGAATTTTGTTTTTGAACACATGGAGATTATAAACCTAAAATCCCCTGTGGCTGAAGACCACCTAGAAGACATTTTAAATAGGATGATTGTGAGGAAAGTTAAAATATGTATTTTGTGGAAAGGAGCACAGGGCCCTGCTGTGCCTCGCAGGTTGGCTCGGAACTGCAGCGCTGGGAAGAGTTTGATCTGTAACGTCCGTGGGAAATCTCTGTGCTCACTCAGCATCCAAACTGCTGGATGCTCAACTGAGCGAGGAACTGCTTTGTGATCCTCACTTTGGATCAGTTCCACCTGTAAATAGCTCAGGGCTAAATTCACAAGGAAGACTGAGTAAGCTCCCGGGTCCAAACGTAGGGCAGGAACAGCCCTGTGAGAGCCCCTTAAAGCCCTGCTGCCGGGCCTGAGCAGAGCCATGGGTGCCTTGGCAGCGTGGAGCTACGTGGTCTGTGTGTCTCACATCATAGGACAATGGCCTCCAGTCATTCCACTCCTCTTCTTCTTATTTTCCATGATAGCTCAGGCTTTTCTACACAAGGAACTTTTAATGACTTTTTTCTCTTCATCAGCTTTTAATGGGAAGCTGAGGATGTGAGTTTCATATCCAGAAATTACCTTTGGAGCAGTAGGGCAAAACTCCAGGTACATCTGCAAGTAAACCTCACGTAAACAAAGGATAAAAAAGCCAGCATGGAGTTGGAAATCAAGACGCTGAAGAGTGGTAGCACAAATGTGATTGTCAGAAGTAGTATTTGACAAAATAATACAGTAAAGTCTACTAGTGAGTATTTGCACATCACCAAGTGGAAAACTGTCCCCATCCCAATTTTTAAATGAAGGAATTTAAACAGAAGAAAATAGCATCATGATATTGCTCCGTACTTTCAGTAGTAGATGAGATGCACTGACAAAATGTGACTTAGAGAACTTGGCAAGCAAGTAGGATTCAGATGAGTGAGCCTACACTGAAAAAATGAATGAATACAGCTAGAAATACAACAAGGCAAGCATTAAAAATTAAGTTTAACCTTGAAATTGAAGAAAATGTGAGCTATTATATATTGTTATATTTGTATGCAAAGGTGCCAATTCTAACCATTGCATGAGCAAAAGAGACTCAAATGTCCAGCCATAAAGTTTCTCAAAGATTTTAAAAAAAATATTTAGAGGTAAGTGTGGCTGTTAGGTTAACTGGGTTAGCATCTAACTTAATAGAAAATGAGGCACTGGCAATAAAATAAATAATGCTGTTTAATTACAGTCATGACCTTTAGTAATTGCTGCTTTATTGCTTGATATTGTAAGAGATTTATTGTATTTGCTGTAACAATTGGTTTTTGCCTTTTGCAAAACCATCAGGCATTGGAATTGGAAAATATCTATTAGATTATGCAGTTTGTGTATCCCCTGCTGTGCAGTGTCTTGTCCAGTTCTGCTGTAAATATCTTGAAGTGTTGTTTTGTGTGAAATGCACTGGAAGGTTGTTCTTCAGCCTGAAATATTGCTTATTCTTACCATGGAAATATTTTTGCCTCTGATGAGTCGAGGTCCAGGGTTACTTCCATCCCATTTCTGCTGGTTGATTCTTGTTTTGTGCTTCTCTTCATTTAAAATGGTTTTATTAACCCATTCTTCTTCAGAGTAAGAAGACTGAAACCCATATTAAGAGGGATTAGTTTTTAACAACTCATATGATTGCTTCTGTAATATTGAAGAAAATAGGAGAATGTGCATTGTTTCATCAAATCTGTAGAACACTTGTGCAACTATTAGTGAAACAAAAGCAAAAAATAAGCACAGTAGAGCTGGTGCCCTTTGAAACCTCAAACTCAAAGAGATTCCCTAGTGCCCCTAATTAAATAGCATCCTGATGACAATGGAATTCCTAGGGCAAAATGGAGTAGTTTAAAAGCAAAAAGTCAAATTTTAAAAAAAAAGAGTCCCCCAAGCATCTTTTGTCTGTCCAGGCCTAGTGAATAATATTGGAAAGACTTCAAAAATCTGCACTACAGATAAATATTAACACAAGGAACTATTGCTAATATTAAAGAAGTGTAACCAACAGATTATAGCCTGGGACGTGTAATGAGCTCTCATATTCGAGTATACAGGAAATTAATACCTGAACATCAGTGGGGGGAAAAAAGGAAAGGGTAAATCAGGAATTTTCAAAAAAAATTACCTGTTTTTAGAATAAATAGGTGTTCTTAAAGAGTCAGTGTTGGAAGGACACCAAATGGTTATTCTGCACTCTCTGCTGTCACTCTGTCTGCAGTCCCCTGTGCCTCAGTTTCCCTGCAGAGCTGCTTCCCACTGGTTTCTTCCTGAGGCTCACATACTTGAGTCAAGACAAGGGTCATTTGTGTGGCAGAAGGCCAATCCCAGCCTTGCTGGAAGCTGAACACCATGAAGGGACTTGAAATTAAATAATTTACCCAAGTGAATAAAACATTTTGAGTGCTATTTTTAGAAGCTTGACTGAGTTCTGACAGACTCGGTACTTTATTTCAGCTAATCTCACCACTGGCCCTCCTGAGCCCAGGGCTCTCCTCTGCGCTCCAGAATTCAGAAAGTAACATCATTACTGATTTTGATGGAATTTGCTACCTTTTAGCCAAGTGCATTCCTCTGGGTCCTGGAGGCTCATTTCAGAGGCAGTCTCCCATAGATAAGCTGCCTTGGCCAAACTTCCAAAAACTCGCTCAGATTATTTAATTGAACCTCTCACTCTCACGAGAAGGTATAGCTTATTCTCAAAGAGTTAGTAGGTCTCCTGGTCTAGACAGTTCCCTCTGATCATTACAAGAGGTAGAGCCATTAATATCAGCTCATCAAGTTTTGCTACTCTGTCATATTTTCCCTTCTTTTAATTTCACTCTAAGTGTTATATTAGCACAGTTCTTTGGAAGAAATGTGAATATTTTTGGCCTGATTTTCCTCTTGGCTGACCATATTTTTAAAATAGGTTATTTTCTTCATCAGCCCATTTTAATGACGAGTTTGATCTCCTTCTCAAAGGATGGGAAACACCCTTCAGGTGTGATGGCTGTCTCAGGGTCATCATTGGGGTCTGGTGGATGCAGCCAGACAGAAAAAAGCACATATTTGCCTGTCCAAGAGTTTGCATGCATTATAAATTAGGGGCTTAAACACAGCATAGATATCCCACGTGTTTTTTGAGCCATTCCAAAACTCATTGCTTATGGGGAGAGAGCAGTGTGGGATAGAGTTTCCAATGACAAAACTGATCTCCCTTAGGATCCTCTTCCTCACTGAAAGTTGCTTGGATTGGTGATGCCACCTCAACTTTCTCTCTGACAGATGCACAAGAGGCTCCCAAAATCTTGTACTCGTTCACTTAATTCCAGTAGTAACGGAAGAGAGGCATCTTCACAGAAACAAACAGGCTGGGAAATCCAACAAGGAAGCTCTTTTTAATCATCCTACTTGTTTCTTGAATAGATTGCATCCAAATTTAGACACCTGTAAAAATCAACAGAACTGGTAAAAATTTCCCAGCAATGCTTCTGATAGTAATTTTTAAGAAAAATGAAATGTGTATCTTTTCAGAGAACTCAGCAGGATGCCGCCTTTTCTTTTTTCTTCTTATTGTTCATTGTGTTCAGGATGGAATTAGTGATTTTCTCAAAGGCTTATTCCTTTCAGAAATCAGTTCAGAAAAATCATCTGTCTTGAAAAAAGAGCCAGAACTCTTCCAAACCAGGCCTTGCTAACTGATATGTTGCTCCTTGAACTCTGATGACCTTCGCAAGCACTTCAGCTCAGAAGTTACACCTCACCTCACACAAATGTCTCTCACGCCAGCGTGCAGGGGAAGGCAATGTCACAAATGTGCATTACCCCCCACACAAATGATGAATCTTCCACGTGAATATTAGAACTTGCTTCATGTGACTTCAGACAGTTGAAGGTTTTGATGGAGGCAACAGGGGGAAATAAAGGAAAAAAATGTGGAAGTTGTTAAAACATGTCTATAGATAGGGATTGTCATTTGCTACTCCAAATAGGGGAGAAGATCATATTCTATTCTGGGAGCTACTCTGCCCCAGATAACAACATTTCTTCTGTCTGTCCTCACTTTGTCAGGACCGGGTATCTTTCCTCTTGGCACTTCTCTTTGCCTTTCAGCAACCTCCTGCTCCTGTAACCTTCTCTTATTCACATCCTTCTCCCCAGGCTGCTTTATCACTGTTTCCTTGAGATTCTCTGTTTCTTTCTTCCCTGGCCTTCAATCTTTTCAGATGTGCTCTAAGAGGATCTTTCTTATCCCGTATCTTTCAGCTCCAGGCTTGCCTTCCTATCCCTACTTATAAATTCCTTTTCTCTCAGCCTCCTCACCCTCCCAGCTCTGTGGGATGGCTCAGGTAGAGGCAGCTGTATGATCCTGTGCCTCCAGAAGGAGCCCTGCACATCCCAGCCTGGAGTTTGATGTCCCCAGGAGCAGCAGTCCTGGCAGGTTGTCTCCTGCCATCAGGAGCCTTGTGCTGCTGCCCTGGTTCTACTTCCCTATGCACTGGCAATGTGTTGGTGCTGCAACAAATTGGGGAGGATACGGGGTGGCATGATGAGGCAACCAGAAACTTTGTGCCATGTTTTGCAGAAAGTCCTAGGAGTGCATTTTCCCTGCCCCTTGATATGGAAGGACCCCACTGGGACAGGCTCCCCAGGGAAGTCGTGGAGTCACCATCCCTGGAAGTGTTCAGAACGCAAATGGACATGGCCCTTTGTGCTCTGGTTTGGTGGTCATGGTGGTATTTGGTCAAAGGTTGGACTTGATGATATTGCAGGTTTTTTTCCCAGCCTTAATGATTCTATGATCCTGTGATTGTCTGAAATACAGGCTCTGCATATCTTTGCATCCTCTGACCCTTCCCCATCCCCAGGTGCTTCCACTGCTGTGGAGTCTGTGAACTTGTTGTATGAGACTGTATTCATTCAGGCCTTTATCTCAAGCCTCTTTAATTCTTTAAGTGAAAAAATGCAGTCAAAATATTCTCTGAAGGGTAAATCAGACACTTGCCTACTCAGGTAACAGAAAAAAGTTCTCCAAGAGACATTTTTGAGGGAAACAGTCTCTCACAGGCCATTCCCCCTCTCAGGGCTGCCTGTGCAGATGCACTCTCACAGGACTGGGTTTAGTCCAACTGGTTTCTATTGTGAAGCAGAAAAACAATTCTGGAAAAGGCTTATTTTGGAAGAGAGGCCACACAGATGTGAGGGGTGAGCTGAAAAAGAGGCACTTCAGCAAGAAATTGTGCTCTGTCTGAGCTCTCTGAGCAACGAGTCCCTCTTTCATAGGGTGAACAGAAATGGCAGGACCCTCTTGTCCCTAAATCTTGGCTTTTCTGGGCTCTGGTATTATGAACAAGGATAACATTTGCCTCAGGTTCCCCCAGGGTGCTCTGCTGTACCCCTGGTTGATGACACCAGTGGTGGTGCAGCTTTGTGTCCTCTCTGCTCCGTGCGATGCCTTACTGGTACAAACCCACCCCAGAGTAAGATCATTGCTGGTGCAGCCCAGTGAAACTCACTGGGAAAGTCACCCCTTTGCCATTTCATCACTGTGACTTAAGAGAACAAAGCCCTGACAAAAAATGACATACGAATTTTCCCGTTAACCTTTAAGTGCAATCACAGTCTGTATTTTGAACAGCCATACAGAGGCAAGGAATCCTTCCTGAACCCAACTGGAAAACAACAGATCTGTTTTTACTAGATGTTTTCAGGCCTTATTCAGTACATAAAATTTAATGGGCAAAAATTATCTACATTCCTGTGCTATTAAAAAATAAAAAAATAAAAAAACCAAAACCACCTCATTCAATTTCTCATCTTGTACCAGCCTGTTCTAACAGGAACTGAGGCAGTTTGCCAAAGGCTAATGATTCAGTTTTATATGATTAGTTTCTTTAGCCAGAACCAGATATTTAGAGGAACTAATAATTTGTTGCACTGCTAATCTCTAAAATGCCTGCAAGGACTCACATCTAACCACACTGAAGTGTAGTCATGAATCTTTTTGTTCATATTTTTGCTCTTTGTTTTTGGAATTAATATGTTAATGTGAGGAAAGAATGGTGACAAGATTATATGACCCATATAATTTTGGCATCACAAGGATATATAAGCAAAAACAACATAAGGGAGAAGTACCTAGATAGAAGCTGGAGGTTTAATTAGAGAAAATTATGTGGCTATAAAATTTTCAGTATTATTCATAGCTGACCTTGATCAATCAAACTGTCTTTAAGTGGGGGCACAGCATAACCTGACTGAGTTTCTGCAATTTAGAACAGACTTCTGTATCTCAAAGTGGCATTTCGATGGTGCCTGATAGTTTGGGATGCCTTTATTCTTGAGTGTAACATGGAAAGAACTCTGATATTCAGAAATGTGGTGAAAATCAGTTCCCTTTACCATCACTTGTGCTGGGCCTTTTGGACTCTGACATGCTCAGGATTATTGATCATTTCTAAAAACATAGCATGTTGTAAAATAGACTTTTTTTCTGTATCCCTCTAAGCCAACACAACTGGGGTTCATGAGGGAACCTCCAGGCCTCTTTATAATGCTGACTATAATACCACTAAACACTGCATTTACTGGTGCATATCACACAGTACTTAAGCTCCTAAATAGTTGAAAAGACATCTGCCGAATCTGCAGATAACAACTGTGAAAAATGTTCCCCTTTTCATTCTGTATCTGAGGCAGCAGTGGGAGCCCACCTCTTAACTCCTGAAATCTGCAATGCCTCTTTTTTTCTCTCCAGGTGCTGCACTATGAAAATCAACATTAAAAAAAAAAAAGCGCATTCAATAGAAAAGGAAAAAGGGAAACAAAAGAATTTTCCTATAATAAATTGTCTCAGCTTGGGCCCTGTGGCCAATGTCCATCTAAATTGTCATAAAAATTAACATAGGAATTACCAGATCAGAATGTCACAGACTAATGCTCCATCTGGTCCAGCGTTCTGTTTCCAGAAGTGACTTACACCAGATGCTTCAAGGGAGGAATAAAAATACTAAACATTTAGAGAATGCTTTAAGTGCCCTAACCAGCCACTAACGTGGTCATTGGGCAGCTGCTTGGAAATCTAGTGGCAGAAGGAGCCTGCCAGCGTTTCTGCTTTCCTAGTAAACAGAGCAAAGAAATGCACTTCCCTGTGGGACATTGGTATCTGCTGTGTCCAGCCCTGGGCACATTTATCATTCCTCCTGTCCTGGAGTGCTCACGTGCATCCAGATGCACACACAAATCCTGCTCTCTGTAAGTGCAAAAAATGTGCAAGGGTTGCAACGTGAAGGATTTTGTCGGAGGTGAAAAGTTGCTCGGGAGGCTCACGGGGCAGGATTTGTTTTAATGAAGCAAAGACATTTCCATCTGATCCAGTCACCTTAAAATCCCTTTACAATCAAAAGAGCGATGATGGCACTTCCAGGTCCTGCCTCTTCTGTCTGGGTTTAGGTGCCCGCTTTAGGAGCCAGTGACTTCACGGACTTGAGCTCCATTGACTTCCAAAGGTGTCCAGGATGGCTTTGCTCAGACCTCACATGTCTGTGTTTCACCAAATGAGTCCCACCTTTGGTGGCAAAGCTAATATTTTCAGAATGATAAGGGGCTTTAAGGAATTAAGATCCAAAACAGTTAAGGCTCTTGAGGACATATTTCAGTCTGTCCCTTTCCTTAGCCTCCCTTATCGCCCAGCAGTAATTACATCTAACAGAGTCTGGATGATTATGGGAGTGGGATAAGGAGCTTTTTTCCCTCTAACTAGCAGCTCAAAATGATCCATCTTCATAATGGCCCAAATGTGTTGGCAGTGGATGGCCATGAATGGGTTGATTGCATCGCTAATGGTTGATCACACAAAATGCCCTCTGGATTAACATTAATTGGTCACCTTGGTGGGGACTTCAGATGAAAAATCTGCCTGAACAGGGGCAGCGATTGGGTTTTACTTCCCCTGTAGAATTTGTCCTTTAAAGGAGGAAAAACCCTGAGGGAATGGTGGCACAACCACTGGATGCAGAGAGTGACTTGTCCTCCCCATGCCTGGCATCTTCCAAAGTCACTCCACCTGTGTCTGTCCTAATTGCTTTATATTTCATGTTTTTTATAATTCAATATTCGTTTATCTAAAACACAGGTTATATTCTTAGAGGTAGAAAATAGCTTTCTGTGTATTTTCTTTGAGTCTAATTTGTTGACCTTTCATGTTACGATTTTCTGCCTGCGGTGACTGGGGACAGGCTGACTTTAGGTGGCTGAGCAACTCTAGGGAAAATAATACCAGGGCTGGTAAACCATTAGTGTTCCTCACAACCCAGGAATACACAGGACAGATAAACAAAAGCAGAAATCTTCAAGGCACAGTGTTGTATCACTGATCAATGTCAGAGAGCAACATAATATAGAAAGACAAAACACACTCACCCAGAGTGCAACACACCATTAAATACAATGTAGACAATTTTATCTGTACCTAATAAGGGAGAGAAATAGAAACTGCCTCTATAAAATAACATCTATTAAGCCTGAGAATGAATCTACACCATGGATGGAAAATTAATTTTTAGAGTCTAAAACCAGGTATTGTTTAATGCCTGCCCTCGCAAGGACACACGGTGACAGTTTTTATTTATCTAAAGAGTAATTGCAAAGGCGAAAACTATCCTTTGGTCTTGATGTAGGCATGGCATAGAATAATGAGCTTGGAAATTTAACTTTCCAGCTGTAGCAGCTGGGCTGGATTGCCTACAAAGGTTGTCAGATCTCCATCAGTGGAAGTTTCTAAGCCAGGGTTGAACAAATATCTGACAGGAACTTCTTAACTCTTTACTCTTACTTTGTAAATTGGTTTATTTTAATTTAATTCCAGAGAATCAAGGCTTTCTTACAACAGGGTATCATATAATTCACTGTAATTTGTTATGTGTAGAACAGGTTTACAGTGAGCTGTCAAACTACCAAATTTCAGTGGAGGGCAGCCCTGGAGCTGCTTGTCCTGAAAGTTAATGCTTGGCTGGGCTGCCCCAGCTGCAGGGTGCCTGGAAAGCCGAGATGCTCAGAGAGATCTGGTGACTCTGACCAGTGCATCTTCCCCTGGGTCCCAGATCTCTTGTCTATTCATATTTGACAATTTGTAAAAAATTTGGCCTTTCAGGAGGGTTGATTTGTCTGGGTTTTGCCTTTCTGTCTGTCCACTTCTCTCTCCTTCTCACTTTCTTAGCCCTCTTGCTCCCAAGCAAGAAGAGGGGTTCATCCAAATGTCCCTTAAAGAGGACGGAGACCCTAAAGTCCTAAGTCTCTTCTGCTGCAGTCCAGAAGTTCAAGACTTTGGGCTCCTGAGTGCACAGCATGTCACGGATCACTGGTGCTGCTGGGCAAGGAGCCAGGGCTTCACCGTGAACCCAGTGGTGCAAATCAGAAGTAGGTGTTGCTGTAAATCTGCCCTGTGGGTGAGAATGGAAGTTTTCAGGTAGCTGATTTAGACATCAAAATGAAAAAAAAACCTCTTTAATTTCTTTCTGGTTTTACCTTCAATATGAGTAAGAAGATTGTGACTCCTGGCACTGAATTTCTGTGAAGATGTTTGGTGTCTTGTATGCCATGGTCTGAACACGCTGGTGGAGATGGGTCAATTTGCTTTTTCTTCTCTACAGCTTTTATACATGCTGAGACACAGAACACATGCAGTGGAGGGAAGGAGAACCTGTTAAATGCCTCATACTGGGACCTTAAAACCTGTGTAGCTGAGTTTGATGAAGACACTGCTTGCAAAAAGTATAAAATCTATAGCAAATGGGGCCTTCCGTGACAGACAGTGGAGATGGCAGGTTGTCTCGGATTATCTTGTTCCACCTAGAGCCCACGCTGCTTTCAAGCCTTCTCTCTTCCATCTCCTGCAGACTGGAAATCAGCCACTGAGAGTGACTTGGAATAACTAAGCAGAAATAGGTGCTGCATTTTGCAAAGGCTCCGTGCCTGTCTATGCGTACTTACATATGAGAAAAGACACTTTTTTTCCCTTCATATTTCTCTAGCACAGTGCGTGGATGTGGCTGAAGTATTCGTTTGAGTTAATATATATGCAAATAGTAGAGACCATTAAATAGACATTATTTCCTGCTGCTAATGCTCTTCAGTACTCTCACACTGCTGCACTGTGGCTTCTTCCCAGTGCTTTTTGCTTGCAAACAGCTGATTCCTTGCCCTGTGAGGGCTGGTGCTTCCAAGGAGCAGGGGGCAGGCTCAGGAGTTCCCTGAAACTCCCAGCACGAGGAGCTGGAAGGCAATGCCAGAGAAGGGAGCTGCTTGTCCTCAGCGTGCCCACACATTGGCTTGTAGAGGCCTGCTGGGAGCCAGATCAATGTGCTGATAAGTGAACTGACCTGCCCTGAAAATAACCTGGTAAAAAAAAGATGAATTTTCTGATCCACCTCACAATGTTCTATTGCCACAACCGAGGTGGCCGCACTCTGCAGTGTGCTACGCATATGAGGGAGGAACTTCATTAAAAGTATCTCCTGGGTTTGTCTGTTATTGAAATAAAGTGAGCAGGATTTCGTGTTCAGACATCTGTGTGGCTCACATGGGCACCATCTGACAGGGCAGTGTGGGATAGCAATGGACATGTTGTTCTTAGTCTCCTGATAGTGGCAGTCAGCAGGAGAATACTGTTTGGGGGTGACTTATCTCCCTGCTGGAAACTGGCGAAGGTTGGCATCCAATTCCCTGCTTCTGAGCATGCAGCAGAACCAGTGCTGTCAGTGGCAGAATGAGTACAGCCAGTCCTGCAGGCAAGGGAAGAATGGAACACGTCAGGTTTCTGTATTTTGGCCAAAAGCTGCCGTCATCTTCGGAGACTACAATGGGCAGCTCAGGCTGGAGAGATGGGGGAAAGCTGGAAGTGTGAAATTTTTTCTCATCAGGGTTCTATCCATGAGTCACAACTACCTGTGAGCAGAGCTGGGCACAGCATCTTCCTGTCACTGTGGCCTCCTGTGTTTGCACCTGTTTTCATCACAGCTCAGCTCTACTGACACGTGTCCAAGCCTCAGCCATTATAAGATCTTCATGAAATGAGGTGGAGAGCTGGATGTTTCAGTCCTGCTCCTTTTACTTCCTTTTGCAATAATACAGAGGGTTGGTTTTGGTCTGTTTTTTCTCCGTGGGTTTGGTATCTCACTTTCCCTCTTTGTTTTGGGCTGTGGCTCTGGGGTACCGTATCCATAATGAGCTGTGATAGGAATCAGGGTGTGATTCTGCTCCTTTCACTTCTGAGGACATCATGAGCAAACAGGACTGCAGATTGCCATCTTTTCATCTTTTGTAGGTTTTGTTTGTTAGCTTTTTGTTAGCTTTTGCTTGTTTGTTTGGATTTTTATATTTTCTTTGCATGTCAGAACAGTCTGCATCTGGCTGTTGTGACTGATCCCCAGTGCAGGGGTATGATCAGGTCATGTCCTGGTGAGCAGGTAATGCTCTGGTGCCAAATGGGCCCATGGGCTTACATAGGTAAATGGAGAAACTTAGAGCAGTCCTAAGACCACTTCATGGGGCAGCGTGTTCTCACTGGGAGCAGAAAAGGGTCACAGCTGGTGCTCACAGTGCAGCTGAGCATCAGGTCCAACTTGCAAAGATGTTTGCCTGATTCTGTCAGGAGAGCGCTGTGAGGAGTTGGAAATTGGTAGCAGCTTTTCAGGATTTCATAGTGCAGGCACCCTGTCATCCTGTCCCCCTCATAAACCACTCAACAGTGATCTTAGAGTCATGTAACATTTATTCCTTTCTACTTTTATTAGGAAGATACCCCAGAGTTAGATGGGCACAAACCGTTTTCTGATATTTAGCTTGCATTTGTTCTTTCTGGTTTATACCTATCTGTCCTGTGTCAGTGTTAAATACCTCATCCCCATTTCTGCTTCCTTTCCCAGTATATTTATAGGTGGCAGCCTTGCTTTAATTAGGCTCCTGTAGTTTCTGTCACAAGGCAGTTCTCCACTGCCCCAATCACCTGCCAGCCATTATTTGCATCTGTTCCAGTTTTGTTTTCATTTCTCATGAATGTGAGTGACCAGAATTGTACCCATATCCAAATGAGGTGTCAGCAGTACTCTGTGATTTCCTACTAATATTTCTCAGCCTTTACTGGAAAGCAAAGACTTTCCCAGTAACTCCTTGCAGTGCACATTTAGTTTTCACCACCTTCCACACCAGTGGTTTATAATCCTGTGATCGATTACTGCAATCAAATCTTCTTCCTCTTCTGTTAATTTGAGAGCTGCTATAGGAACCAAATTATACTTACAGGAACACACATAGTGTTATTGCTCTCAGTAAATGCAGCTGAGGTGGGATTTTGAGCTCACAGTAAATATTCTGGGATGATTTCACTCCATTATGTTTAACTAAATTACTGAGTAAAAGCTGAGCATCTCACCTTACTGGAAACAAAGCAGCAAAACCCACAGCAGCAGTCACTGCTCGATGGCACAAATGTGTAGCCCAAGGCAGCCAAATGGAGAAAGTTAATACTGAAGGATCATCTGTAAGAACTTGTGGGAAATTTGACAGTTGTGGTTGTTTTTTTTCCCAAAACATCAATGTGACTTTTTCGTACCTATGTTTGTCTCCTTTTCTTCATCTGTTTCTTACGAAGTGAAGGTCATGGAGGAGAAATTTTATGGTTCCATGAAGAGAGGACAGGGATCAGACTTACATCTTGTATTTTCCACAGGGAGGTTTATTTAGAGGTCAGAGTTTATGGAAAGGAGTTGAAGGACATGAGAGAGTGATTTGGTCATTAATAGCTGGGCTCTACTCCGACCTCCTCAAACCCCCTCACCTCGTCAGCAAGACCTTGGAAATGCCAGTGCTTTGACATTTGTGGGCTTCAGACTTCCTGAGTCTAGAGAGAAGTTACTCTCCTAAAGTGCATCTGTCAGTGTAATGAGTGTAGAGAATGAACTACGACAGTTTATTTCTGAATTAGGATTTTATCGTGAAACCATGTTAAAAATGTGCTGAAAGCCACTTTTCAGCACATTACAATGTCAAAAGCCCTTAACTTGGTGAAAGCATTTTGAATGATTCTGCAGTGGGTTTAATTCAGAAGCAATATTTTCCCTTGCTCCTAAGCATAGCATTCAAACCACAAAGGAGAAATCCACAAGGTAGAGTCGTGTTTGACCTTGGCCTGGACGTGCTGTGTTGTTTATGAGCCCTGGTCACAGCAAGCAAAAGAATTCTCCTGAACAGTTTTGCTTCTTACAGCATGGAAAGCCAGAAACTCATTCCCATCTTTTGAGGACAAAGGAATATAAAGCACATTCTTCTACTGCTTAGAGGAACCATGTCACGGAGAGATTCCATTTCATTTTGGGTATCACTGGAGTCCAGGAAAGTCCACTTTCAGCTGTGGGTGTCTAGTGGTGCATGAACAAAGATAGGAAAGAGAAGAAGAGCACTCCGATCATGACCCAGCTCTTGGTGGGCAGGCCCGTGTCAGCGTGAAGCTGTCGCTCTGGTTTTGCTCAGAGGCACGGCTCCATGCAGAAGTCACACAGCTGTGCCTGCAGTCAGAGCATGTGCTCCCAGAACAGCACTTGTCTGCACTGAGCTTGACTGAAGTGCTTGGGGGCCTCAATACTAATTGCATGGCATCAAGAAGGGTTTCTACACATTCTCTTATATCTAACTAATCATTAACTAATCTGACTAACAATAAACGCTAGGAAAATTGAAATATTCTTGCCCGTCTCTTCACTGGCAGTCAGATGAAGGGTGTATTGCCGCAATGACAGAAAATTAAGTCTGAAAAAGTTTGGAATACTGTGAGATAATGGGGAGGCTGATTACTAAGGGGGTATGAAGAACGTTAATGAGGTATAGCTAGTCCTTTCAGATAAACATGAGATGAGTGACTTTTATTCTTTATTGAACAAAGGTCAGATTCCACTGCCATTAAAATAAATGGGAATGCTCGTCATGGAAAAACATTAGGACTCTGATACCAAATGTGAGAATAAAATAATCAAATGCATCCACAGGACCAGTCTGTCATTTCCGTAATTAGCACATAACAGCTCTTGGTGTCAAGTAAATTTGGTATTCACATTTGAAATGGAGCTTCGCCTTTCATGAAACATCTCACAGCCATTAGGAAGTGTGGGTCAGGTCCCAAAATGCTGGTCAGTGCACATCCCCATATGGGTTTGCTGTACCGTGTGAGTAATGACACCTTGCGCAATTAGAACACTGTGAGTTCAGACCCACGACGCTTCTGCCTTTCCATGAAGAGAAGGAGAGGAAAGGTTTCGTAAGGGCTGTGTGGGTATTGACCAGAATATCAAATGTGGCCTCATATTCAGTGCAATCCGATCAAGTACCCACTGCACTGTGTTGTAAGATGGGGAGAGGAGTTTTCTGTGATGCTGTAACACAAAGATGAAGGTGTGTGACAGCACAATGTGGCACAGAAAGTAGTCACGTGAGAATGTGATGGCCACCCCTTTTCTTGTTGAGACAGCCAGGCAACACACCGGCTATTCAAAGCAAATCTCTTTTATGTGTCTCTGCTGGATGAGTTCCTTCCAGCACCCAGGTTACACCACCAGGCTCTCAATCAGAGCTGACACTTCAAAAGGGTGTCCTCTGCACAGCCACATCTGTAGAGGTGGCCTGTTATGCTCCACCACACTGCAGGAGATCAGCTTTAACAGCTGAAACTGCCTGTGATAAATCAGTGTTTGTCAAACTTATTTTCTCATTCCAGAAATGGATTTGAGATATGGTAGGGGGTTTTATGTTTTACCAGAGAGGGATATTTCACACTCTTTCTGCTTTCTTTTCCATTTCCTGAAACTGTAAAAGGGAACATAAGAAGACCAGATGTATGAGCAATAAAACCAAATGGTCCTTCTCTCCTATAGTGCCCTATGAGCCAGATAGCATGAACTGTGATCAAAATTGTTCTGGTTAGGACTTTCTATGGGAACTCCCTCCTGGATAGATTCCCTCAATGATACATTTCCTTTAGAAAAAGAATTTGTACAGTTTTCTGAGTAATTGATTGATTTTCAGGAAACCAAAAAATTAACATCTCTGTGTTTTCTATTTTATATTATATTTATTTTTTATTTAAAGAGGGACAAAGGGTTAAAAATCATTTGGGAGGAATGACACGTCTGTAGATCCCCACAATCAGAAAAATCTCCCACCCTTAGGAAACCCCAAAAATAAGGTAGAAAGCACTACATGAGGTATTTCTCAGCTTCATTCCCTTGCAGCACATTGCAGATATTTTTGCAATATCATGTGATTTCCATACTCCTTAAGTAGCTTGGGCTTTTTTTTTCTTTTTTCCCCCCTTTTTTTTCTTTTTTCATATAGGATTAAAACAATCCCTTTGTAAAGACTCATCATGACGGTGCTTTAAAGTGCCATGACTGTCAGCTCACAAGTCATCTTAAAGTTGGATGGCTGACATAATAGCATCTTTTTTTTTTTTTCACTGACCTAAATCAAGCATTGGATGGATCAAGACTTCTCCCTATATCATCTCAAAGAAGGGATTTTGGCTGGCTTTTTTTTCTGTGCCCATGTTCGGCTATTGGTTACTTTGTGCTGAGCTGTGAACTGTGTGGTTGTTGGAAGCAGCATTAAAAGCCAGGGAGTGCCTCTGTTTTCAAGAATATCTATCACTCTACTGTTTTAGGCTCCAGGCTGGTTGTAAAATATGTCTACAGCTATATAGGATATGTATTTGATCTGCAGACCTCAGAGATGAACAAAACCAAATTGTCCAGAATGAAGAGATTTAAAAAAATATGGAGGGTGAGTGAAAAATATGCATTGGTCTATTCAGAAGATTGCAATGGTAACAAATAAATTGCAAGCATATAATTCTGGTGTTTGTGGACAAGTTATCTGGCTGCATGCATGTTACTGGATCCGACTTTTCATTGCAGGGTTTATTGTGTGCTGGGGTTTTTTTTCATATTAGCTGCATCTTTGCAAATTTCTCGAGCATTAAGCATTCGAGTTTATTTGACTTTTGAGAAAAGTTTCAGAGAATTTGCAACAACAACATTTATACAGTAAGAGCTCTTGAGGAAACTAAGCTAAACTGATTTCCTCGGTGGCCTTTAAAAATGCCATTTAAGGTTGGATGAATATAAAAAAGGCATTACAAAAAAACCAAGCCTCTTTTCCCCTCAGGCTGTATTTTAGGGCTGAGGTATACTGTAGAGTTGAACTGAATGGGACATGGTTAAAGCCCTTGCAGCACTGGAATCTAGCACGATGGCCAAATTAAATAATAATAGATTGTCATATTTACTCTGCAAACAATTGCATGATTTATAGGTTGGAAAGAAGAGAAATTAAACATATGATGCTTTAAAAAATGTGAGATTAATTCAGTGCAACAAGTGAAACCGGCATCTCTCTGATGTCTCATGAAGTGGGTTTCCTTGAAAAGTTTGGGGTTAGTTTTTCTCATTGTTAAATTTGCTGCAAACAGTAGCCATTTAAAAAAGGAATTTAAAAGTCTTTAAATACATTTGTTTGGATGCTTTCAGAAGATGGGGCTCTGATATCAGTTGATTATGTAAATTATGTTGCATTATTAGTTAAATAATGTGCATTTTCCCTGATCTGAAGCTCGGTTGACTTGCTTAGTGATAACATTGATTTGACTACTTTAAATTAGCTTTGATTTGATATTCTATCAATGATGAGAAATGGTTAATTTCCATAATACACAGCAATTTATAGTCAGGGCTTTGAGTAGCAGAGGATATTCACATTTATAAGTCTGTCTTCAAATAGATGTAACATCTCTATTTATGGTTTTGTTTGTTGAAAAGTGTTATTGCCTGAGTGAAAATTATATTTTAATCATCGCACAAGTTTCATTTGTGCAAACAGGCAGTTTCCTTAGAAATTAAAACAGATCCATTAAGCATAAGTAGATATTATATCATATTAAGTGACATGAGATAATTACTGTAGTCAAAGCACGGTGCTTAAATGGGCTCTGGGAGCGGTTCAGTTGTAAGAGACAAAATGTCCTTCTTAGATAGAAGTATTTTATTTGCATATAGCCGTGTATGTTGTTGTGCAGCTGAACACTTTGTCCTTTACCTCCTATTTGTGAAAGCTATTTAGCTGCAGGCTATTAGGCATCCTTTAATTGATGCATTTTCTGCTCTTCTCCCTGAAGCATTTGTCCCTATTCCATCGTTGTGGTACCTGGTATTTCAGGGTAATATAGCTCAAAATTAAATTTCTGCAGAATCGGATGTCAGTTTTAAATACTATTATTTCCTTTTTTCCTACTTCAAACCGTTCTGGATAGGAGTACATCGAAATCTGAAAGAGGGCTTTTATGCTTGGGATTAAACCAAAAGGGTTAGACCTTATATTGTGCAGAGTGTGCTTTTATAATAAGCCATAATATATTTATGCAGGAGATTATATGTCTATGATATGGCACACAGTCCCTTCCTCCACTTAACTCTCAGCACTAACTTGCTCAGTATTTATGGATATATCAAAATTATGATTTACACTGTACTTATCATTAACATCCCTCGCAAAAGCTCTCCGTAGTTCTTGCCATCCTTCAGAATCCAGTCATAAAATGAAGAGATTAACAGATAATTAAATTAAATCCTTAATTATTTGGGGATGATGAATTCACTCTGTGATTCCAGAAAGGTATAGAGAGAGTCTTTTTCACAAGCAGTATAAATTGAAACCAGTGGAGCTGTGATGATTTATGCCTGCTTGACGATCTGACTCACACTGTTAATTTTCTGCTCCTCTTTTAAAAACATATTAATAAAAAATGGATGTAGGAACTGTTTATTAAAATATGAAGCTTTCAAGATATTTTTGAAATATTATATACACTCCAAGATAGCACTGCTTGAAAAGTATCTGTCATTTTTCACACCAAATAGAATGTCCTTCAGCAAAAGGCAGGGAAACTTCACTTTTGTTTCTCCAGAGGTTTCTGCCATCCATGGGAAGCCTCTCATTGTTTTTAATTAATTCTTGATCTGGCCTGTGTTTCATGCCGATCTCCAAAGGGTTGGAATATATCACTGACAGTTAAATCTTCCAAAGTGGTCGGCAGGTATCCACTCCTGCTGGAGAAGTGGCTGTTATCTTCAGGAGTGAAGATAACAGCCAACTCAGCCCAGTAAGGACATAAAGCCAAACTTACCAGAAAAAAAAAACCCTCAAAAAACAGGGAAATGAAGTATAGGGTCAAAAAAGCAGAAACAATAAGCAATCAATCTTTCAGTACTCAATTCTGAGTGCATTTGTTCAAAAAAATCTGCCTACAGTCATTATAAAGCAAATAACGGAGTATGGTATTTGATGGGAAGGCTGGGCTGTGCTGAGGACTGAGGGTTATAATATTTACCTTAGGTATTGGGCTGTTTTGAGACCTTGTTAGTAATGGTTCTTCCTGATGCAGAGATGTCTGGTTAACACTTGCCCCGAGCTTGGAAAAAAACCACTGTGCCGAGTTTTGTCAGGAATAAAAAAGTGAAGCAATTGTCATGGAAACCTGAAAATTGATGTGAAAGTATACAATGGCTACTTCAAAGCCAGTGATTGTCTCGTGTAAACCTTTATGTAGGAAATGTCTGGAGCAGACATTATTTACTCAATAGGACAGTCCGTTGTGATCCATCATACCTGTAAGTGTTTAAGCTCCGGTTTTTTTAATTTTAATTTTTGACCCAATAGACTATGATGGCTATAAAACCCTATTTTGGCCTTTCAGGATAAGTGTTTGAAGCAAATATGCCTTCTTTAAAAATCCCTGTAATTTGCTCTGGAAAATGCTTATGGTAGTGGGCTGGAGCAATTTGTTCTCTTCAGGAACATCTCCTGGAACTGTCACTGATTCCATCAGGCAGCTGTATTTTCCTACTTCATAATTTTTGTATTTCAGGCTGTAAATTGATATAAAAGCACTGATTCTGGAGCAATTTTTAAGTCTCTCTGATTCTTAAATACATATCTTGATAAGTATTATTTTAGGTAGCTTGTGTTAGCATGTGTAGGGACTGAGATGCAAAAAGAATGTCTTATTTCAGTGCTGTTAAAATGCATTCTATTTTAAAAGAATTGCAGCCTGAGCCCCAGCCTTAAAGGCAACAAGGCTGAAGTGTTTTAACCTGTTAACACAATGTGTGTCCAGGTTTTTAGGGCTTTGAGGGGCAATGATCTGCCCTTTCACTGCTGAGCACAGGATGTGAGTGCAAGTTTGAGCTTGTGTGGGCTCCTATATTCTCCTTGCTCCCTGTAATACATCCATCAGGCAGCAATACGGCTCAGCTTTAAACCTTTTTGGAGAATCCCATTTCTTCCCTGCAGTCTGCAGGACAGCTGCTCCTGGGCTGTGCTGGGTCGGAGCATCCTGCAGCAGCTCTGCCTAAGCAAGAACTGATGTGAGCATTGATGGCCCCAGAGGTGAATGAGCAAAGACAGATTTAGGAGAGGGACATGCATCTCAGCAAATGCCTTGATGGTTTCTTTTCTGCCTCTTCGTCTAGTAGCTTTTAACAGGAGACTAATGGGGGTGCAGAAGTCCATCAATTAGTGCACTCCCCCCTTTCCGTTTTCAAGGATGCTGCTCCCATCCTCTGCAGCAGGCACTAATGGGGGAAGGATGACTGGGAGAGGAGTGGGAGAGAGGGAGGAGGCATCTGAAAGTCTGCAGATGACCCTCAGCACAAGCAGGTGGAGAAAGGCTTGGGCAGCCTCCGGCCCCTGGCTGAGCACATCCTCCCTTCCTGCAGCAGAGGATGAGCCTGCAGCACCCATGGGTGCCTGCCCGAGTAGAGGGGGAGCAGCTCTCTGGCAACTTGAGCAGCGGGGACCTGCCTGAGGATGATCTGGTTAGTGTTGGCAGGTAGGAATGGGGTCTGAGAGGAGCAAGGATGACAGAGACCCCCCAAATCTGAGGTACAGGGGTGGCAGATAGGTTAGGGGAGCTGCTTATTGTGTTGGCAGAGGGCAACAGTGGGGTCTTCTGCTTTTGTGGTTCTCCCTTTGCTTTCTCCTCTCCTCCCTTTGATGGCTTTGTGATCAGGTGGAGGAAAGGAGGAGGAAAGAGGAATTTGGATGGAACAACTCACAGCACCACTGCTTCTGCTGGGACCAGCTCCAGTCCCTCAGACTCCTTTGTCCCCAGGTAAGGAGCAAATAGTGAAAGAAGGTTGTAGACAGGTGTGGGGCAGCTCTTTTCTCACAGGTAATGAGCAACAGGACAAGAGAAAACAGACTAAAGTTGTGCTAGGGGAGGTTTAGGTTGGATATTAGGAAAAATTTCTTCACCAAAAGAGCTGTCAGGCTGCCCAGGGATGTGGTGGAGTCACCATCCCTGAAAGTGTTCAGAAAATGTGTAGATGTGGATCTTGGGGACACAGTTTAGTGGTGGACTTGGCAGTGGCAAGTCAATGGTTGGACTCAATGATTTTAGAGGACTTTTCCAGCCTTAATAATTCTATGATTCTGTGTGGGTTTTAGTTCCTGTGTTTGGGGAAGTGTTTGGCTGTGTCCCCTTCAAGTCCTCTACTTTCAAGGACTTCCCATGGCTGAGTCAGGAGGCTCCAGCCTTCTCCCCTCTGGAGATTCTTGTCCTGGCCCAGGACTCAGCCATGCTCAAAGGGCTCACTTGGAAAGTGCTCAGACAAGTGAACCAAGAAAACTCTTGAGAAACAACCAATTGCACATAAATGCGAATCAATCACTGGTAACTTTCTGCTGATGAAACTGAGAAGGTCAAATGTTCACCTTGAGGAGGCATTTGGCCATTTGTTGCTCTCTGTGTGAAGCATTTTGCCAGTGAGGGTGGCTGAAAACAAGCTGCACTGACTTAAAATAATAAAGGAAAACATTTCAATATATTTTTGAACGTAACATTTTACTATGTTCTTGGACATAACAATTAGTGCTACAGAGGTCTTCCTTGCAAAGATGAGTTTGCTTAAACTGGTCTTAGTTATTCAGAGCCTGTTCTTTCTGTCATGAAACTAGTGAAAAAAACCCTATAAATCAATAGAAATGTACATTGCAGAATTTGCTGTGTATTGCTCCTTTTATAACTCTTACAAGGTTTGTAATTATACTTAACTGTCAGTATGTGACGTCTTGGTTCAATATGGGAACTAAATTCACTTCATGTTTAAGGGGTAGATCTTTTACTGCTCATTCCCCAAGGTCAGTAGGGGACTCTCAAGTGTGGTAAAGCTGTTAAGTGTAAACTGGATTAGAGAATTTACACATGCTTGCAAATCTCAGTGAGCAGGCTTTAAATTGCTTTATTTAAGGTTTTAAGTGGACTTGGTAAAGCAATCTACAAATACATCCTACTGCAATATTCGATACAAATGTAGGACACGCTGTTTTAAAATGCTTCTTCTGCTTTCCATTTGAATTTTGCCAACCCCTATGGATAAAGGACGATATTGAAACTTAACACACTGATCCTGCAAACCCTTATTCAGGTGAATGATTCCATTCATGGCAACAGTTCTTTTGGTTTCTGTGGGAACTGCCTATAAAATTAAACATATCTATAAATGTTTACTGCCCTGTCAGAAAAAATTAATAAATTGTTGAAAAATGAATGACATTAGGTGTTCACTGCCCTGGCAGTGTTGTGAGGTTTTTGGATAGAGCTGATTGGGATGTAGCTGAGCCGTAGCTACACAGACCAGGGACTTCAGGGTGATCCTCTGATGGACTTGGATTCATCTCCCTCACCTGTGGGATGTAAAACCCTGGCAATAAACTGCAAAGGAGACTCTCCCAGAGTGAAAAAGCCCTTCAGCCCCCACATTTTGGCTGCCTTAGCAAGTTCCTTTCAGGTTATTTCATCTGAAGAGATCAGAGAGGCTGCTTGTTTTATACCAGGGATGACATCAGGATGTCTGTAGCACAGGGACAGCATTTTAAACTAATTTTTACAAAAGAAATTACGCTCTCAGAATATCGCACTGCAATTCAAACACTTCAGCAACCTAAAGCTAAAATGGAAAATTGAGCAAGCAAATGAAAATGAAAATGAGTATTTCCAGCTTAACTCTTTTTTGTAAATCACTTTTCACTTGTGATCCTCCTCTCACAATAAACCATGCTAAGGAGTTGACTGCGTATCTGTTCATAAGACACCGATGCTGTGCTGATGGATGTCTGTAATCACTGCTAACAGTGACAGCGGGCTGTATGAAATTTACTTCAGCATTTATAGCCAGCATTTTCACTGTGAATGGTGAGATGTCAGATTTCTGGAGTAAAATCCCTGTAGTCATAAGCAAACCTCCAATAGTTACCATAGCTCAAGTCTTAGATGCTGAGGGTCTTCTGGATGAAGGCATCTGATGTAACAAACCATGTGGCACGGGGACTTAGCTACAGAGAGGTAGCTTGCATAGAGATGTAGCTTTAAATATTCTGTTCTTATTGAAGTGAGATGCAACGTATTCATAATTGAAATAATTTATTTTTCAAATTATCAGGAGAGGGGAAAGGAGGAGGACAGCACTAGAATTCAGCCCTCCTATTCTTGGATGACATGAGCAGCTTCTCTGATTTTGCATTCATAGAATCATAAAATGATTTGGGTTGGAAGGGACCTTAAAGATCATCATTATTTACCTCCAGGGTGGAAAGGCCTCTTCCCACCACAGCTCAGTCTCATATTGCTCTCTTCTCTACATCAGCACATCCTAAACTGCAGGAACTGAGCTTCTCAGCACCAACAAAGCAATGATGGGGAGCTGGGACTTGGCCTTTGATTCATTTTCTACAGCCACAATGGTCCTCTTGGTAGAGTCTTGGGGTTTATTGAAATAAAGGGTATGAATGCCACTATTGGATATGGGAGTTTGAGTCTAGTCTTGCTAATTTAAGTTCCTAAATAGGACCTAGCCTCTTCCAAGCAGGAAAAAAACCCCAAACAAACCTGTGAACAGGTTTGTCTTCCAAAAAGTGTCAATGGGGCAGAAGCTGAATGTAATGTATTTACATCTAGCAAAAATATCTGTTTATGCAAAAAATATGGTATTGCCTGTGTTTAAAGGACTAACAAAATACTGATGTCAAAAGAAAGCTCTCATCTCACACATTTTTAATACAACCAATGCATTCCTTGCTGGTGAGATGAGGGGATGTCTCTGTCTGAGAACAGAGCGACTCTTGACTGGCCATTCCATGATCCTCTGACAGCCTGTTGGGAGAGATGGGCTGTCCTGCTCATCCCTGGGCCACGGTCCCAGCACAAGGCAGATCTTCTTTTGGGATACCTGCTACCTCCCCATCCCTCAAAGAGGTGAGGGGTCCCTGTGGTCTGTGGGTCTGTGGGAACTGGGCTGTGTTGTGACACAGCTTGCTGGCACCACAACTGGACCCCTCTCCAATACAAAAAGCTGAGCAGGGAGCAGCCCTCTGCCTTTCTCTGGCATCTCCATCTCCTTTCTTACAGAGGCTTTCCTACCTAACTCAGTTAGAGTTTGCCTCCTCTGAGTGGAGGGCAAGTGTTTATTACCCGAGAGCTCTTGCATCTTTGATCCCACAAATAGTTTACATAAGCAAGAAAGCGCATGAGCCTGGTCCAGGCTGGCACCTGAGGAGCACTGCTGCTAGTTAATTTGCATGTGCCCTGTTAAATTGAATATTTAATCTGAAAATTTTATAGGTTATACTCTTGGGAGCCAACGTGCAGGATTTAATGGCAAATAACACAGTCAGTGAAGGCCTACTTATAATAATTTATTGTTGGGTTTTGTGTGTGTGTTGCTTTTTTTTTTGTTTTAAAGAATGTTGAAATTGTCCTGGGACTCCTCTTGACCCTCTCTCCCTGGAGGGTAATTGTGACTTCTCTTCCTTTGCCCAGCAACAGCACTGGAGGGTGGGAAGGTGAAAGTATCCTTGAAGCGTGGCACAGAATAACTGTTTGGTAGATAATTGCTGCATTTAGAGAGGATACAGAATTAATGGTATGGTGTCCTTCTGGCAAAAAAATTGCATGTGTTAGAGAAGCGGTGCTAATAATTCAGAATGCCTCTGCAAATGCAGGGGTTTGCATAATTGCACAAATTTGGTGAGTGTAAAAGCCATGTGAAAGTAATGATTGCTGATGGCAGTAAATAAAATGGCACATCTTTCAGTTCATAAAGAATTGGTTTATGCAAACTCTTGGAGCTACTGAAATCTAAGGACTCACTCCCTTTGCCTTTCAATGGGTGCTGTGTGGCAAGGCGTTACCAGTTCCTGTCTTCAGGTAGGCTGTTGTCCCCACCTCATATCCTATGGTGAACATCAGAGTGGTCTCCAGCTGAGGATGAAGATACCTTAATCTGGAGGACTGGTCAGGAAGGTGGTTGCCTCCTTCCCCTCCAGTGAGTTTTGGACAGTTTTTCCACAAGCTGATAAACGGAAGATCTTTCCTTTCCATTTCACTACCAGAGCAGCTCCTAGATTGCTTTTATCCTCACTTCAGACATGCCACTGTTGAATTTCTGGCCATTTTTCTGCTGTGATGATTTCCTTTTATTACCATTGGCTTCCAAATAGCTCATATGGGAGGCAAGCAGGAAAAATATTTGTGTGTTGACTCTGTTCTCTACTAATACCTACAAGGGGGAAGAAGGGAGGTTTCGTGCACCATTCTGAGGTATCTTAATTTCATCGTTCTTGCTCATTGACAGAAAGGAAATGCTCTTTCCTTTTTCTGCACAAAGGAAAGAACAACATCTGGAGCTGAGTGGTGCCAGCAGACACCCTCCTGCTGGTGAAAAGACCAAGAGGGCACAGATGTCTAACCAGGAGAGTGGATGGGGTACGTCTGAGAGCAAGTAGCTTAATTCCATCAACCTCAGAGACTGAGAAGGTCTATATTAATATGTTCACCCAGTCTCAACAACCTGGAAACGCCATTTTTTGTTGTGGAAAGCTCTCTGTAATTAAAAGTGCCCATTTTTTTGAACACCTCCTTTGCGTTAGTGGGTTAGAGTAGCTGAGCTGCATCCCACACACGTTCTCAGAGGATGAAGAGGTGCAATGACAAAAGGGGGGGTTATGCTGGTGTAGCTCACAATCATATTCCCATCTAGATTTTGGACTTGTACAGAGCTGAATCCTTGGAGGGAGGGAGGGAGGCCTTAGTGTTGCCTTTGGGAATATGGCCAGACTCCTGGCTGAAGAGTCGATAGTATGATAGAATTTAGGATCTTTTGGTTTGAAGGATCTGACCTGTACAGAGTTTGGCAAGGATTTCTAGTGAGCATTTCTTGCCATTCCTTCTCTTGTCCTGTTGCTGCTCCCCGTAAAACTTGGAGCAAGAACTTGCTGGACCACACAAAAGAAACAGGTTTATGGCTGCTCTCTGAATTTCACTGTTTCTATTGCCTTTGTGGGGCTGTTCCTGAGAACTGAGTGTCTCTGAAATAGTGCCCTGATTGGCAATAAGGAGATGGGGTATTGCTCTCCACATCTGCTACAGTTTCAGGCTGTGTCCAGCAACTGATGGGGCAAAAAGTCCTCTTACAGAAGGACAAATCATTCCATTGTCTTTCTTTTGGTGAAGAGCAATCCCGTCTGGGGTATTTGAACACTGATAGATGGCTGCAACTAAAAGACACAGTAGGATGGACCGAAGTTTTTGACACTTAGTTCTTCACAGAAGTGCTCTAAATAGATGTTACACATGGATTTCCAGCGTTCAGGTGTAGCTGTTTTCCCTGTCAAACTTGCCAGAATCATTTGTTTGCTCAGAAAATGAAGAAGAAAAAGCTTATATTACTTAGAATAAATTCAGCTTATTTTAAAAGACATAAAATAATAAAATGAAGCTGAGATTTTTTTTTTTAAGACACATGGGTATTTTCCCACAAACCATAGGATTTGTGGTGACTCATAAACTCTTTATGGATTCTTCTTTGATAAATTTTTGCCTTTTGAATGTGAACTAGTGGGTTTTTTTGTTTTTACTTTGTTCTTTTTCCACTGTTTGTTTCTTTGGAAAGTCCTCCTCCCGTGTCATATCTCCCCACTACATCTAACAGTACAAACAGAGAACATTTTTCACATTTCTGCCCCTAAGCACTCTAAAACCATTGGGATGCTCCAAGGGCCATGTCTGAGTAGCCAGACACACCTTGTGAAGGTTTTGCAGAGAGAGTAAGCTCTGTGCAATTCATTATTAAAAACTCTGAGGCTCTTTCTTTGACCGCTGGGACTGCCCTGATGGTGATTCTGCTCCTGCTTCCCTGTCTCTGAGTGCTCAGGGGCCTGTGGGAGTCCCACCAGGAGTTTTCAGGGTGCAGCAGGTCTGGGCTCAGCCTGGTGCCCAGGATTTCTGCCTTGTGGAGGATGCTGCATGGGTCTGTTGCTGCTGGTACCCTTCAGGTATCTAAACTGCACCTGTTTTCCTTCCTCGTTCTCTCCTCACATAATTTCTCGTCTTCCTGTTGTACACCAGCACAAAGTAAAGAGGACTTCACCTTTTGATTTGTGATAAAAGCGATTCTAAAAATATCTTGAAGAGATCCCCTTGGCCTCTCTTCCTGCCATATCAAATCCAGAAATCGTGTTTGCCTCTTTGTTTTGCTTTCTGCTGTGAATTTTTTATTGTCTCCTTCAGCACTCTTTCATAGGATTACACTCAGAGTGAAAGAAATGATCAAAGGATTGGAACAATTAGTGTAAGAAAGAACATTATAATATGCATAAAATGCTTTGATTTAACGACAAGTGATGTGGATGTGAGTTTATAACAGTTTACATATTTATGAAAGATGTAAACATGAGGAAAACAAAATATTTGTCATAACAAGTTGGAGTTTAATTTACACTTATGGAATGAAACTTTAAATGGAATAATGTATGCTGAATATAAAGCAAATTGTACTGCCTATAACATCTCTTCAGCTATAAAATAGTTCACAGGAGATGCAACTAAATCCCTTTGCTATTATATAAAAATTTTCAACTGACCTAGAGGAAACACTAAAATATTGATTTAGGAGAACAGTCTTGCATCACTAAAAAGGTGGTCTGAATGATAGAGTGGCTGGGGCTGTTTTCCCTCACTAGTTCCCAAGATCCAACAGTCTTTGAATTTGACAAGGTGTGCAGAGGGCAAACAATCTCAGAGATGTAGTTTCTAGTTTTTGTGTTATGCAGTGAGGCTAAACAGCAACTGCTGCAATGCATTCCAGCCTTCATGAGCCTGTGATGGAATTGCATCTAATTGCTTTGCAGACTGTATTATATTTTAGCTTGACGCCTCTTAGGAAAAAAAAATAAGTTTCTTAATTCCTTTTTGCACCAGAAGTGCTTGGATAAAGAAGTGGTAATGTTGTTTTAGCAGAAACAGTGTCTGTGCAGAGTGCTTGGTGTGGGTCCAGAGACACCAATCTGTTAGACCACCTATGGCAAAATTTATTCCTCAGCCCTTCATTTAAAAATTTCTCAGGACAACACAAGCAGTAATTAATTCTGGAGCAGTCCACTGAGGCGAGCAAGCCTCATTTTCCAGGCTAGGCTCCTCGGAAAAGATGGTAAAGCTCTCCCAGAGTTGTGAATATCCACTGCTGTATGCACTGGAGTTACTGAGGACCTTTCAAAACCAGCTTGTTCGTGAGTGCCTACAAATGGCCCTAGATGCCTTGCACGAGTCTTCCAGATTAGAAAACTGCACCTTTACTCCAGCCCGAAGGAACCGAGGGCAAAGTCAGCATTAGGACATAAAGCACAACCACATCACACTGCTGGGGGCTGGCACAGCAGCTCCTGGGAGCCTCAGTGGGGCCCTGCCCAGAGGGATGGCACTGAGAATAATCTGCAGTGGTATTTCACCTGCTGGGGAGATGTGCTGTAATGGAAGAAAAGGGATGGACCCGTGCAAGGCTTTCAGAACCTGCCCATGGTTTGCATGCTGAAAGTGCCTCTGTCAGTCACGACGGCACACCGGGATGCAATTTGCTGCGTAGACTCCAGCTATGTGTTGGGAACCATGAGATTCTAAGCAAGGGGAACTCTTGAACTAGCAAATACAAACAATTTTACTTTGAATTGTACATACTTAGTAGATGGGCGTACAGAGATGATGTGGCTGATACATGCGTTACAGTCACTCAGAATGTATGAATGTGGGATTATGTGGATAGGAAGTGATAGAGAAAATAAATGTAAAAAAGAAGAGAATTTGTTAAAATCAGAACAGAAAAAGAACAGTGAGAGGCAGGTAACTTAATAGTGGAGAAAATCTTTTCTGACTTACCTCAGTTCAGAGGTCTGTGTTAAGATTCATGAGAGGTTTGAGGCCATCTGCTCATGTAAAGTAGGTTCAATGCTGAGGAACACCATCTTGGTACAAAGCAATCTGCCTTTCGTTTTCTAAAACTTGTATGAAGTTAGCTTAATTTTTCTAAGGCAACTAAATATGGTATTATTAAATTATCTTAATACAGCCATGGTAAACAAATACCCATACTGCTAATATGATTTTTCTCTCTGTAAGGTAATGAATATATTTATTCACTGATTTGTAACTCAGCTGGATTTCTGACTTCTGCCTATAGAAAGCTCCAGGCCACTTCTTTTGAATCTCTTTGCTTCTAATCTTTTCTGGAAATCTTTATTTTCTATTAGCATAACTAAACAGAGCAAATGAAGCCTACAGCTATCACTTGCCTATGCTAAGCTCCTTCATGTATTGTTACATTATTCTGGATATCTGATTGTTGTTCCTTGTATTATCTTTTGCTCAGTAAGACATACAGTACTACAGAAAGACTTAAGATTAAATGATAGGACTGCACTTAGCTCAGTCTTTCTGCCGTTGTTCGGAATTATTTGGGATTTAGGTCAGTCATCTAAGGATTCGTCTCCTAACTAGAAGATGGATTTTCTTTGAATCATTAAATCCCACAGGTCTCTTCTTCCCACATCTCTGAAGTGGTTCTTTCATTCATAAGCTCCTGGCATGCTCAGATAACTTTCTTACATGGCTTGACACAGTATCAAAGTCCATTACTCACTTACCAACCCTAATCCGTCCTCTGGCCTCCCTGCAGTGGAACAGAGCTGAAGCTCCAGCCTGCCTGGGACTCAGCCAACCCCTGGCTGAGGGATGGCTCGTGCAAAAGGGCTTTTCATAAACGGCAAAATCCCCTCACTTGCAAGCCCAGCGCTGGGGGCAAGGATTCCTCTTAAGCACGCAAACTCAATACAGGGGACAGGAGGAGGAATAGAAAAAAGGCACAGAATTGACATACTTCAATACCAACAGCAGTTTGACATCTAATTGGAGTTCTTGGCATCAAATGTAATTCAAAAGAATTCAGAAGTGGAGTCCCTAAATATTTTAATTCTGTTTATATATATATACACACACATAGATATATTGCCTTACACACACAGACACGAAAACCCCATAGCCACACTACACATGGCTGGGGATGTGCAAGTGCAGCAGTCCTCCTCAGGAAGCAGAGCTGTATTGCTTCACCAAAAGGTGTTTAGAGAGAACTTTGAACACTGTAACGGCAAAGCCATTCCAGCAGTACAAACTTGGGGAGGATGAACTTCTCTTAACTCAAATGAACTCTGTGTAGGTTGAAAAACCCCTTTTCAACACTGCCAAATCTTTGAAGCGAAAATCTGCACGTTGTGAGGGAATGATTGAAGTGTGAAAAACACCTGTCCACGAGAAGCCCATAAAGGATCCCCACCTGCTCTGATCAGTGTGGATGTGTAACACGAGCCATTGCTATGTGCTGCTCTTTCTTTGTGCTGTGCATTTCTCCAGCCCCAGTGTCAGCGTTCAGCTCGTGCCGTAGCACTGAGGAGCTGCCTGTCAAATGCAATGTCACGAGACCACCCTGACACTGAAAAAGGGCCACAGGACACGGAATTGGGGCGACCAGCTTAGCTGGTGGGCTGGCACAGGGTGAGAGAATAAAAAAGCTTCGTAACCCAGGGACACAAAGAGAAGTTTTGCAGTGAGCAGAGATCACATATATGAATGGTGCTGTTTGGGTTCCATGAGCAGGGCAAAATTCATAGGGAACTTGGAAAGAGAAGCTGACCCAGATGAAGGTTTCCTCTGTTTTTCTGTTAAGGGAGAAACCCTCTTGTTCTGGTTCTGCAAATTTCTCTCGATAGGTTTGGGCCTCTGCAATTCCTTTGGCCAAGAGACCAGCACCACCCTACTCCCATCTCCATAGGCACGAGGCACGTGCAGTGGTCCCATTCAAAGCTCCAAGCCTGTGCTTGAGACCTTGTACATTTCCCAAGGCTGTGCAAGCCCAGTCCCGTGACTGGGGTTTGTCTCGGGCTGCACCAAGGCTGTTCTCCATCACAGTCATGAGCCAGATTTCAGAAAAGTCTGATCAAAATTAAAGGATGGCAGCAGGCAGCTAAGAGGAAGCGATGCCTGATCAGAGAGTAAAATAACACTTGGGTAGAAGTACTATTAAGCACTTGCATAGGCATTTTTTTTTCTGCAGGGACAAAATAACCCTTTATGGTTTGGGGCTTTTTTTTTTTGGTTGTCTTTTGGTGTGGTTTTTGGTTGGTTGGTTGGTTGGTTGGGTTTTTTGTTTTGTTTGTTTGCTTGCTTGTTGGGGGGGTCGATAGGGTTTTATTTCCCGGTATCCTCATACTTCAACTGTTACCATAAAGCAATTGCTATGTATTTCTAAAATAGAAGGCACACTCCAATATCTGTTTGGGGATTTTGACGTGATTGGTTGAATGTCCTATAACTTGTGAATTGTGAATGTCCTATAAATATTTTAAAACTCCTGTTCCAGCTACAGGCTCACTGAAATCCATACTGAGACTTCATTTTCCTGACAGATGCCTTTGTATTTGCAGTTCTGTCTGGTCTTGCTGTTGCAAAATCTAATCAAGAAAAACAGGTCACTGCTGGTTTGAGCCTGTTCTCGAGGTGTTTGGTGTGAGGTTGCATTGCAGTTGTCACCACCTGCTTGCGCAGTTTTGTAATCTCAGACCATTTCCCCAGACCAATGGGCTACAGGTCCCTTTGCTCTAATAACCCCTCCACGCTGCGCAAGGAAGCTGGGAAAATAATCTCCACTGAGGTGGGAGAAAGGTTTAGACACAGAAGTGATCAGGGTTAGATTTGTGCATAGATCAGTGACAGTGAAACACCCTTGAAAAATCTCTGCCTCAAAGCTAAATTTGACTTGCCTAATGTTTTCATTTTGTCTTGTTGTGTGAATAAAAGGTTACGATAATCTCGGGGAATCTTGTAATTCCTCTGCTGAATCACTGTGTGCAATAGGGATACTTTTTCTACATAAACATGAAGGAAATCAGAGTTTTAGGACTTGGTGGCTGGAGGAATTTCCATAGAAATTTGGGAAGGAACACAGCATCTGCCCCACTGTTATTTCTGTTAGGGTCTTACCAACGGAGAGAGGTAAATTAACCCCATCCTACGTGTACCAAGTCAATAATAGCAGGACTAACAGAAAGAAATGTAGCCTTTTAAAAAATGTTCCCTCTAGGATTCAGCATAATTTTATATTTGGCTTATCCATGCTATTCATACCTACCAATACCTACCAGTTATCTACAAATACTCGCTAGAAGGCTCCTACACTGACCACAGGTTCAAAAATAGATTTTACTATTATTCTGTAATATATATGTGGTTTTTACTTTTAGAAACCTAGAGCCTTCCACAATGTTCCAAGTCCTACACTTTTCAGAAAACCAAAAGCTCTCAGTTGACTATCTCACTGAAATATTTCAGAGTCACTCACTTTTGTCTTATTTTCTGCACTCTGTAGTAGGCACCAAGCATTTACTCTTTGGATACGTAATTTATAAAATTCATCTGCTAACTAAAAGTCAGATTCACTGACGAAGAAAAAAGTAAAGGCAAGTGAAATGTCTTCTGTAAAGGTTAAGTGCCTACTTTATTTGCAACAGAGGATTAAGGATCTTCCCTGCAAAGTTTTGTGTATCTGAGTAACCTTGTAAAAATGAATTTTTTTTATTTACAAGCTGTAGTTCTGTAGAGAATTTTCTGAATCCTCTCTGCTGTGGATGGTCTCTGGGGTAAGTTCCCCAGTGCCTACTAGCATGATTGCATTTGTCATCTATCACATCATTCTGTACAGAGGTTTACTCTCATCTGTCTTCCCTACCAGGCTGCCCACTTGCACAAAACTTGTGGGACTTTAAAAATATTTCATAAACTTTATTTTGTCAAATTTTGTTGAGTAGCCACAAGTTCTCTGTACAGAGAGCTGGAGAGTGGCAAAGAGAATGATAGAGCAAAACTTTTCTGAGCAGGGAGCAACTGAAAGATGAGGTAAAGATAGAGATGCACAAAATGTTCTCTATTTCACTCTGTGCCTTCTGTATTCTGGGGTCACATGAAGAGAGGACAAGCAAACTTCTTCCCTATACTTAGTTTTACAGGCTTTGGTAATAGATCTGCTTCTCTAATTTACAAATGTGTTGTCTCTGAGGGCAGATGGGGCAGAATTAGTTCCTATTGCATTCCCCTCGGTAAAGCACAGCAAAACTACAACGTGGAAAGAACGCAGACTTGATTGCTTGGTATAGCAATTCTTTCTTGAATATTCAGTGTGAAAATCATTTGTGTAACATCTGTATGTGGCACCTTAATTTTGCTGTTTGTTACACTCATTCTAGAGCACAAATACCCTTCCCAAAAAACACAAGATGAAAGAGAAGGCATAAATCTCTAAAATTTGCAGTCAAAAGGAAATGAGGCTGTATCACATGAGATTCTAACTAAATAGAGATTTGGACCCCATTTTCAGCAGCCTTCAATCCTTGAGTCTACCAAAGGCACGCAACCCTTTCTAGAGCAAGATGAAATGATGTTTAAGCACCCTGCCAGTTAATGAGTGATTAGTGTATGCCTTTGCTCATTACTCCATCAAGGAACTTGCTCTCAAACAACGAGCATTGAGAAACGCTTTAATTGTTCCTAAATTATTTTGTGGTAATTAGTCAGCTGCAATCCCAAAGAAGAAAGTAAGCTGAGGATAGTGGCAATATTTCCTGATTACCTAAAAGCATGTTAATGCCCTGCAGTCCTGAGTGTGCCTGGGAGGACGTGTGCCTATGCCAGAGTCCTCAATCTTTGCTGTATGCTGTTTTAGTGTACAGCTGAGCATAAATACCAAATTTCTGACCCTTTTTACATCTCGAGCCATGATTCACACTTCTTCCAAGAGCTGCATCCTACCAAAAGCATAATTAGGGGAACTTTATATATTCTATAGGCCATGTGACCTCTGTTGTGAGGTTAAATCCTGTAACCACAATTGTTCATTTCCCTCCATTTGCATTGATGACTTGATATGTCTGTCATCGTTTACTGTTGTAGCTTGGAGCTTGCTTGAAGGTTTCTTGGCAAAATTTGAAACCCACAGAAGTAATGCCATGAATTGTGGCTGTTGCATCTTAATTTATCCAATGGTAATGCAGGGGTGGATTTCAGTGTGGAAGCAAAAAACACCTCTGAAACTGAATGTGTACAGCTAATTCTGTAAGCACACAAAACTTTGCATTTGTGCGTTTGCAGACTTGCAGGTGTAGTTTGATGTTATTTTATTATTGATAATGAACCAAAAATTCTGTAGAATCACAGCACTCCATCATTTCCTTGATAACTTTTATATTTCTGGGCACGAAACATGTAATTTCGTCTGTCACCATAGTTTTGAAATACTCCCCAAATCTTCCATGGTAATCTAATAAATGTGTGTTTACTTTCCCTACTGCTAAGTACTACGTGAGTCAAAAGTAGGGTTTTTTTTCTGCCTAAGTACAGTCACCAATAAAGCACTGTGTATTCTGGAGTATTCTGGACAGATAATTGAACAGCTGGCAGTAGTCCTGTCAGTGAGTACAAATGGTACCACAAAAGGTAGCCCAGCAGCTTTTCTTCTGCTGTTGTAACTTGCACAGTGCATCCATTTTCCCCCTCTGTCTAAATCAGGCAGCTGTACAGCAATTACTGTCAGCATAAATTGAGCAAGCTTGCAAATTGTCTTCAAAGTCATCCAAGAAAGCAACTTTATCCTTTAAGGTAACTGAAATATTATGTCAATATTATATACATTATATATATACAATTATTCATATAATTTATAGGTTTTCATAGGGACAAGTTAAGTGCACTTTATGTGTTTTATCTGGATGACTCCTAATGCATGGAAATGTGAATTATTCATAAGCTGCCTTTTGGTTATAGGAGTCTTTATATAGCTTTTGTTTGCTAATGCATTTGATAGGCTATTTTGTGCACTAACACATTATATAGAAAATGCTGGCAATAAAATAAATGCTAAATTATACATTCTGTAGTTCTGCGTTAAGAGCTGGTACAGTCTGCTTCATCATCTTTCCTCTGCTCTGCTTCACAAATCTAAAGATAATTGATACTGTGGAATTATCACTAAACTCATCCAAAGCACGCTGCCACTGAACTATTGCTGTGTATGTCGATGTAGAACTGGCAGGGTTGGCCAATTCCTTAGAGCAATGAAAACCTAAATATCTGACATGGAAGCTTCAATATAATACCCAGAGTCCATTTGGGGCTTCTTAAATTCTTAAATGCGAACAAATAGAATTTGTAGTTATCATCCAAACAAAATAATTAGTAAAAGTTTTGAGTGCTTGAGTGCGTCTAGTCACACTATAGCCAAACTGATGACCTCAATCCAGAGAACGGGAAGGGAGAGGGAGAGGGAGAGGGAGAGGGAAAGGGA